>JAOXYM010000024.1:20270444-20282624 GCA_028567055.1 Leptatherina wallacei
TCCAAGGCGGTTTATTAATATTCAATAATATTAATGAAAACATTGATTACGAGGCACCACCAGATAAATTCTGGAACCAGATAATCACCTGTGTTGGTTCGAAGGTGATGTAAATCCCTCATAAGCAAACAGAAGACCATAGCAGATAACAGACGAAGTGAAGCTTTTAAACACTCGCTGCTTTAATCTAGATGCGGTGGGGTGGGGGTGGCCAACGTGGCGGATCTGTCAGGTCCGTCAGGTTTGCCACGCTGAGGAATAACAGCTGATAAACGACACGTCACAGCTGTCAGGTGATGCTTCTGAGGAAGACTGCAGACGCCAGTTGAAACATGTAAAGGTAAAACAAACATCTTTTCTACCTTAACCTTTGAAAGAAGGAACTGTTGAGATATTAAAAAAAGAAAACTAAATGATCCTTTTGAGAATGAAAATTAAAGTTGTCGGGTTTTTGTTACCCTGCATACAGTGACTTTCCCCTTTAATCAAGTCCACCGTGTTTTTACAGACACCCCAGTTCAGCATCCGCTGTAGTTTTTCCTTTATCCATGTAATCATAAAAAGGGGGGGGGGGTATCCATATGGCTGCAATGTGCAACTTCAACACTAGATGTCATCAAGTCAGTTCACTGCTCCTTTAATATTATCTGATACATTATATGTATTGATGTACCGTGGTTATCATGGTGATGGCCTGTTTTATACACTTGCATTCAAGATGCGGATATTTTTATTTTAGCTTTGCTTCCCTTTAAGTATTCTGTGTTCCTGTTTTTTTTTTGTATATTTTGCAACACTTATGTTGCACTCAACATTTGGGACTTATTGTGTTTTCTGCTTTCTTGACGGTCTCTCGAACAGTTTTAGTTGTACCAAGAGTCAATCCTCGGTGTAAAATTCCCAGTCATGATTTATTATATTCCGTTTATGCTAATCAGGGCCAAAATGAACACAGAATACTTACATAATATCAGATACAACCACTGTGTAAACTTTGGCTGGGTGGTGAAAAGACGAGGCAGATGCTCAGATCTTTACATGGTGCTCGTCTTTATTTTGCTCACCAGTAAGGTTACAGGTGTAGTTGGGCAAATGTGTGTTGTTCAGTGGAAAAATAGTCAACCTCAGAACATCCACACTGTATGATTCAGTTAGATAATATCACTGTGCAAAGTTTTCATTTGCAGCTTTATTCATCAGAAAAGTTTGCAACATCAGCTCATTTTACATTTTTGTGCAGATATCACTACATCTGTACGGCTCCGGAAGAATCCTAACTATTTCTATTCTTTTCTACAATTGCAAGCACAACAGTGTCTTTGTTCTGCACATCGTCAGGTGATTCAGTCTTTATTCAGCTCAGATAATCCCGCTAACCTTGATACTGCTTTTCCATCTCACGCAGTTGGTACCTAACCAGAGGAGAAAAAATAAAGATTAGGACTGGAACAATTACTCCATTACTCCACAGATTAAGGAAAATTTGTAACAATCTGAACCCCAACTGAGAAACTCATGGACACATCTCTCTATTTTTATAAATAAGTTGAATGAATTGAGAAAAAAACAAAACAGAACACTGTGATTATTTTCAAATGGTGTTATTGATATCAACATTGATTAAAAGGAAGTGCTTACTTTGTTAATTGATGTTGCCTGCGGTTGTGTCTGTATTCTAGATATGAAAAAAAGAGTAAAAGTTGTCATTGTTAGACATTTAAAACCATTCAAATTATTAGTTAGATTAGTGATGGATCTTGAGTTAGGATTAGCACAATAAAGTTGAGAGTCCACAAGAAGATGAAATATTTCATCAAAAATTTTCTGAATAGTTTTTTAGTATTACATCAAACCTGCAAATCTTAATGTTTTAGTGCATTTTGTTAAAGTAACAAAGTTGACAGCTGTCTCCATAAATCTGAGCTCCACTTGTGCTTTACCTTGCAATTTATTGCCCACTTTAAAAATGGTCTTTGCTGCTCTCCAAAGTTTTCTGAAATAACAATCTCCGGGATTGGCCATAAGGACGACCAGTGAGAGCACCAGAAAGATCATGACAAACTTCATCCTGCAAAATTGAAATAATCCTAGATTCATAATCCATATATGATGAAGCTTTATATAATAGAACTGAAGGGTAGTTTATCTTAAACAATAAAAAAGGCTGTGCATCGTATAAAAGATGAAATATTTATGTCTTTACCTCTCCACAGATTGGGACAGATTCAAAGGACAGTTGTAGAAGGGAGTACAGTCAGCAGAAATCTAAAGATGGAGGGAGTTTCTCTGTTAAAATACTTGTCTGTGTTGGTGGGTGGAGTTCAGGTCGGTTTGTCAACACAAGTGATGTCCGCACTTCTTATTTTTTCACGTAAACTAGGTCTTTATGTTATTTCATTATGTTTCTTAATTAGTAGGAAAGTGATCAGATGAAACTTCCATATGTGAAAAAGTTTTATAAACAGATGGGTGATGTCATATGAGGCTATATGGGATTAAAAGAATTGCAACACTTACCTGTTTATGTGCAAAGCTGAAAGCTTCACAATAAATAAGTTGATCATATCAATGCAGCTTTCACCTTTAATTTGTATTTTTAGGAAATCCTGTTAAATTATACATATAGTTTGATTAGAGAGCACACAGTCATTTAATTAATGCTTGGTTTGAATATCTTTGGTGAGCTTTAAAGCAAAACAAGCTCATTTACCTTTGTTCAGAGTTCCAACCTGATCATTTACAGTGTAACTTTTAAGTGGAAATGAAACACTCAAACAAGCTAACGTTATTTACTAGATTGAGGCCCATTCTTACCAATAATGTTATTAAAAATGTAAAACATATGAAAGAAAAAGGCTGCACCGTTTTATCTTTTGTGGCATGAGCACTGCCATGTTGCAGGACTATAAACTGTGATGAACAGGGTTGGTTGGTTCAGCGGTTCTGATGAGAGTCTCCTTGTCTGCATCACAGTCAGAGAGACAACAGAGTGAATGATGGAGACTGTTGAGCCAAAGGAGATGAGAAGACAAAAGGGCGACCACTTCTGTACTACTCCTGGGTGTAAAAATGTTTTTTTATGCCCAGGAGTAATACAGAACTTTTTGGCTGAATGTTTTTTTTCGTGTATATTAAAGTCATTTCTGTGCCAAAATTGGCATTTTTCATTTCCACTTTAACACAATTTTATTTTTCCTAATATGTCTTCTGTGTCATTTTCCTGTTAGTTCTTTCTTGACTTGACAAGGCAGGACTTTGTGTAATTTTTCTTATGTATATATCAGCTTTTTTCACAGACGACCTTCTTAAATGTCAGCACAAGAAAAGCTGCACAGCAAGTTTAGAATAACACAGTAAATGATGGCTGAATGCCAGTTGCTTCATTTTCAGTCTCTTTGCATTTGGGGCTTGTTTGTTGGCTGCCATGTGGTCATGGCTTGCAGCTTGAAGCGAGCTGTCGAGTCATTACTGCAAAACAGTCATCACAGCACCACAATGACTCTTGGTTTGGTCCTGCACGCATCAGCTGTGTGACCATGTAGCCTTATGGGTTAATTGTGCGAATTAGGGTTGAACAAAATCTAAAGATCTACTTAAATTATAATCATTTATCATTGTAATGTTTATTTAAAGAAATCTTTCTTGATATTAAAGGAGCAGAGCGCAAGTTCTAGCTTTTTTCCAGAAGTCTGCCCCCTCTGGCGACAAGTGGAAGCGACGCCACTCAGTTCAAGCCCGGAGTTAGATGCACAAACTATAAGATCAATTTAGCTAGATTAGATTATTTCACTTATAATTGTTTTATATTTTCAATGTCAAGACGACGTCTTCATCGTCCAAGGCAACACAGTGGTGTGTGTTGAGAAAATTTTACTCCTGCGGCGGTCAGACTCCAGTTTTTCCTTTTCGTCACACTAGACAACATTTTTCTTTTCTTTGTCTTACGTGGAGGATGTGTTAGTGTTTAAGAGGCATTTGAGGCCGCCGGTCTCTTGTTATCCATCTTTAGTCGTCAGTGTTGTCTAATGACAGCGGAATACAATGCCTGCAGTGGCCAGGTGTTTTTTTTTTGCAGCGGCCAGGTTAACGAGCATGCGCAGCACGTCAAAACACATGCACGCCCCTGAGGATTCAAACCTGAATCCCTCTCATTGAGCATGCAGAAACAGTACTATAGAGGCAACTGCAGTGAATAGAGATCGGCTCATCATACACATCAGGCAATTGTAAGAGGATGTTGGGAAAATAAATTAATAGTATTTAGCATTTAAACTTGTGCAATGCACCTTTAATGGTCATTATTTTTAAACAGTATTGGAGCCCTTGATATATGATTTGTGCACAAATTTGAAGTTATTTGAAGAATTTTGAACATGTAAGTCTACAATTAAAGGAACGTTTATATTTCCATTCATATTTCTTCTATACGTCATTGTGATTCAATGCAAAATATGTTTCCCAATGTATCCGTCAATACAACCATCTGCAGACCAAGAAATGTCTGACAAAAGAGCTGATACCACAGAGTCATCTGTCACTGCTCTCTGAACTCATCTCATTATTGTCCAATTTAAAGTTAAAAATGTCAATCAATGGAAAAACACAGCAGATGTTTAATGCAAATTTGGAGTTTCAGCTCAGATGACAGTCAGAAGCCTCTTTTCACACAGAGAACCTGTTCAAAATAAATTTCATTATGTTTGTTTTTGTTCATTCAAACTAACCAATCAGAGTTGGTTAAGCTCTACATCAGTATTTGTACTTAGAAGCCATGTCACATAATGTGAAGCGTTATAATGGCCTTACTGTCCTTTATAAACACACGCATACACCAATTTTGCTCTATAATTGTGTCTCCTGCTGATTTAGAGAAATATTAAAGTAGACCTCCATATTCTGTTTCCATACATTTAAAATAAAAGGAACAAGCTCAATTCTATGATACAATTCACAGAATCAAGCATATGGGTTTTCATGTAGTTTCATTAGTGTATCACTCCATTTTCAACTGTTATGCACCAACATGTGAAACATGTAAAACATGTAGGAATGTCCACATGCTTCAGGGTGTAAAATAGTCACAAAAAGAAAGGCACATTTGGCTTTTTTCATGTCAGAATGTACCTAAAATAAACCTTTCCAGGTAAACTTAGTTGGACTTTTTCTCTAAAATTTTAAATGCACATGTACAACTGTTGTGTGTAAGTATTTATTGCACAACATATTGTTCTTTAACAAGATGGTTAACTAAAAAAAAAAAAGAAAAAGAAAAAACCATCAATTGACCACTAAATGTTCTGGTTCAATGACAGTCCTCTTCTTCATAATGCTCATATTTTGATTTCATCAGACCAAGATGACAGCGAACACATGACGGCTTATAGAGAAACTGGCATTTTCATGTTGTTGTTAGGTTTTGTTTCAGTGAATTGTTTGAGATGAAGGAACTACTGCTGCATGATTCTTGCCCTACCTACATTCTGGATATTATATGATATCCATTTTTGTGAGAAGTCTTTACTTTGACCATGTCAAAAGGACCATGTAAAGGAGCATGCACAATAATAAAAAAAAAAGGACATGTTGCATAAACCAAAATAAACCTGACCACCTTTTTTTCTTCCAATCATTGTGTTTATATGAGATAAGATGAGGCCAAAATTTCCACAGCAGCCAAGACATTGTTTTAACAGTAAAGTAATCCAGAATGAACCCAAACTTGTATTAAAACATCACAATTTTTACATTTGTATTGTTTTATTAATAGAAAGAAATAAGCTAATTTTGAAAATGATGCCAGAAGAAGTTAAAAATGGGACTATTTATCACCATCTTGCGTCAGTTCATTTTAAAACATGAAACTGAGGAAACCAGTTGTAATTTAGCAAGATAGATATTTGCCCATTCATTTTTTGTTAGATAAAACTTCATCTGCTTTAGCAGTCATGTCTTCCTCTTTCATGTTTAGAATATTACATTAAACCACATGTTTGAAGTACATTTAGCAACTACTGAGCAATGTTGCTGCTTTAAGTGCAGAATCTTCTTGTGTTGCTGGAATGAAAGGTTTTCCCTGAAAAACTCGTTTTTTTGGGTAGAACCACATGTTGTTTCAAAACTCTATCTGGCTCGAGCCAAGAAAAGGTGACAATATTTGTTTTATTCTTTTGTTTGTTTCAGCTTTTTTTAAGATACTTTTTGTCTTTTACATGATGGAATCGATAAATCGTTGTTTAACTTTACATATTCTTCTGCAACTATTCCAGTATCTGACCACAAAGTCAATTAAAGTTAACGTAAACAGTTTGAAAGCTAATAAACCATCTGTGTGCTTTCTGTACAAAGGAAGTCAAGATGTCGACTCACTGTCTGGCCTCAAGATATTTATCATTAACATGCACATCTATGCTCATGAACATTTAAGCACATAATACTTCAATATGAAAAACATCCTCAGAAAGAGGCAGTAAGGGCTCCGTCACATGTTCAGCATAGTTTTTAAATTACTATCATACATAATGTGACAAAAAATCCAAGAGTTTATTTTGGTACCACTTAGATGCACTTAACGCTTCCTGCAATAAGCTCACAAAACATTTGTGATTTTATCATTAAAGTCTGCACACTTCATTGCAAACTTGTTTTCCAAATAGCTAACTGCAGGTATCAGAAATGTTCCATCAGTTTTTGCAACAAGAAAAACTTTATTGAATTAACAACTGTAGAGTTTTCTTTTAAATTTCTTATTCTGACAACAAAGGTTTTGGAATATGAACCCGGGTCAGCTGCATCGAAGAGTTGTAGCCTCTGTATATGAGCTGGATATTCAACTAGCCTTAGACATGTGGTTTTTGTTACTCATTTAAAAAAAACAAACAGTCTGTTACAGTAGTTTTGCCAGCAAGAATTGAAATATTTTTTTCCCGGGGATTTCCTGCAGAACAGCCTCCAGGTGCAGCTCAAACACAGAGTGTGTGAGTTTGATGGGAGCTGCTCTCGTTTTCTGATGACGCTCCTTTTTTGTAAACAACATTCTCAGCCTGATCCTTCATCAGATAATAATGCAACATTCTCATTTTTTCCCTAGAACTGTGTAGCATTTAATTACTTAATTTTTTGGAGGCTTGAGCTATGGTCAAAACAACATTCAACTCCCATTTAGCTTGACTTGTTCATATGGCTCAGGGTCCCAGAACAACTGGTGATAGCAGATCCTCATATGAGAAAAATCCACAACAATCCATATTTCACAATTGATTCCTATTTCATTGTTTCCACATTGCAGAAACCTTACTGAAGTGGTGCTGTAAACTCCAACATGGCTCTCAGTTTGTCAGGGTGCATGCCTGATGGGGAGACAAGGAAGCTACGGAGGGAAGGATAAGGCCACTGAGGCAGAAAAGGCACTTGCTCAGCTTTAGAGAGAGGCCAGCTGAGTCTCTTTCAGGTCTGCCTCGTGTTGGCTTTGTACAATGACAATGATAAAAGTGTCATGGTAGCATTAGAGTTATCTGATGGCAAAGTGCTATCTAATAACCATGTCTATTTTTGTACTGGTGTTGAAAAACATTATACAAACCTAATAAAATTTACTGAATCTGGTGTAACATGGGCCCAGCAGACAAAAAGATGCATCCACATGCATCTATAAAGCGGAGGCGAAGCAGCAAAGGTAAGAGAATTTATGATGATGGTTCTAACTTGATGCAGGAATTCGGCCTTCTTTTGCTTCTGGTTCGGTGAATCTTGGTCATAATGAGATGAAACTTATATTTTTGGAATCTGTGAGATGGGTGCTTTCAGTAGAGGTGTAATGTGTCTGTGTGTGTGCTGTTGGATGGACACAAGGATCCATAATTTGTGTTTATATATTTTTGCGGACTTTGTTTACCTTCTCTTTTAATTGTTTATTATCTTGACTGTGTTTGGTGGTGGTAGACGTGGTTTATATGAGCTTTTAGCTGAGATTCTGGGCTTTCTGTGGATACCACACATGTCTATATTTACATTACTAACCAGATGTTACAACGCCTGAAACCGGATGTTTAGTCCCGCAGCCCCCGTTCAAGAGGTTTAAGAATCAGGCTTCTGTAAAATATGATCCCGGGGGTTCCCCATGCAAATCATCCTGTTTGTTGCCCGGCTGAGATTCGTCCTCCACCACCACACCTTCTCAACCTGCTTCCTTAGTCGCTGCCCTCCGGACCAATTCAACTCGACTCCCTCCCTGCCCAGGGTAAAAGGCCCAGGACTTCACTCACTCATCGGCAGCTGTGTTCTGGTGGATGTTTCGAGACAGCTTGCCCTCTCCTTAGAGACGTTGTTGTGACTCGGCTAAACTTGTGAAACTGTGTATGTGTCTGACCTGTTGGTCTACTTTTGAGTTAAACCTTTTGCTTTATTTTGTGTTTATATTGTTAATTGTTTAGGGTATTGGGTTTGTGACACATTTGCTTTTCTGTAGGGTTTTGTTTGCTGTATTAGTAGTTATTGGGGCTGTTTCTGGTTGTTTTTGCTTTGGTAAGTTAGTGCAGTCAGTTAGGTTTTGTTTCTTTGTTAATTAGTCTGGCTGTTCTTTTACCATTTAGTTAGTCTTTGATTTGAGCAGCACCCCCCTTGCCCATCAAATCTTGTCTTTGTTTTTGTATGTCTGCCTGCCACACGGGACAATAAAATGCCTTAACTCCAATTTACCTTCTGAACGCATTCTTTATGTTGCGTCCCCTTATCCTAGCCGATCCTGGCCGTAACAATATTAATAAAAAACAGTTAAACACATTTGTGGGTAAGTTTTCTTCCATCTACACACACCATCACAGTTTGGGTGTTTGTTGGACATCATGTCCACTCATTTTCTGTTTGTGCTTTAAGGTTAATTTTCTGTTTTATGTAGTTTGTAATGATTAAGTAGATATATGATGTGAAGTTTCCTTGGGTAGTCAGTTAAAACTTGAACCACTGGTTAGCTCAGAGACTGATCCATAATCATTAATTATAAGTTCTTTCCAAAGGAAAGTGTGTTCAGTCTTTTATTAAAGAGGTAATGCGTCCTTAATATAATTTTTTTTACTCTTACCAGAGGCATGGTGCATATTTGATCTAAATCAGTTCCACAAGCCGTTTAAACCAAGATAACTCCGAACAGAGTTAATGCTAGCATTTAGCGAAGAACTGTTATGGTTGGACTGTTTCACACACCTGCATCCGACATGTTGTAACCCACCTGGACATGTAAGCTTCCTGTGTTTCAGTCATCAGATTGTCCAGAGTTTTATTTTCTACTGGCTTCCCTGTATGAGTTTATTCTGTTCCTGTTTTTTTCACCTGCTTCTGCTTTCTTGATGTCTCTGAAACAGCTTTTTTTTTTTTACCTTATTGTCCACTCAGTCATGTTTTAATTCTGTTTCTTGATTAAAATAAAAAACAACAACCTTGCTTTACAGAGTTAACCATCAGTTGTCAAATACATATGCGATTTTCTCAATTTCCATTCTTGCTTTTCATTTGCAGCTTTATTCATCAGAAACATTTGCAACATCACATTTTGCATTTTTGCTCAGTATATATGACTAAATCTGTATTACTCCACACATATCCCAGGCTACTTCCAAGTTTATGCATTTTTTTTGTATCTTTTTAAAATTCCAAGTGCAAGCAAAAAGCTGTATCTGTTCTGCAGATCTTCTCGTTGAGTCGGTCCTGATTCAGATTCCGCCCTGATAATCTTGCTCACCTCCTTCATCCTGGTTTGCATTTTGACGCTGTTCATACCTAGTCAGAGGAGAAAATAAAAAGTAGGAATGGCACAATTACTCCATCTTTTTAACAGACAACGGTAAAAATAATATTCATGTACAAAACATTGAACCTAATATTTTTGTGGATATGGATTTAACTCTTTCATTTGTTTTGTGGTGTCATTGTGACTATCAATAGATTTGGAACAGATTGGGTGACATTTCTAACTATTTGAGCATCAAATTGGAGATTTATGGACATGTTTTCTTACTTTTATAAAATAGTTGAGAAATGAGTTGAGAAAAAAAAACGATATTGTTTTTAAAGGGTTTTGATATCAACATTATTAAAAGTAAGCACTTACTTTGCAATTTTCTCCAGCCTGCGGTTGTGTCTGTGATCTAAAGAGGACAAAAAAGAAAAAAACTAAATTAGTAGTCGTCAATCATTTCATACCATTCAAATCTGCCTTTAGTTCATTCAAATCTTATACATTAGTGAGGCACCTCGTGTTAGGATAAGCACATTAATGTGGTAACATGTATTCAAAAAAAAAAGATTGTTAGTTTACATCTGTAACATGAAGTAATACAGTTGCTTGCTGTTTCCATAAATCTGAGCTTTGGTAAAGTCATCATGACTGGTTGTGATTTACCTCGCCATCCCGTCCTGGCACCTTTAAAAACGGCCTTTGCTCCTCTCCAAATTTTTCTGAAAAAACAGTCCCCGGGTTCGGCCATAAGGAGGACCAGTGAGAGCACCAGAAAGATCATGACACACTTCATCCTGCAAAGCAAAAACAATTCTTATCCATATATGCCAAAGCTTCATATCATAATAGTACTAACCAATCCCTCAGGCTGTGCATTGTATAAAAGATAAAATGTTTTATGTCTTTACCTCAGACAGATTCAAGGGACTGTTGTCAAAGAGAGCAAAGTTGGCAGGGATCTAAAGATGAAGGGAGTTTCTTGGTTAAAATATCTATCTGTGTTACTGGGTGGAGTTAAGGTCGGTTTCACAACACAAGTGATGTCTGCATTTCTTATTTTCTCATTAACTAGGCGATTATGAAATTTTATTATCTATTCTTTCAAGCTGTGGGATAGTTATCAGCAGGTGTGAAAGTAGTTTTAAATTCTTTCCGGTACTATTGACTTGGGCTGGGAGATATGAACCAATTTTCAAATCTCAATGTTTTTTTTTTTACCTGAGCCACGATATAAGATGTATATCTCAATATAATTTTTTTGTCAAGTAACCAACATGATAGTTCTAATTTGCAGCCCTGAGAGCTGGATCCACTTTTATTAAGGATCAGCAGCCAATGTGCATTAAGACAGGTGACTGAAGTTAAAGTAGCTGTTAATTAAATTAAATGCTCCTGTAAAAAAAAATGAAATAATGAAAAATAATTATCAATGACCATAACAAAAATACAAATCTAAAAAGACAAGACATTTCTAACTCAAAACAATCTGGATATAAACAAGAGTCCTTCATTCAATATCGGGTGTGAAAAGTCTGGACATATTCAAAAATCTCAAAATATTGCTCAGCCCTACTGTTGCCAAAACATTTATCTTTCTCTCATTTCATCATTTTAAAATAAAATTTTACTGTGGGCTACTTGTAGACTTATGAAGGATGCAGGAATTAAAAACAACCTGATATATCTTATTCATGTTGAACGTGTTTTTTTGTTTATTTTTTAATAAACAATTTTAAGTGTTTCAGCCAACCACTGAATGTGTGGTATATCATTGGTGGAATTTATTGTTCGTCCTGTTCCGGTGCAAGCGGCGTATCTTGGCGTCTGTGGACCAGCTGTGGAAAACGTCCCAGTGCATTAAATCAAAAGCACTGATCGCCATAGCAACGCGGATGCGCAGCCGTTAGCTCATGAACAGTTTCTTTTCCGAGCTGTTCTGTGTCGTTAAAAGTGAAAGAAATTATACGAAACATAATTGCTGACTCTCCTACTGATGGGGGCTTTTTGCAACAAACATAAATACATTAAACGTGTGAAGGCTGGGCGCAGGGGAGACTACAGGGCTCTCTCCGAGGCCGGGTGCAGGTCAAGGCTCCGTCCAACATGGACTAAAACACTGACAGTTCAGAAACTATTCAGAATGAGTTCAAATGATTGATTAGATATTATTAAGGTTGAAATCGATTTTTAAACAAAGTAGTTTTCAAGACTCCTCTTTGCTAGCAGTTTTCTGGCTCAGAGTGTGGCATGACAGGTTCTGAATGAGGGCTTTATAGCAGCCAGCTGCTCTCCAGTCTTACCTGGTACCACGTACCGCCACTGAATCTCTTAGAGGTACGCAGTACTGGACCCTACCGGCTTACCTTCGCCCCTGGTTATCAGACTCAAGGTGCAACTTCCATATTTGAAGAAGTTTTGTAAACAGAACATTAGTTGGTGTAATATGAGGC
>JAOXYM010000024.1:20294668-20305147 GCA_028567055.1 Leptatherina wallacei
GCACACCCTCCGGTCCCCCTTCTTAAAGAGAGGAACCACCACCCCAGTCTGCCAATCCAGAGGCACTGTCCCCGATGATTGTGTTTGACAGAAATTATAATTATGTTTGTGTTTTTATATTGTTGCTATATTTGTGTGTGAAGGCTGTTTTAATTCTTTTTTATGCCTAAATTGTTTTTATTATGTAAAGCACTTTGAGTTGCCCAGGCCTGAAAGGTGCTTTATAAATAAAATCTGATTTGATTTTGACAAATGACATGCAGACACCAAAAAAACCCACAAAACCAGGATTTAAAAACACAGACCTTCAGCTCTTGATTTGATCTCTTTAGTCTTGGAGGACATCCATCTTCTTTATTGAAAGTTTCAGCAAAGAAAACATGGACAAGTAATTTAGTGGTTGATGTCCAATTAGCAAAATAAATGTTCTCATTCTTTAGTGACAGACCGGAGAAAGAATAAGTATTTTGTTACAATTCCTTCCTTAGTTTGTTGTCATCTGGCTTCATTGACGTTAGCGAGTGTTACTGACATGATGCAGTTATGTCATCATCAGTACAAGTTACTTTGGGTAAGATGGTTGGTCACAGTTCTGTTTTTATTTTTTTTCAATTTGGGATCTCAAATAATTCATAGCTTTGTTTTTAAAGTGAAGCCCCTTTCAGCTTCTCTTTGGGTCCAGCATACTGGTTGGTGGAGAAACATAAGCCATTGAATTAAAAGTGTCTGAGAGTGCAGCAGTGCACTCATTACATTTGGTCTGGTTTTTCAGTTGCTAGAGTTTATAAATAAGACAAGAGATACAGGTTCTGGTATGCTAAAAAGCAAATTTAATAAGCATTTGACCATAACCAATGAATCAAAGAGATGAATGAAGCCACAGCAGTGTACTTATATGTTATCATAATGGTTAGCCAAACTGTTTTGCTGGTTGTCTCAAATGTTGAAAAGAAAGAATTGAAAACTTCCTTCGATGGGACCCTGGGTCTAGTCAACACGATGTCTTGCAGACTTGAATTCAAAGGAACGCTTGTCTAGTTGCTCCATCTGCTTCTCCTGCTGCTGCTGCTGCTGCTGGTCAGCTTGCTCATCTACAACATCCCCGTGTTTTATGACACTGGTGGAGGGAGAACATGTTCAACACAGAATGAAAAAGAACAAAAGTAGGCTATTTGTCATCAATAATAACGATGGACCTCATTCACCGACATCTTCCTACAAACCTTTTTAGATTTATCCTTAAATCGTTCTTGAGAAGTTTCACAAAGATTTTAATTTGCCAATCAAATGCAAGGAAAGGCTAGGATTGGACTATTATGTGAAAGAGGGAAGGGGAGCAAACCCTCAGAAAACCACGAGTGTAGTGGTACAGGAGAGGCCCACAGAATGACAGAGAGATATGAGATTTAAGTAATAAGTACTTCAGGACATAATGGATTCTTAAAAATCTGACAAAAAATGTAGCTATAATCTTATTACTGTATTTTAATGAACTAAACAACCGATGACCACACAACTGCAAGTTTTGTTCAAATATGGCAGCATTCAATTATTCATAAGAGTAGTCCTGACTGTTCTTCCATAAGAACAAATCCAGGATACAAACATATTGGTGAACCCACAATCTTTGAATTAAAGACATATAAGAACTTAAGAACAACTGGTTGGTAAGAAATTTTGGTGAATGAGGCCAAATGAGAATTTGATAATCACATTATGAATAGTACAAGAAATTACACATTTTCATCGTTTTGAGAGATAAAAATAGTAGCCACAGTAGAAAATTGAAGTCCTTACTGATGAATGGCACGAATACCATGAAAGATTCCTTTGGCAAGCATTCCAAAAAAACACTCTCCAGGTTCAGCCATCATGGCAACCATGGACAGCACCAGTAAGGCCGAAGTCCACTTCATCCTGCAAAGAAAGCCTACACTTGTTGTTCTAAGGTTATATACTTGACACAAGTGAAGTCCTTTTGCTCACCTCTCACAGAGTAACCTGAAAACCTTTTTTTAGCATTAAACATGTACTGTACATGTTCTTCTTCACAAGGTTAATATAGCTGAAATATTCTGTTTTACCTTTTCCTTGATTCAGCAAGCTGTTATGTTACACAGTGTAGACAATTTCACAGATGTTGGAAACTGCTATCTGGTAGATTGCAAATCTGTTTTTATGCTCACCAAGCCCCTGGCATTCAGAGGTCCCGCCCCTTAATTATCATACGCTAAAACTTGTATGTCCTCATGTTTTCATGTCACCATATACAGAATTATCTTCACTGTGAGGGCTTATATAAGCAGTATTTTGTGATAGACGAACAACCCTTTTAATAGTAGAGGAATTTACAATGAAGTGGGCCCTGAGTGGATCTTTGTGGTACACTAGTAGATACTTTTGTGGCTATGGCTGTGGTATCTTTGTTAGATACCATTAGAGTTACATATCTACAAATTAAGAAAATAATATATAGATCTTAAATGTTAAATGCAACCAATATTTTTTTAATCCTAATTCTGTTTTAAATCATTAAAATAAACATTGTCATTCAATCATTTATACATTATTATTGATTCCTGATTTTCTGTCTGTTTTTAACTTATACTTCTTCTGATGATATTATTTTTCTTCTTGTGAAACAGACTACAAACATTATTTGCTATCAGTATAAAAAAATAAACAGGAACCATTTTTTCTCTTGCCCATCAACGTTGTGCAATGGCAAAGCAGACCATTGGTATATCCGTGTAAACACCTCTCTTGTCTTTATCACTTCCCCAATTTCTTTTCCCTTTTCTCTTTTCTAATAGTATGTCTAATATCAGGCTGTCAAACACAGCTTCTTGCGACCTGTCACCCTAACTCGTCATTATGTACAGACAGCAGTAGAATGTCATTGAAAAGTATTCTGATGACCCTGCCAAGATTCAGATGTTGGTCAGGCCCTATTAATGATTAGTTATTGGATCTTAATGTGTAAAAAATTAAGGAACTAATCATTGAATTATGCAAAGTCAGAACACACCAAGAGCCAGCACCACCCACAATGAAGAGGTTCAGATTGTCGACTCCATTAAACATTTCAAATAATTATATTATAATAATATAATATTGTTTGTAAGAATTTCAAGTTTTACCTGCTGGTTCAACAAGTTTACTGTAAAGGAAAAAAGTCCCCCCCCCCCACCATGTTATAATTTCAATTAATGGGGACAGGGTCCAGGCTGGAACAACCCATAATGGTTCTCTCCAGGTTCCTCCAGTGACCTGTCAATCACCCAAGGTGGCACCTGAGGTGTCCAATCAGATTTCAGAGGCAGCCAGTGCCACCGCGGCCCACCTTGTAGATAAGCCCCTGTATTGCACTTTTGTTTTTGTTTGTTGGTATGTATGTTGAAAGCTACACATGAATTGTCCTTTTGGAATACATAAAGTTGGGTTTGAATTACGAGGAGCTCAACTCCCCTGAAAAGCAGATGGATTCCCCCTGAAAACATTCTCCTGTAGCTCTAAACTAGTCCTCTTTTAGGTTATATTCAACTTTATTTTCCATATGATTGCTCATGTTTCTTGAAGTGGAAAAAGCATTTATTTGTCAGTGTTGTGTTTTTATTCATTAAATGGGCCTATATTAAACTGTGTGAACAACTCAGGCGGTCAGTTTTTTTTTCTTTAAGCACTTTGGACATTTGAATATTTGTTTGTTGTGTGCCATGAGCCGTCAAACAGCAAGCACTTCATTTTCTTGCTTTTTGTGGATGTTTAAAGATCTTTCTGTCTATATTTGAGATGTGTCTGACTGCATAAAGTAGAATGATTTCGCAGTAACTATCTTTTTGGCCAAACTACTAAGCGCTAATATTATATGCATGTGCACTAATATATAAGTGGATCCTTAGAACGGTTCCCCAAAATCTCCCTGGTGAATTGAACCTTGGTGAACTGGAGTGGACCAAATAAATTATTTTGGGCAACATTCTTATTCTCACTCTTCAGTATTTTTGACGTTTTAGATCTCAGATTACTTGTAGCTTTATTTCCAAAGTTAAGCCCATTTCAGGCAGAATGTGGTATTTCCTGTGCTCACCTCTAGGTTCAGCATAGTGGTTTTCAGAGCACCAAGGGATACAGAGCAAAAATAGGATGAGCCATTGAAATAAATGCGTTTCAGAGTGCAGCAATAACAAACAACAATAACACTTTTCTTCATTGTTTAATAAATAAGACAAGGCATGCAGATTCTGGTTGCTGAAAAGTTCATTTATTAAGCTTTTTTACCCAAATCATTTGACAAAGATCTGTGACAAGCCAAAGCAACGTTAACACTGTTATAAGCATGGATGGCTTGTTTTATTTTATTTTAAAGATCAAGAACTGAAAGCATCCTCATTTTATCCCCTTAAGACTAGTCAAAACGATTTCTTGCAGACTTGAATTCAAATGAACGTTTGTCTAGCTGCTCTTGCTGCGCCTGCTCCTGCTGCTGCAGCTGCTGGTCAACTTGCTCGTCTGCGATTTGCTCTTTCCCATGGATGAGCCTGGTGGAGGTTCAGTACAAAATCACAAAGAACAAGAGTATTTGTCAATAATGATTAAAAAGAGAACTGTAAGAAATATATTAAAGCCATTATTAAATGCAATTTAATATTTTCATTGTTGCTGAATTTGACAAGCTACAGATAGACGTTGATATTCTAATACTGACTTGTGGATGCCATGAACAGCTGCAGAGACTCCATGAATGAGCATTCCAAAAAAGCACTCTCCAGGTTCAGCCATCATGACAACCATGGACAGCACCAGAAAGACCACAGCACACTTCATCCTGTAAAGAAAGACAAACTTTCTGTCATTGTTTTACGGCTAGATAAATTACTCAACACTACTTAACATCCTAAAGTAATCTGTACAACTTTGTCAAAAGTTTCGCATTTTCTGAAATATGAAGGTTTTTTTTGTCTTTTTACCTTTTTCTTGATGAAGAAAGACTTTTTCTTGATGAAGAAAGACGGTCAGAAAGCTATTATGTTTCACACCAGCAGAAATGTCAGATCATAAAACATTTTTCTGGATGGCTACTCATCTTTTATGTGCACCCTCATTAGTATACAGAGACTACACCCCCTAATTATAATATGCCAAGATGTGTCTGCTTCATGTTTCCATGCCATTGCAGTCAGATCAGTTGAACCACAAGAACTTAAATAATAAGCATTGTGTGGTGGATTAACAGCCACTTTATAAGCAATTCAAGTAAAACTTATGTTAGTGTATCAGTAAAACTTGTCAGTATAACATGGGCAGTATTAGGCTGTTTGTTAGAGAGGCCGAGTGGGACCTGCAGGACCCAGGTTCAAATCTCCAGGCTGGCAACAGATGTAATCTCTCCAAGGTCCTGAGCAGCCCCTAACTGCTCCCTGAGCTCCAAAATATAGCAGCCCAACGCTATGTAGTTCATCTAGGATGGGTGAAGAGCACAGGCTCACTTCCCAGTTGGGATAAATGAAGAATGAAGCACTATTGCTGTTAAATAATCACAGATTTAAGATTTTAGACATACCACACTTGATTTTTGGATTTTACACAAACAGATATGCTGTATTTAGTTCATGACTTTGAGATGAAGAATAAATAGGAAACGCTAACTGGATTCAATGTTCCAACTAAGTGAGTATTTATATGTATGTATGAAGTAGTCAAATATTAGCAGTATGTTTTTAAACTAATTCTCTTTTAAATAAATAAAAGAAATGGGTAATCTCTTTTTACAATAATACTGCTTCCTGATTTTTCCTTCTCTTCACTCTCTTCTAATTATCTTTGGTATGAAAGAAAAGCTTTGCTATAAACATCATTTTAAATAAAGAGCAGTGCTCTAAAAATGATAATATGACATTAAAAACATTGGTATATGCCGGCTCTTTGTGAAGAAGTGAAAACTATTATGAATTGTCATACCTTAATGTTAACATCTGAAATGATTGAGCCCAGTAGCTGGGCTCCAAACTGCAGTGTTTCCTATTATAGGATTTACTTTTTACTTTGATAAAACTGATGAGAACAGTTTTAGAGATAGTAACCTAAATATTTACTCTAAAGTATTGCATTATTAATAACATTACAGTACTAAAACTTCAGTTTCCCCCCCCCAGTAAATAAAGAAATAAAATCTAAAGTCTTTCAATAAGGTATTTACAGGCCATGATAAATATCATAGATTAAGAGGACATTTTTTAATCATCTTGCTTCTACAGTTTGAACTTTTTAAGTATTTTCATAATGCTGTGTTCATCATGACAAACATGTCAGTACAACAAGAAAAAAATCTATATCTTGTGCAATTTCCCCTTTTTAAAAAAAGAAAATGTGCCCATCAGTGTTGTTTAATGACTATGCAAATCCCTCAGTATATCAGTCTGAACAGCTTTATTAGTATCTTATCACTTCCCCAACTTCTGTTCCGTCTTCTCTTGCCTTCTGGTATAACAAACTCAAAAGGTCACAGTTAGCAAGTAGGGGGGAATTATTGTAACTTAATTCAACCTATCTCTATTAATAATCTAAGTTCTGTGGCAAACTTCTAAAATACTTTGTTATGCACTGAAAGAAGGGTTTCTGTTGCCATTTAATGTAGTAGTTTACATTTTGTGTCCATTGGCTTCCTGGATAAAAGTGTATAATTATGACACCAGGGGTGGTTAATGACATTTATATGAACTGACAACATGTCTGGCTGAATAGAAAGGTATGCATAGGTTTTATAACAAAACAAGCAAGGTTAGGATCATACAAAAAGCCTTGGTTCTTCATCCCTTGGCTAGTTTACACCTGCTCACCAACACCCATAAACATGACCACATCCTTCCTGTCCTGTTCTCTCACTGGCTCCCAGTTAAGTTCAGAATCCAGTTCAAAATCCTACTGTTTGTTTTTTCTTCCATCCACGTCCTTGAGCTTCTCTGTCTATGTGACATGCTGACCCCTCACCAGCCCCAGCAGAGCCCTGCGTTCCTCTAACCAACACCTGCTGGTGGTCCCACGGTCCAGGTGTAAACAGCGGGGTGATCGTGCCTTTGTAGCGGTGGGGCAGAAACTCTGGAAGTCTCTGCCCTTGGAGTAACGCGCCATCATGGACCTGCCCCTGTTTAAGGCCAGGCTGAAGACTTATTTATTCACATCAGCCTTTTACACTTGAGACTGGTGTAGCTTGTGAAACGACCTGATGTGCATCATGTATAAGTCTACTATATTTTTATTCTTCTTTTTATCTCTGTCCAGCACTGTGATCAACTGTAGTTGTTGTAAAGTGCTTTATAAATAAAATTTGATTGATTGAGGTGCTATTTACTTTTTGCTATACCAATGTTTCACCAACCATTATATTACCCCCCAACAGCAACCTCCGCTCTCCCAAGAAGGTCAAGTTCATTTTGTCCCCCCCCCCCCACTGCCATGCAGCAGCCGCCACATATTCTATGTCTATTATTAAAGGTAGGGTAGGAGATCCTGGAAAGATGGTTCGAGCAAGCTACATTTTGAAAATACACAATTCAAAAGTCCAAACCCCTTTCTTCAGTTTTCCCCCAAAGCCACGCCTCCAGAGCAGAGGAACGTACAATGCTTGTTTCCGAGGGTTCACGAGCACTGAGCAGCATCGATTGTTTACTACGAAGCCCAGCAAGTGTCAGAGGTTTAAGAAAAAAAAAAGTCGGTGGAAATTCGCAGACAGATTATTAAACTGTGCTCTCCTTTTTGAAACCCGTGCGAACACAGATTGCCCAGGGATCTCAGTTGAGAGTTTGGATTCCATGGCAAGCAGATGTTAGTCTATTGTTATATGAAGACTTAATGCAGTTCTGTGTTTTAATGAATAAGTATCTTACACTGAGATAAAGTTTAAAATTTGCGCCAGCAGCAGCTAACGTTGATATACCACCCTTGTTAGCCAAATTGGTCGTCTCTAAACTAAACAGAGGTCTCTGGACAATCTGTGTGCCCACGGATTGCAAACAGAACACAATTTAATAATCTGTGAGCATGGATTGCAATACAGAGAGCACAGTTTAATAATCCATGCACGAGGATTTCCACCGGCTTTTTTTGTTTTTTAACTGCTGACACTTGCCGGCTCCGCAGTTTGCTCCAAAAGTCACAAAATATGTCCACCATGGCATCACTCTGCAGCCCTTTCTGTCGCTTTACTTGAGACACCGATGCACTTTCTACTCTTGCTCCACTCTCCTTCAGCTTTGTTTTTTTTTTGAAGCAGCTTCTCCCTAACAGTTTCTTTTCTGACTCCATATCTGTACCTTTTCTTCTATAATGTCCCTTATGTTTAAGTTCCGTATTTTTGATGTAGTATGGTAGCTAGTGTAGCTAGCCAAGCTCTAGCTCTCGCTACGTTGCCTTTGTTTACAAGTGCTCCAAGCTTCTGAGAGCGAGCGTTACATGCAGGAAGAGGGGAACGTGCAGAGTGGGGTAGGGACGAATGACAGCTGAGTGTGATAGACATATCACCATCTAATCATTTAAAACGGGCCGTTTAAAATAGTATCTTATTTTTTAGTTAGAGCATTTAATTAATTGGCTGCAATTTGGGTGTGAAGAGGATTTTAAGCAATGCTGTAAAAAAAAATAAAGCTCCTGGAACTGTTTTTCCAGGATCATCCACCCCACCTTTAATGTGAGTTTGTTTCTGCACTTGTACAGATTACAGCCAAAGAATGATGCTTATTGTCATGAAAGCGATGCAAATTCTTCTCCTTGGACCTACAACTTAGTTGTATGCCTTTGAATTTCATCCTAATGCTCAGCTGACTGAGTTTATTAATTAGTACTTTCTTATTGTCCACTGTTATCAGCCTTTTTGTGGGATGCTCACCCCCCCCCTTTTAATTCCTGTCAAGTTCTCTGTCTTTGCCCAATTTAAAGTTTCTTTTTTCATTTATTTGCCTCGTTTATTCAGTGACTTTTTTGTTTATTTGTGTTTTTTTTCTTAGACGGAAAAAACCCAAAAATAAAACTGTGTATCCACCATCTGACTCCCTCCAGAGTTTAGGATCTCCATCTCCATGATCTAACCTTAACAGTAATTCTCAAGTAAAACCTCTTAATGTGACCAGATCAGGATAAGATCCTGGGTTTGTGGAAAGTTGGATTTCTTTTGTTACTTTTTTAAGTGATGGCTGTCTGTGACAGAAAAAAATAGTCACCTCTCTGGGGTTGAATTTAAAGTGGAATACCAAAAGATCCAGCAGGCGGGGAAAGATTCTGAAATACCAACCGAGAATAAACACCCACAAGCCAAGGTTTGATCCTGGTCTAGAGCCCCACTCTGCTGGGTCTGCCTGTTTCACTCTTGACTAAAATCTTACATGGATTTGAAGTCAGAGTGTCAGCCAGGAGGGACCTTGTCCACTTGTTTTATTCTTTCCTGCTTTAAATTCTTCTCAACTCCTCCTATGATATCATGAGCTGTCCCCTTAGCTTATATTTATGCACTGTGAAGGCCTTAAGCTTCTTTTTGGTGGTGCAGTCATACAGTTGATTAATCAACATGAAATCAACATGTACAAAATGAGAAATGTCAAATAAAGGAAGAGTATAAAACCAACATTGTAGACAATGTGATTTAAAGATATAAGATATGTTAGTGTCAAAGTAAAAAATGCTGTTGAAATGTCGCATACTTTTCCCAGTCGTTGTATAAAAAGCCAAGTGATTGTAAAGAATGACAAATATGGATTAGGAAAAGTGTAATATTTACACTGATGGCAACTGTGTTACAGGTGATCTGACTAAGTACTGTTTCCATAGTTACAATGCCAACACTGTTACTGACAATAAAAAAACAACATGTTATTATAACTGAGCAGAGTGAAGCTGTCTTCCTCTGATCAGGGACTAAGAGGGGGAAACGACTGTATGTGATGATGCTTGGCTGAGGAAGAGTAACATGTCATGTTAGGCCAAACAGAGGCATACAGGACAAATGTTTTTAAAATGAATAATACTTTTAATTTGTTATTTGTTAAAGATAGGTTATGATACTCACTACTCACTTTTATCAAGAGTTTCTCAAAAGCAAAAATGCCAGTGATACTTTATATAAACCTCAGTTTCAGTAGAAATGTATATGGGTACACTTCTAGGTACACAGCTGGAAATGATTTTTTATTAAGTTAAGACTAATGCAATCAAAAAGACAGTTTTTATGGAAGTAATGTATGAGTGGAATCATTTACCAAACCACATATCATAAGTAAATGACATTACTGAGTTTGAAAAACACTACAGAAGTATTTTTTAAGCAAGGAATGTAATTATCAAATCCACGTGTTTATCTGTATGAGGATATGTGTATAGATGTGAATATATGTGTATATATCTACACACGTATCTGTTTTAAGGCCCGGTCACACTGCGTTTTGCGGGCGTATCGCGGCTGAATCACGGGCAGAAATGTCTGCCCGTGAA
>JAOXYM010000024.1:20353872-20381218 GCA_028567055.1 Leptatherina wallacei
CACAGCATTTTACTTTTCGACTTGCCTGAGAGTTTTTCTTTTTGAGCTCTTGAAAGATTAAGAAGGAACCCGTGACATGACAATAAAGTTGAATCTAATGTAATTTAAAAATATATATATTGCCAGCAATAACACTACTTTACTTTTTTTGTTATTCTGTCATCCAGAGAGCATCAGCCTCTGTGTTATTTACTTTATTTTATGGTTATTATCCAAGCTTGTTTGGATTCTTCCAGTGTAACCACATACATTATCTTGCAATCATTCACTTTCTTTGAATCACAAATCTACTTATAGTAAGCTAACATTTTCCAAACCAGCAGAATAATGGCAAACTCTTTTTTACAAGATTCAAAAACTAAAATCATCACCTGCTTAATCACAGCTAGTGTTGTTGTCATTCTGTCGCGGTACTGTTTGTCTAAAAAAACTTTCTAAAATACATGTTTACATCAGTCTTCCCATGCGTGCGGCTCAGACAGGCGCACAGGCTGCTGAAGCGCCTCCTTCTTCAGGGGAGGCTCAGGCAGGCTGTATGCAGGCTACTTGACACAGTTGCACCCTCTTTTTTGGACTCCGGTACTGCTTGTTACTTCGGCAAGTTTTTTTTTTCTCCCTCAAAAGTAAAATTCTGATTTGGGGCCCAAATAGCCCCCCCTAACCCCGCCCCTGACTAAAACATGAACCCACCATTTTTCAGCCATCCAAACATCAACAAGATGTTAAATATGTTTTTATTTAAATTCACTAACATTTCTGATCGTAAATGCTTCTTTGATGCTAGAAAATGGTCTTGGAAATGGAACTTGAGAAATTTCTTGTGACTCTGACTTCTCCTTCTTGTTTCTTTCGCTTGTGTGTTCCCGCAAGGCTGCCTGTATTCCAGTTATTCTGAGTAACGGCTGGGAGCTTCCCTTCTCTGAAGTGATCGACTGGAGGAAAGCTGCCGTCATCGGAGATGAGAGGCTGCTGTTACAGGTACTGATAAAAACTAAAAACTAAAATTATGGGTTATTGTAAGGGGGGTGATGGAGTTGGGCTTAACTGTCAGAAGGAAGAGACTGAGCAGATGAAAGAGGCAAATATTCTAAAGAAGGAAAATATTCATATCAATTCAATACATTTATAGTAGATATAAAGATGGAAAAACAAACAAATAACTTCCTCACGCTGAGGAAGGATAAAGGATAAAATGTGCCCTTTCATTCTCAGCTACTTCAGAGTGATGCAATGCCAACATCTTCCCTGCTACTACTGTCACTTCAGCTTCCAGATGCCCCAGGCAATCGCAGAGATTCAAACATAGAAACAAAACAAACAGATTAGCAATGATTGGAAACATTTGGGACCTTAACCATTTCATGAAAATGATGTAGTCAGAACTAAACTGCACTTCACCAGTTTTTTTCCCCAGCCAGGAGCATCATGTGGCAGCTGCATTTGGCTTTATGGCACCGTGTCACATGAGAACAACTGGATAACCACACACTGTGGACACACCATGGTTGATTCAGCTATGTCACACAAGAGGAAGCGAGGAAAAGGAAGAGATAAAGGAAAAGAGCATGAGATAAGACAGGAGTCAACATATGACTTTTACTGGCTGGAGAGAGTTCAGAAAAGAGACAGGATGCAAGATGGATGCTGAATTAGCTTTTTGTTAGGGGGCGCCAAAGTACAAAAATCTGCCAAAGTTCATTAGTGCTGCATTAAAAAAAGTATATTTTCTTCAAGAAATTGGGTATTTTCAGATGTCTAACCTATAAATACAGAACAGGTTTGTAGACTCTCAGAATAAAGAAAAGAGAACTGAGTTCATATCATTTAATCTAGATGGTGGTTGCTCTGATAATCACGGTTGCACACGGTTTCTATCAAAGATGGATTTCTCTACAACTGGATCACCTCCTGTTCTCTTTATTCACAGCAGAAGGCAGAGTGTGTTATATTTATATTTTCTAATAACTCTCAGTATTACTTTGTGTCACCTGCACGACCTTTATCACCACCTGGACAGCAACATGGACATGTGGATGTGCGTCTGTGATGGGATTTGGAGACGGTATGTCTCCCTTTAATTAGTGTGCCTCTGGTTCTCTGTTAGTTTTCAATCAGCACCTAACAAAACGGTGTTAATTCCTTTTTTTGATATGACTCACAACAGTAGACAAGCCATCGTTAAAGTACTACAAACGTGGGTTTTAGATAAAAGAATGTACTGAAAGTCCTAATGCACTAATGCTTTCAGAGTGTTTTGTTGATCTCTTCAACAAAATGAAATGCTGTTTTCATAAAACATGGTAATTGTTAGTTAAGATAATAAGCGTGAAGAGAAAAACATGCCCTGACAGGGACTGAGACACACAATTATTACTGAGGTTGAGCAAAACAAACATTCTTCCATTAATTTATGTGATCTTGTTGCAGAAATGTCAGAAACGAATGAAAATATAGATGTGGGGATGACAACAAAAACCTGACATTAGTGAGCACACACAAGAAAATCAAACACATGATGACTGCTGTGCTCGTGTTCTTTTATCTTTCATATTGAAATATGCATCATGCCACTACTACCACTTTAAACCTCCAGTGCATCAATTTTTTTGTTCACAGTGGTTTGTTCTTTCATTTATATCAGTTTGTTTCCTCTTTACTATTAAAGTTGTGAAATTAAGTACACCTTCTGTTAAATCTTATCTTTGAACACCTTAACACATATAGCTAAAGCATCAAGTGAACAACAATGCATGACATTAAACATGACATAATGGCATTATTTATTAAGTAAAAAGTCTTCCCCTGCTGTCTCCATAGTAACTAAGAAGGTAAGTAGAAGCCAGATTCTGCTAATCAAATGCACTTGATTAATTTATTAGCAGTATTAGCATGAGGCAAATGTTCTGTCAGTTTGCTGGTCCAAACATTCAGGCTTGTGTTAACACAATGCCAAGGAGGAACGATATCAGGAGGAAGAAATTATTGCGGCCCACCAACCTGGTAAGGGCTTTAAGGTCATTCACAAACTATTTGGAGTCCAAATTTAACAGTGAGTAAGGATTTAACCTTTTAACAGTGTGCATATTATGTTTGATACATAGAGTTCCTGAGACTTATTACATCACCATATGGTAAAAACTTTGTTTGATACTTGTCTTCTGCCTTCTGGTGGATATCTTTTGCACTACAATAATTCTGACATACCACATGGTAATAAATCATACAAATATGCTATTTTTGGTTTGCTTTTTGTTTTTTTACATTTTGTTAAATGGCCAAATAAGATTATTTCTTGGGTTATTTCTTTAGAAAAGACCTTAGGAGAAACACATCAGTTTCTGAAGAGGAAGGGTTAGACTATTGAAAAATGGAAATCAGATTATATTCTTTTAAGTACTTGTGAAAATTAGTATCTGATTTGAAAAATGGAAAAACAACGATACCTATTACTGTGGCTCAGGTGGTGGTGCTAAGTCATTTAATCGCTCCACATGGACAAGTGTCCATGAGCAACACAAAAAGATCCAGTACATTGAAAAAAACTAAAGATAAAAAGAAGCTTACCTGCTTGTCCATGTGATCAATCAATGTTCGGTGTTAAACTCAATTTCCTAGCTGACCTAGTGGGAACTTTTTTTGTAAGATGTTGCATTCCCAGCAGCCTCATTTAAATGCACAACTTATTAATGCACATCAAAAAGTAGATCTTTGTGGAAAACTTTTAAAGTTGTTAAGATTAGAAGGTCAACAAACATTTTCACTAATTGGGTTATCTTGTTTAAGTTGCCAATGCCTTGAAACTAAATGTAGGGCAACCTGAAATAAGTAATGATGCAACAACAGCTCTGCTTTAAGTTTACACTCTGAGCAAGGGATTAGTAATTCAGCTATAGTTAGCTTGCCTTTCCAGCTCTTACACCCTGAGGACATTTCATAAGTACGTACAATAAGATGAGAGGTCTGATGTCCAGAAATATGCTACGGTGTTCTTTTAAAATACTTTTTTTGTTGGATATTGAAGCATCCAGACAATCTTTACATGCTGCTCTGTCTCTAGCTGTGTTGTTATGTGTCTTGGAGTCACAATGCTCAGACTTTGAATTGTTTTTTTTTGTTTTTTTTTAGAAAAAATCCTCTAATAAAGAAATTTGGGTTAATTTTGGCAGAACTGAAACAGATTTTTTAGCCTCAGGGGTTTTAGCATATTGTTCAATCCAATAAACTCCTGCAAGAAGCCATTGAAAATATTGAAACAGCCAAAAATCATTTATAGGAATGAATTAAGTTAAACATAATAACGAGCAAGTTTTATTTCGTTGGTTCATAATCAGATTTTGGATGTTGTCCCTCCTTAGTTTTTTTTTCTTTGTTACAAACACGCGAGAGCTCACTGTTCAGCATAGCTGAAGTGCTCTAACACCTGCTGAGAGAGTTGAATCTCATTACTTTCAATTACATCACTGAGAACTGCAATACCTGGCTGTTTAATATGTAGACTGTCTGTTTTTCCCCTGTGGAGACCAGACATGCAGAACGCACAGACACCCGGGCATTCACAGGAGCGCACACGCGCAAACGCAACGCCCCTGCTGAGAAACACAAACACTATTAGAGTCAATCGAGGGGAAGAGAACGGAGCTGATTTGATTGGTTTTGTTTATATTCCACCTGAGAACTGAGGAGCTGTTGTTGCTGACAGATCGTGGTTTTGTCAGCAACACAACAGCCAACCGCTATCATCCAAAGAGGAGTTTTCCTCAATTTTTTATTAAATGCATAAAAAGTTACATAGCACAGGGAAAGTCCAAGAGAGCATGAGGATTCTGTTTCTAAGTGCAGCAAGATGACATTGATATTTGATGCATTATATGTATAAACACTGGTATATTTGTGTAAAAAGTAGACAAAGCTACAAGAACATTAGAGGAAGTTGGCTTTTCTAAGTGCTGACATATTAGATGTTGGTCACATTGTGAAAGATGGAGCCAAGAAGCTCATTTTTCTGATTTTAAAGCAGTACTATGTAAGTTTCTGACCTTAAAAATATGCACAGGAACAGTGGCATTATGTACATTCCTGCAGCCTCTGTTGCCTTGGGTTTAGCTTCATGCGCCACATCATACACCAGCAACTGGGTGCAAAATGGCCAAATTATTATAGAGATGCAGGATAACAAGGCAAGGCAGGTTTATATAGCACATATAACATGAAATGCAAGGTGCATCAGAAACATCCAAAAGTACATTAATAATACAAAACAACAAATTTAAAGGAATAAAAGAAATTTAATAGAAACAGAATATGCTAAAATAGAGAAACAGACAACAGGATACATACAGTGGACCACATGATACAGACAGACATCAGTGGGAAATACATAATCACCATCACAGTCCATGTACATGTGTGATGAAATATATTCAGAAAGGGAAAAAAAACTTTATTAAAAAATTGTGGTATTAGGAGGATAAAAACTAAACACTGATTCTCCTTGTTTGGTTTTAACTCGTGTGATGGAAAGGAAACTTTACCCAGATGATCTTGGAAGAGGATATTATTAGAGAAAGAGAGGAAAAGAAAGAGAGCAAGAAATAAGACAAGAGTCAACACCAGACTGGCTTGTACTGACTAGAGAGAGCTCAGAATAGGGTGCAAGATGGATGCCAAATCAGCCGTCGTGAGAGGGCGCCTCACTGAGATAATCTGCCAAAGTTCAGTCCTTCTTTAAATCTTCAGCCCTCTCCTATAAATATAACTATTTGCAGCAGTCAGGCAGTTTAACTCTTTCAGACCATATTAATTCCGCCATAGGTCATGTCCAACAGCTTCGGTGAAAAGATGTTTGTTGTTGTCGCCATAACGGCACAAAGTGCAGGACTCCAAATCCATGACTGAAGAGTCTGTTCAGAAACTCTGGCTGCAGGCCTGCTTCTCTTCACAGCTTTATTTTCAAGCTGAGCACAGCAGCAAAGGTCATGTCTGACAACATTAAGTAAGTTTGTTTTTCTTCAAACTGAGCACCAGGAGGATGGCCTTGCTCCATTATCCAGGCATGTCTGGATGTCTGTCTTTCTGGTAAGGATCTTTGTCTCCCTTGATTTCATCCCTCCCCTGCCTCTCGCTGAGGGTGTTACTTTTGTCCACAAGCCAGCTGCTCATGTTTTCCACATCAGTGTGAGCTGGGACCTTGGATATTTGGGCTCCTTGCCGATCAGCAGAGTTTGTACACTGTAGGCACAATGTTATTTGATATTCATGAAAGGACATGAGTTAATAACCATTAATAAAGATGGTGAGGCATGTAAAATGATTAATAAGTAGTTTTAACACCATACAGTATCCAAATACACTTTTTTCTTTTTCTTTTGATAGGTTATACAATTTTTACATTATATTTGTGTTAGAACAACTCAGTTGTAACACTACAAAAATGAAAAATACAATCAACGGCCATTTTATTAGGTGGACATGTTTAATTGCTTGTTCGCACAAATAATCAGCCAATCACTTTGCAGCAACTTTCTGCATTCAGGCATGTGGACATGGTCAATACAACTTGTCAAAGTTCAAAGTAAGCATCAGAACGGGAAAGAAAGGGGATTTAAATTTTAAAACAGCATGATTGTTAGTACCACATTGTCTTTTTTTTTTTTTTTAAACTGCTCATCTACTAGGATTTTCATGGACAGCCATCTGGGTTTACAGAAACTCGTCCAAAAAAAGCAAAAATATCCAGTAAACGCCAGTTGTCTGGATCAAAATTCCTTGTTGATGTCATAGAGGTCAGAGGAGAATGGGCAGACTCATCGCAGCCAGGGTATGCAGAATATTTTCTCTAAACGGAAAAGGCTCGGGCATCTGGTTAGGATGTCTCCTGGACGCCTCCCTGGGGATTTATATAGGCATTTGGGGCACGTCCCACCGGGAGGAGACCTCGGGGTAGGCCCAGGACACGCTGGTGAGATTACATTTCTCGGCTTGCCTGGGAGCGCCTCAGAATCCCCCCAGATAAGCTGGCTGATGTGACCGGGGAGAAGGAAGTCTGGGTTTCCCTGCTTATAGGCTGCTGCCCCCGCGACCCGATCCCGGTTAGGCAGAAGATGGATGGAGGGATGGATGGATGGATGGAAAACATGTCAAACCTTGAAGAACAGGAAACTGAGGGGTGGAAAGGCTTATAAGATTGGAAAAACGTTGCCTTGACTGGTGAATCTCCATTTCAGCGCCACATTAAGATAGGGTCAGAATTTGGTAGAGACATCATGAAAGTGTGGATCCATCCTGGCTGCCTGGTATCAATAGTTCAGGATGGTGCTGATGGTGTTATGGTGCGGGTGATATTTAGGCCCTTTAGGACCAATTAAGCATCTCTTAAACTCCACAGCCTGAGTATTATGTCCATCTACATCCAGCAAGATAATGCACCATGTCACAAAGCTTAAATCATTTCCCACATGAAAAGGAGTTCATTGTACTCCAATGGCTTCCACAGTCACCACATCTCAATCCTATAGAGCATCTTTGGGATGTGGTGGAACGGAAATTCTCATCATGGATGTGCAGCAACTGGATGATGATATGTCTATGAAGCAAAATCTCTGAGGAATGTTTCCATCACCTTATTGAATGTATCCCACAAAGAATTAAAGCAGCTCTGTAGGAAGAAGCAGATCCAGCCTTGCATGGTGGACCTAATGAGGTGGTCAGTAAGTATACATTGATACACTAATTCGCTAATCGCAGCCAATAGCATCAATGTTGAAAATATTAGTGATTATTATATTGGAAATGGAGCTCAGTATATTTTTGTCAAAACCACAAATTGTTTTTAATTTAAATGTCTTATTAAGCTCCATAATAAAACTGTATTTTAATGTTTTAGTAGAATTTTGTGATTTTATTTTTTATATCAACATGTGATATGTCAGAATTTGATTCTCTTATAGATATTGTATTGTGACCAAACTTCAACGCCTTACATAAAGTAAGAATTTTAAGAACAGATTTGGGCTATGATTGGTCAAGTCACGGGATAAATGAGCACAACAGATGTAAACTTTTGTTTCATAGTCCCTCTAGAAGCCACTCAGTGGTTTTAAGTATAATGTGTGATACAGCAGGTTTACTGTCCTGGGGATAAAAGAGCTGATGGACAGAGGGAGCTGTGGGTGTGGGGGAATCCTAAGGGGGAAATTTCCTCTAATCTTTTCTGCTGTCCTCAAAATTACTTATGCTTCCTCCACCTGTCTGCCTAGCTTCACACTTTTTTTTTATTGTTCCCACACAGATTCTCACCCTTCACTCAACATTGTTCCAATCGTACTTAATCCATCTCACTGTCATTTTTACTCTGTTGCTATTCTTCCTCCGATCTTCTTCCAGGTTCCCTCCATCACTCGATCTTTGGGCCGTGACAGGATCTTGGCTCTCCGCCAGCAGACTCAGTTCCTCTGGGACGCCTACTTCTCTTCTGTAGCCAAAATAGTCCTAACGACTCTGGAGGTAAGCTTCCAGAAAATGGTCTTAGATGGGGAGTTGTGGATTTAGGTCCTCAGGGGGGCTTCATTTAATCAACCAAACCGATATGTCTTGTTCTGTTGTGTGCATTGCTGTCGGCTATGCATCACCTCGCAGAGATGAAGTTTTGAAAGGAGTCTTTCTGTAGTTGTCAGTAAATGGAGGTTAGCTGAAAGTGACATGTCTCTTTCAGCAGTTTTCTGATTCGTATTGATAGTAAAGTCACCGCGCAGGATAGGTCCACTGAAGCAATTTGGGATTATTCTTGTTGTCTTGCCCAAGGTATATTATTCAATCAATCAATTTTTCAAAGTCTTAGATAAAGAATATCTTGACTCATTGTTTAAATTACTTACCAATTATTTCCGTCCGTCCTCTCTGCTCCCTGCAGTGTCTCCTTGTAGCTGCTGTCAGTTGTCAAACTTAGCTGAAAAAGTAAGGAAATTTGTGTTTGGTTGATTATTTCTTCTGTTTAATAATACTAATTAATGTTGTATTATACATTAGCATAATTGGTCACCTAACCCTATCATATATTGTTAATTTTTATAAATTTTCCACTGTCAGGGACTTCAGTGAAGTGATTGATCCATATGCAGCTACAACAGCTTGTTACCTCCTCCTCATGCTGGTCACCAGTCTGGTCATATTTTGCTGTGGGGTGGCATCCTATTCCTCTACCAGGAGTTGTTCAAGGTCATTCTGGCATGTACAGCCTGGCCATGCCGATCCCCTAAGTTTTAATGGGATTGAGATCTAGACTCACGACAGGCCTTTCCATCCTCTCCACTCCCAATTTCTGGAGGTACTCTGTGATGATCCAGGCTCTGTGGGCTGAGAGTTTTGTCATCCTGGAAGATGGAGTTAGGTCCCAGATTCTGGAGATAAGGAATGGCCACTGGCTCCAGAATCTCATTCCATTATGCCTGTCTATCCATTAGGTGCCAATCAGGTGCCAGTCATCCATCTGAGACTAGTAAACACCTGACAGCACCCGATTCTCAAAATGAGAGTCAACACCAACTGGAGAATATTGCAGGAGATTTTGACGCATTTTCTGGGGCACTACCCACACACTCAGCTGTGTTGCTCATTCCACAGATTCAGCATCCTTACTAGTTATACCATGTTGTAAAGATGACTAGTCTGGCTTAATAACCATGTATAATACACCACCAATTGGTTTTATTAAAGGGGTACACTAATCAAACACATTTATTTTTACATTTTGTGTTTGGCCCATAAAACACTCAAATGGAGCTGCTAAAACTAATCATTAAGGCAGTGGTATCTCAAAATGGGGGTCGGGACTCTCATAGGGGTCGCCAGATAATTGTAAAAATAAATAAATTTGGGATTTTTATCAGGGCCGTCTAAATTAAACTTTTAATGCAGAGACGAATCTGTGAAATTAGCACCTTAATAAGCACACAAAAGCATAACAAAGTATAACAAGGACTATATTAAAAATCAGAATTTGGATGGGAGGGGTCACAAAAGCCAATGTATGTTATTTTGGGGGTCTTGGCTCAAAAGGTTTGACAACCATGCATTAAGGTACAACCGAACAGAGACACCACATGTACTCCATTTGTGTTCCACATATGGTCACATATACGTGCACATTTGAACCACATTTGCAAGCATGCAGTTTGAAACGATTTTATGTGATTCACATGTGAGATCACATGAAAACATTCTCAAACCACATGTGATTCACATGTTTCCACGTGTGTCCACATGTTTACGCCACATGTTGTTCACATGTAAACCATATGTGAATCACATGGGGTTTATATGTTCTTCACATGTTTTTGTGATCCAGATGTGAGAAACATGTTCTTCACATGTGGTTAACACATGTATACCACATGTGTCAACCACATATGATTCAAATGTGGATCCAGATGTGAAGAACATGTGAATGTGATTCACATGTGTGCAACTGCATGTGGTTAATAATAATAATGGGTAGATTTATATTGTGCTTTATTGCTGACGGAACCCAAAGCGCTATACATTGGATCCATTATTCACACACTCCTCATCCATACTTGGCGATGCTAAGCTACATGTGCAGCCACAGCTGCCCTGGAGCAGACTGATGGAAACATGGCAGCCAATCCACGCCGACGGCTTCTCCGACCACCACTGAAACATTCACACACATTCATACACCAGCAATGCCGACACTGGAGACAAGGAGGGAGAAGGGTCTTGCCTAACAAAACAACTGAGGGAGTGGGATTCAAACCGCCAACCTTCTGTTCATTGGATCTGCTCTACCGCCTGAGCCACATGTGAAATTCACGTGTTTTTACTGTAACGCTACATTTGGATGTGCTCAGTGTTACTATCACTGTACTGCACGCAGTTGGCAATCATTGAACACCAACCTGCTGTTTAACACAGGGTCTCTGATTGGAGCTTTTTTTAAATGTATAACAGCTGCTACATGTTATGAGACTATTTGTTAGCAGCAGTTGTTTGCCCTCTGGTGCTGGGCAGGTGCCCAACCATTTAGCGATTTTAATGCCTGCTACATTTGTAAATGAGACTTGATAATGAATAAGAGAAATATCCACAAAACCAAAAGAATGAGCTAAACTCTGCAGAGTTTATATTATCATTGTCTGAGAATTTGACATTACCAGCAACATATTTGGAATTAAACTTTATGTGGTATTTGTGATAATGATTTAGTTTGTGGTTATATATAAAAAATCCCACAGTGGTAGCATGAGAAAGTGTAAGGTGTTAAGAAGGCTATTGTTGTTAGTTGACTTCTCCACAGACTTGGTTCAGCCTGCAGTGATTATTTACTCTTTGTCTTCTCTGAGCACAGGACATAATAATCTTCTTTATCATCACCATCCACAGCAGCATCATAGTTATTACCACATAAACATTACTACGTTTACCTCCACATACTGTATTATTGTTTTCATTTATCACCGGCTCCATGAATACTGAAATCATCATCAGTGCAATAACATCAACTTACCTTCAATGCGGTTGTTATCCTTGTCCCTTTATGTAAAGGCTGTTCATGGGTTGTTATACTCTCAAAAGAATCATGTAGTTTTAATTCTATCATAATAATTTGCATAGCAATATCATTATTGAAGTAGGACATAAATAGTTTTTAATTTGTTTCCACTTGGAAGACCACATTACATCTATTTCCCAAACACAGCATGGATAACTTCAGCAAGTTTAATTGCACTTTAAATAAATAAATAAATACATACACACGACATTAACAGTAAATATTTATACAGTCAAAAATTTTAACACACTTTCCCATTAAATCCAACAGACTAACAAACCTTTACTCGGTAACAGAGGTGTGTTCAATTAAAGTGAAGTAAAATACTCCAAAACAAACTTTAGTTTAGTAAAGAAAAAAAATACAGTTTGGGAAAAAATTTTTGTACAGAGTGAATAAAGCATAAATTAAGTTTTTTTCCTTCCATCCAAGCAAATAGTATGACCTAACACACCTCACACACCTAACTTGATTTATTCCTTTATGTTCTAAATAATGGAAGCATTGATCTTTTTGCCTCATTATGAAATAAGAATCGAAAAGAATTCAGTCATTCTAAGAGAATGTTTCACTCTATGAGATTAATGTAAATGCTCAAAAATACTTTCTATAATTGCATCAGTAAAATGAGCTATACGCAGTTATTTATTTTAGGACATCAGTGACCCTAAGCTCCTGGCTGTTTCAGACTGGTTTAGGCTGCAGCAGTAAATCCCCTGAAGGTAAACTGAGGAAGTGTTAAGCTTTTAAAGTGACTTAAAGATTACACGCTTCTATCAGTGAGACGATAAACTAAAAAGCTAAAAGTTTGACAACTGCTTTTGTCTACTTGAGCAGGTTTATTCTGTTTTGTTGCAATCAAGTTATGATTGACTAATGAACCAAAACCCAAGTTTTCATGTAAGTTTATTTTCTATGATATGAAATATTTGTTACTTCATTTATTTTCTACGCAAACAAGACTGCTATGCACCAAATGCCCAGTGCTAGCAGGGTATGAAATTAGACAGAAGCCCATGTAAAGCCGATCAGATGTGCTAAGGACTCAGAGCCAGCATGCCACCGGGCTAAACGGGGGAAATGAAGCGTAGTTGATAACTGTAGTGTCCCACATACTGCCAGCCTGGCTGTTGGTGTCAGACAGTGGCAGTGTGTATAAGTGTGTGTGTTAAGAGTTGGCTGTAAGCGCAAATTCTGAAAAGATGAGTGGATAAGTGTGTAATTAGAAACAAAGAAACATCAAAAATGGGTTCCTTACTCTGCTTGTGCTCTGTGTGTTTTCCTTAACCATTCATATTAATTAGAATTTGATTAATGTCAAATATATTTAAATATTTAGAAGTAATAAACATGTGCCTGCTTATCATTTATATTTAGCATATTACCTTTAAATGCTTTGCAACCTATACATCATTCAGTGGTGTAAAATAACCTCATTTCCAGTCACGTCTGCAGCCATATGTAAACACATTTCATCATTCCTGTACAAGAACACTGCTTGCATCATTGGACCGATGTGACAGTAAAAAACATAGAGGTGCCCTTTTAGAAACAGCATTAGGTCATACTAGATTAGATTTAGACAATGTTTGGTGAGAGGAAAATGTTTCTTTTCATCATCTCAGCTCTAGAATTACATATAAAAAGATGCACGACTTTTACTTGAAGATTTACAGGTGAGGTGCTGCTTTTGTGTGAGAAAACAAATCCACTGGTGTGAACAGAATCCTAAAACTGTGAAGGCTTTCCTCAAGTTTTAGCATCACTTCATATAAAAACGGTAAACAAGTGAGGCTGTCAGACATTTATGGATTCAGATGTGCTGAGAGCGGGTCAAGGTTGGGTCATTTGTCTTCTTTAAAGCTACCGAAGGGACTTATCTCAACGTTCAACCAAGTGGCCTGACCTTTTTTAACAAGCCAGATGGATGCAATTAGCTGGATAACTAATGGACTGCTCCTGTTGGCTTTACTTTGCTGCCACTATGAAGGAGAAGTATTTTAGCTCAGTGAAACGATCAGCTGCTGATTAAATGGCTCTTTCCTGTTAGAAATATTGGGACATTGGGCTGCATGTGCATTTCATCACTGTGTGGCAGTTGTCTAAATTCACATGGAAAATGTTGGCAGTATAAACACGAGGGGAAATAAATATAAATCTCATTTGTCTACTTTAATACCGATGCATGTTTGCCTCCTTCCTATTTTCTTTGTAATGTTGTATTGTTTCCTCATTTCATTATCCTGAGAGCAGATTTACTTATAGGCCTACTCATGTTTTAATGTTTTATAGGCAGTGTTGCAGAGTGAATCAGGAGTGGAAGAAGAGTAGAGTTAGGCAGATATCACACTTTAGCCAAAATATGACTTATGTAATTATGCTATGAGGCTAATTTCTATTGTTTTCCTTTGAATTCAAATTCTATTTTCTGTCCACATCTCCCAGATAATTCAAGACCGTGTGGAGTCTCATGTGTCTAGAAACTGGCTACTGTGGAATTTCCTGCCTGGAGGTCTCTACGCGCTCCCACAATACTCAGCTGACCCTGCTCAGTTTCCTTTTTACTATGCCATACTGGGTAAGTGCTGGGTGTTTGGTACATATGGAAGTTAAAAGTTAACATTAGATTCAGCAACAGTTTTGGACTAAGAAAAAAATCTAGGTCAAGACATTTAGATGATGTTTAAACACTGAATGGGAAGATAAATCAGACAATAACTCATTGTCTCATTGGAAATCATGGAATAATCATCCCTGCCAGAAAAAACACATGGATTTCACATGTGACTGCATGGTTGCAAACATGTGGTTTTGGAATTGTTTTCATATCAACCACATATGATTTACATGTTCTTTACTTGTGGACCTGAAAATGTTCCATAACCACATTTGCACATGCTGTTCACATGTGCATGTACATGTGGAGCACATGTGGTTTATTCTATAATAGACGAGACAAAAGCTGGAAATGTCAGCAACAGGTGGACTTTGAAATAAAATGAAATACCAAAAATAGAATGTTTGTTAATTTCTTTTAGGAAAACTACATTTGAGTTTCTTGCACCTCACAAATCAGCAAGTCAGGCTTCATTTCTAAATGTTATTATTTGAAAGGAAAAAAAAAACTTTATTTATCCCTCTTAGAGGGAAATTATTGTTGTAGCAGGGTTTTTTTTTGTCTGTGTATATGTAAACACACACACACAAAAGAAAAAAAAAATCAAAAGGTGGTATTTAGTATCAAGTTTTCAAGGTTTAAGTTTTTTGACAATAATGGTTTCAACAATATTTTACCCTTAAAAAATGGAAAACAGGAAATTGCTTTTTGCCAATAATTTCAAATTTTAAGATCAGCATGTTGATGAATAATAGTTGTTTCTGCATTTACAATATAAACTTTCTGACATGAATGAATAATCATATGTGAATTTAAACTAATTTATGGAAGCCTCTTCTTTGAATCTTTTGTTTCCAGCTGTGACTTCTACTCTTTATTTCAGCCTTCCATCCCTCGCAGCACATCAGCCAACAAAACTAAGCCAAACTCATATTTTCTATGCAGCAAAATTACAAAAGTTGGTTCAAATTTGCTTGAAAGTCGGATGAAAACAGTTACTTTCACCATGAGACTGTTAAGATAATTAAGCGACAGACTTTTTCATTAAAATGCAGATGTAGGAGATTTGTGCGGGTCACTTTAGTGACTTTTAAAACAGCCAAAGCATTATGGTTAGGCATCTGAGAACCCTTTAACAAAATTTCCCACTACAGCTGACACTGTGGTTTCATCACTGCTGGCAAGGCCGGCTCAGCAGAGACGAGCTCCTATTAAACAAGAGTGTGGACAACAAACAGATTGTAGGGAATGTGCTGGAAGACGCTGAGCCACCAACAGCTCTGAATCGCAACTTACAGAAATTAAGGGATCTGCTCCAAATGTCTCAGGGAAAGGAATCACTTTCAGAGGTCTGGTGAAGTTTAGGCAACACATGGAAGAGAGACTGCATATTAAACAGGTGATCGTCATCTTCTGGCTGAACTTTTCTGAAGTTATTGTGAAAACTTGCTTAATTTCTCAGTGGTTTTGTTACCCATTACAAAAGCAATTATGCTCATCCTAGAGACAAAACTGGGTGGTCTTATCTTTATTAACTATAGTTAAGATTTCAGTGTGCAATGTTTATAATATACACATCCAGACCAAAATAATGCATGAATGGCTGCAGGCAAACAATGTGTCTTGCCGTTTTTGCAAGCCTGTGTGGGTGTGCATGCAGACCACAGTGATCCTCAGTAGACTGAGGCTGTAACTCAGATCGATGTTTGCCTTCCTCGGAGGAATTGTGGACACGCGGGCTTGGAGGGAGGAGAGAAGGGAGGGATTGAGAGATAGAAGAAAAGATGGAGCAGTTTTGTTTATGGCTCTGCAGTAAATCACTTTTTCTGCTGCTGCTTCTCAGGGAATAACTTAACGTCAATGCCGCGTGCACGGTCTGCTACCTTCCCATAACTTTTGATGGCGAAGCAGTTGCAACTTCATCCTGATAGTTTCTAAAAGTTCAACTTACTGCTCAGACATGTTGGCCTCAGGAGCTGTAAGAATATCCTGATCTGATGGCTGAAGTTACACCTTTAGTTGTGGGAAAAAAAGTTGTTGCGTACAGTTTAGCCACTAAGTGCTTTAAATTGTTCTTATTCTATGGCTTGCCTTAGTTTACAGTATACAGCACATATTTCATCGCTAGTTTGTGATGAAAGTTTGTTTTTTCCTTCAGGCCTCACAAGGTGTGTCATCCTGGTAGAGTGCATGAAGATGGGGAAATATATCATAAGTGCTCTATTTTGATTAAATATGTGATTTTCATGCTTCCTTTTTTATTTTATATATCAGAAATATTACTTGCAATGAAAACATGTTTCATGGGAAGGGCTGCTGCGGAGCCAGCAGTTATCTCAATGACTGATTAAAATTTCAGCAACTGGAAAAATCATAATTAAAATATTTTTTTTTTCTTTCAGTTTCATGACCAGCTGGATGGTTTAAAGCTTTGTAAATAGTACAATTGTGCCCAACTGGGACCCCAACATCTGAATATAGTATTAAGGTTTGGTTTTAAAGTCAAATTTGAGCAGTTGTACATAAAAACCACCTTCGTTTTCGGAATTATTCAAAACATGCTCTTTATAGAGGTCAGCTGTTTGTGTTTCTCATAGCTTTGCAAAATTATGCTGTTTTTGTTTTTTTACCTCTGAAAATTAAATAAATGTTTTAACCCTAATAAAACATATCATTTTACAATCAAAGCAGGCCACTTCACTCTCAGCTTCTCTAGGTTCACATGTGGGTTTATATATATAAAAGAAGAAAGTAAACAAATTAAATAAATCACACCTTTGACTTAATATTTAATAAAATATATCTGTCTTTTTATGAACAGTTATAGCATAAAAACCTGGAATTTGACAGTCAACACTTTAGATGCAGAGCTGTGCATATTAAAAGTGTGTGAGCTATACTCTTCGGCATCACTTTTATGCAGTGGATGGGAGTGGTGTTCTGTCATCCATCTTTAAAAATCCATCTGTATTACTGATACAGCCCATGTGAGTGTCTCTCTCCATGGTGCTGAAACATATAAAGCAACTGAACCCTTTTCTTCTTTTTACGTCTCCATTTATGTCAATTTCAGGTAAGTTTAACAAACATAAAACAGCAACTCTTACTGCCATGCTGATAATATCACATGGTTTGACATGATAGAAAGACAACAGCATCTCCCATAATCACTTCTTATAGCAGAATACCATCTCTGAATGTACAACATCTTGAATCTCAAAGAAGTTAGGGCTTGTAGCAGCAGAAGACCACAGCGGGTGCTGCTCCTTTTTAGTTAAGAATAATAAACTGAGGCAAAATTTGCATGCGCTCATCAAAACTGGACAAAAGAAGGTCGGTTTAACGTTGCCTGGTCTGTTGAGTCTCCATTTCAATGCCAGTAATAATCTGTTCCCAAATCACCCACTTCCTCATCATTAATATAATCTCTGTCACATTCTGCTACACATTGTTACATAATCCTCGCCAACAGCTCAGTTGTAGTCCTCATCTGTATGTCCCTTGCATTCAGACTGGGGTCAACATTTGACATTAGCAACATGAAAGCATGGATCCGTCATGTATCAACAGTTAAGGCTGCTGGTGGAGTAATGGTGTGGTTGATATTATCTTGAAAACACTTTTGGCCCTGACTGAGCAAAGTTAAACCACCACAGCCTACCTGTGTATTGTCACCACGTCCATCCCTTTATGATCACAGTGGAGCATCTTCTCATGGCTACTTCCAGCCGGATAATGCACCATGTCACAAAGTTCAAATCATCTCAAACTGGTTTCTTGACCATGACAATCAGTGTACTGTACAATGTACATCAATGGCCTCCATAGCTAATGTGTGATGGTATCATGTCAATATGGACTAAAATGGGAGACCATACCAGGGACCGAGGCAGTGGGTTGTGGGTTGGTTAGATCTTAGAGTCAGTAGGTTTACATGATATAAAGCAACAAGAAAAACAACCGGACATTTAGCTAGCTAGTCATTTTGCTAGTTCAGGCATGCATTCAGCACATATTGGACTCTCCAATCAGATTTTTCTTTATTTGAATAGCTGAATTTACTTATCTATATGATATTTATACAGTAATCAGACGGAATAATAGCTTTACATAATAATAAAAAATCTGTTAAAACTCTCACACAACAATTGAATATATTATTAGTAAAGGAACCTTTATGCTAAACCGAAAATTGTCTTGATCAAGAAACATGACCTGACAATTCAGGTTAAATTGTGAGATATTTAAAGGAAAAAAAACCTAACTATTGTAACTATAAGCAGTAGTTAAGCACAAGTGTCCACAAAGGAACAATATGGTACATTACATATATATATATATATTATACATATATATACATACATATCTTATGATAGTCATTTTTGAATTGTGCAGTCCCTACAGCCACAGGAATTTCACAAGTAGTATATTGAGGGATTTTCTCAGACAGAAAATCTCTGTCAAGACCACACAAGATATTACAAATGATGTAATCAAGATATGTCATCTCTGGAATTATTTCTTCAATCCATTATTATGCGTCACAGCTGTTTTCAAAAGAGTGCTGGAAAAATAATCTATAAGCTCTTGTCATTTAATAATAATCAAGATGGCGTGACTCTCTCCAAGAAGCAGGAGGCTTTAGCCTGTTTCTGTGACCCTCACAAGGGCAAACCTTGTGCTTCCATAAATACCACTAAGCCCACCTGAGATGGCTGGTCAGGGGGCCCTGTGTCAGAGAGATGGATAGAGCAACACTAAAGAGCACTCTGGCTCCACTTATCCATGAGGATATGTACTCCCCTATTCCCATACCCAGCCAACACTTGCATGACATGTGCCTGCAGTTCTGGCCTTCTTTGCTTCTGCTGAATATTAAACATGTGTGTGTGTTCCCACACTTCCCCTGTTTATCTGTTATGGATTTCCACAATGCTCATTTAGTTGCACACATGGGGTATCAGATTTTTTCTCTAATTACTGATTGAAGGTGTATAAGAAAATAGTTGCAGCTGAGGTAGTTTCACATTTGTGAAAATGAGAAGGTTATTTAACAATAGTAAACACATTCCCCATGTGTAAGCTGATTAGTACATTGTAGGAAATAAACCTGCATTTCTTGTAAAAGAAAAAGCATGTAAACACCCAGTTGTCAGAAACATGGCTTCCCTAGGGTTATATTTTATCCTCCATTCTCCTCTTGGCTTCCACTAACATGATCTTCTAATGCTCGGTTTAACCCCTTTAACGGCATTCTCTACAGTTTTGGTAGCGCAAAATTTTGAGGGACTATAATAAATTTTATTAGATATTTGTGAGATAAACCTGCCTGAGCTATCTCTGCCACTTGATTTGAGTATAAAAGGAAGGGTTTGTTATCAAATTACTCTTCCACATTTTAGCCATTTAAATAACTTTGATTCCTATTATTATTGTCCAAAGGAAAAGAAAAAAATTCAAAGAAACATTTTTCTGCTTTTTTCTTAGTGCCTGCTAACTTGTAAGGGTTAAAAGCAAGTCAACCTGGTTTAGACTTTTTGTCAACTTCTGTAGAAAACCTGCTGTCTTCCCTCTACCAGTCCCTTTAGTTACTGACTGATAGGTCAATCATTAAAAGTCTCACTGGTCTGAAAGCAATCTATATTGTCAAGGTTGTTAGTTGAGCCCCCAAATGTGGCCCAACAGGCAGGAGGGGAGCAGTCAAGAAGTCCATGCAATATAAATCCAAATTACACACTTAACATTAGAAGGAAGAAAGGAAAACATGTTGTAATTACTCTGGGAAGATACCAGCTTACTCAATACAGGAAGGGAGACAGAAAGCAAAACTAACTGAGATAAACAAAAAAACATACTTTAAAAAAACTTTAACAAATTGATACAGAATCCTGAAATGAGGACAAGAAATTTTTAAAAAATAAAGCAATGGATCTTTTTTTGCCATAAGCAAATATGTCTCTTTTAAAATGTAATTTAGTTCGGTGAATCTAACTGTTTGAGCTGGAGCCAGGTCAAACCAACCAATAGAAACTCTTCTCTCATCCACCAGCGTAGGCTCCACCCATCAGGTGCAGTTGAATTTGCAAGCAAAACTTTAGAACTTCCAATCAAAGAGAACTGATTTATAAACAAAATGGTCCTATGTTTTTACTTACAAACATTAGTTTTGATTGAAGTTGAAGAATATATCCTCTCTCATATTTTTTTTCAATTGAAACCTGATCTGTTTCTATCTAAAAAAAAAGAAAAAAGAAGATTGCCACTTTCTCTCTTTTGGTCGCAAATCTATTTTTTGGTTTCAAATCTATTCTATTTGATTGAATAATAAAGGATCAAAATTCTCTCCATAGCAGTCGCCCATCAGGGAGGCCAATGTCTGGAGTAAAACTATAACAAATATCCAAAAACGCATTTGGTGAATGGCAGGGCTACTGAGTTTGTGTTTCCTATCAAAAACATCCAAAAAGTGGAGCATGATCAATGCATAGTTTTGATTGGCAGGAAATAGTTGGCATCTGTTGCAAATCTAAGATTGATGTAAAATATATTCTGGAGGACCTTGCATTGGATTAAGCTGTGGTTGGACCGATGATATGAGAATGAAAATTTTGGGGAAGATTCTCATTGCTGATCTGTGAATTTCATGTTCAGGTCCCTTTTCCATGCTGTCTTTTTTTAGGATGTTAATCAAAATGTCATGGACCTTAACACAGGCTCAGTTCCCCTCCACATCAGAACATACTGAGACCTCCTCTGCCTCCAACTGTAGCCCATCTGTCTCCTGCAGTCAGGTGAAGAAGTAAGTGGAGAGACTGAACTTGAACAAGGCTGCAGGTCCCGTGGAAAACATCTTCCCTAAAACATCCTAACTATCTGATCCAAATATGTTGACCTAACATCTCACATCATTAAAGTCCTTCACAGACTGTTATTGGCTCACCTCAATAGGCAAGTGAACACCTTTCAGGACCCGTTACAGTTTACTTATTGTAATGGGCTTGGGGTTGAAGACGCCATCATCTACCTGCTTCAGAGAGCCCACTCTCATCTGGACCAATCAGGCAGCACTTTGAGGATCATGTTCTTTGATTTCTCAAGTCCTTTTAATACAATTCAGCCTGCTCTGTTATGTGAGAAGCTCCATAAATTCCAGGTGGATACCTCCCCAACCACCTGGATTTATGACTACCTAACAAACAGACCACAGTTTGTGAGACTGAAAGCTTGTGTGTCTGAGATGGTGGTCAGCAGCACAGGAGCACCACAAGGGACTGTACTCTCACCATTTCTCTTCACACTGTTCACCTAAGACTTCCAATACAACAACAGTTCTGTCATCTGCAGAAAAACTGATGACTCTGCAATTGTGGGGCGTATGAGCGATGGATGAGAAGCTGAGCACAGAGAACTGTTCAGTCAGAAACAATCACCTTATCTTGAACACAAACAAAACAAAAAAGATGATTGTTGACTCCAGGAGGATCATTTCATGTCTGCACCAAGATGATGCATATCTTCTATGTGTCTGTTGTGGAAATTCAATCTGCTTTGCAGCATCCGTTGGGGCAGCAGCATCAGAGGCTTAAAGAGACTGAACAAAGCAATCAAGAAAGCTGATTTTGTGCTGGGGATAACTCTAGAGCTGCTGGTACTGAATGTCCAGAAAAAGACTGCTGCAAACTGCTGAAAATAATGGACGATTGTTCACATCTTCTACACAACACAGTGAAGAAACAGTAGCGTGTGTTCAGTGTGAGGCTAAACAAGTCTGATTCAAGACAGAAAGGTGCGGGATATCATTCCTGCCAGCAGCAATCACCCTCCGGAACAAAGCACTATCATCTAATGACTTTTTTTTTTATTTAAAAAACAAACAAAAAAACAACTACTACAACATTGCAATTCCCCTCTGGAATTAATAAAGGATTTTTCATTTCATAGCATCACTTCCAATGGATCATAATCAGACTATTTATTAGAGTCAAATATGCAATATTTTCATTCTATGCTCTTCAACTTCATGATTTTGACTTGAATATAATAACTTATCATGGAATACAAAACATTTTCAGAAAACAAATCCTTTAATAAAAGTCTTGAACACTGATGGATGTCTCAATCATTACATTACGTGCTGTTAGTCATTCATCAAAGGCAGTAATTCTAGGTTTGGTTCTATTTTTGTAATATTTGATGTCATTATGTCTCAAAAAATGAAAACTAGTTGCAAGTAAGAAATGCAAAGAAGAAATTAAATTGCTAATCAAAGAAAATAAATCAACATAATTTACAATTCAGTCAAAGAGACTCAAAGTGTTCACTCTTGGATTAGACATGTGTACTCATGCTTGGTCGAGTGAAGCGGGGGTATATATGCTGTCAGAAAGATGGATGACTGGTGCCGCACAGAGCACAGTGTCCAGTTAACCGTGATGGAGCTTTATGGTGAGCTACATCTGCACAATTCGGTGTTTAAAAAAAAAAGACCTAAATACAGTTTACTCAGGACAGTTGTTTATGAAGTGTGTGTGTGTTTGTGTGCAGGTAAGAGTCCGTCGCAGCAGTTCACAGCTGTGATCCACGCGGTAACTCCTCTGCTGTCCCAGATCTCCCCTGTGGTGAAGCTCATCATCGCTGTAGCCAAGTCCAAGTTCTGTGCACAGGTGGGACGTGTGTCCTCAAATTACTGTGAGTTGGTCTCGCTGTAACGACGGAAACATGTCAGGAGGTGCTCACATCAACCCCAATTTTTTTTTTAACTCTTTAACCATGATGTCAAGTGGTCAACATGTCTCTTTTCCTGCTTCTGCAAGAACAAAAAACCCATTGGTTTGTTTGTCTCTCCTTCTTCCTCTTCCCTGTCTTCACCTTTCTCCCTCTACCTTTCTTCCATACCTCCCTCAAGTGGAAAAATATTAAGTTCAATGTATTCTTTAACTAATACAAGTCTTTGGCAGAATAAAATGAGATAAATTGTGTGGCAGCAGTTGTATATAATACAAAGAGTGTTTAAAAAGTCAAGGATGAAAAAATATTAAGATATTAAGAATAAATACATAGAAGAAAGTTGAGTGTGGGTCATACAAACAGAAAACATATGAGATATTCATTAATAGGCTGATGGTAAACAAGTAGTCAAGGTTGTAGTCATTACGTTATATTATGAGAAACTACACAATTTGGTTGTTTGTAAAATGGTGTTTTCATACATGTTTGGAGGTTTTTTTTATTACACATCACATAATGATGATTTTTTATTTTATCTTTATTTTTACTTTATTTTAATCTATTTTTGCTCCAATGCTGCTAAAACCTCAAGCTAAACTTAAACCTTCCAAATCGATGTTACACATGAAATTGACCATCTCTATTTTAACAATGTTATTTTACATGCAGTTGCGTTTGAAGAAAAACGCTTTGATGTGCAACGATGAGGACTTTAATCATGAAAAGTGTCAAGTACTAAGTATTCATGCCTATGTGCATATTCCAGACATCAAGACAAAATGATGTACTGCTAATGTGAGGATGCGTTCTTGAATAATAGCGAAAGAGTCACTAAAGTTTACTGAGAATCAGTAAGTGAATTTATAAAGTTAGAAATGGCACAATTTTTATTTATACGCATGCACTGTTTCAAAACTTGTGTTCATTAATTCATGTAAAGCAATGCTGATGCTAGCATGATGTTAACCGACTCCCTGTGTTTTCCCCTTGTAGATTGTGGTTTTATGGAACTGTGACAAGCCTTTGCCTCCTAGAAGCAAGTGGCCCTCCACCAGCGTGCCTCTCACTATCATTGAAGGACAGACCAAGGTAACAGCTGCTGGCTCTTGGCATCCACTACACATTAAAACTAAAACGTACAAGCTGAACCAGAAAATGTATACAAACACACAAAGGTGAAGCTCTGACAGATGGTTTTGGGGGCTCATTTCGCACCAAAATCCAGTAATGACAATTTATTTTTCTGTTTTCCAAAGAAATTTATAAGATTGTAGCATTCTATGCATGTTTGTCTTGTATGTTCAAACTGACGTTATTGGAGTAAACTGGATAAACTTTTCCAATGGATTTTAATCCTAAAGGGCTGTTTGCATAGTGGCGTTCAGTCTCTAAGAGGCAAATCAAATGATCTACTAAAATGAGCCAAAAGGATTTTGTGATTTTACATTTAGAGTTCTGCAATAAGCTCAATGAGGAATTCTGCTTCGCTTCCACATCCAATAGTTCATCACATTGGGGACATACCCTTAAAAAAGCCAAACATTTTCAATCTTGTGAGAAGTTGTTGTAGTTAAAGGAAAACATGTATGCCCTGACTGATGGAGCTGAATTGTGCCGGTCACTTCTAAATATCCAATTTGTGAAGCTGTTATAAATGTTGGGTCCAGGTGATGCTGACTAATAGCCTATAAAGTAATTGGAGACATAGATTAGATTGTTTTTAAAACCAAATCTCACTTTTAAGAATTTGAAAGCAGGAGTATTAGCCTTACTAAATACTGTATCTAAAATGTTCTAAAAATGACCAATTAAGAATCTCAGATAGATTATAAAGTAATTAATTAATAAGTCTTGATTACCATCACAGATGGCTCTCTAGTTTTCTTTATTTAGAGATATTCCTAGTATAAATTGATGTAAATATTTTCTGAAATATGACTTTATTTTAGAGGTGAGAGGGTAATTGTTATAATGTTTCGCCCATGGGACTGCCACAACAATTTCTGGCAGCAGAATAAATTTTACGCTTTGCTAGTTAAATGAATGCAAAGCATGGCTTCAAACCTGTTGGTAACATGTTCTTGCTTAGCTGACTTATTATTTTCAGTTCTTATTATTTTAATCAATTATTAGTTGTATTGTTTGTTTATTTTTTTTGTTGCTGGTTGGCTAGTTTTAGCCAACAAAACTCCTCAGGAGAATTTAGGAAAAGATTGTTCAGAAGCTTTTTGAAAGAACTTCTCTTATCAGGTTCATTTATTTCAGATAATGTCTTGTCAGGACCAAGTCTTGGTCAGAAAAATGAAAAAGGTTATCCCTTTCCTAACACCACTGTGGAGCCTTGAACAGCAGAATTTCCTCTCTTATCATTTTGAGTCTGCAGGACCTGCTGAGGGGTTTTACCTTGTTTGGGGCAGATTACACTGAATGCATTTCAAGGGTGGTTCTCAGATTTACAAAGCTATAATGATCCTACATTTCAAATATGCAGTGTTGGTGGTATTACCATATTGAGGTGTATTGGTGTTCTTACCAGAGCGTGCAGCCTCTCTTTTTCAATGTGCTGATAAGCTTTTTGTTTTCATCACTGGTGTGGCACTACATGCTGCATGCAGGTCTCTGTTGGGTTTATCTCCACTGAATAATCAACTTATTTATTTCTTTATTATTTCTTTTGTGGTTAAAAGAACTCCAGCAAAGAGAGGGGTATGATCTGAGACCATACAGGTTCTTTTCATCTATTTTTATCTATAATTATTGAAGTTTTTATGCTTAGAGTTTTTCTTTCAACTGTGGCTCATAGATTTTTTTCCTTTTTTTTTCTTTTAACTTGAACCCTGTTGCTGTATAACCAAGTGCTTTCCAACGTTTGCAAATTAACCGTCAAAATATGTTTTTTTAAGGCCTAGATAATATATCAAATCTGGGGTAATTAGTGTAATCACTTTAATTATTTCACTGCAAAATGATCATCTGAACAGGAAAAGTATGAGGTGTAAAATTATTTGGTAAATGTAAGAAAAAAAGTACTTGATACCCACCGTCTGTGCTAGGTAGTCATTTTAATCAAAGGATGACCATGTTAGGTTTTCATGTAAAGCTGCATGAAGTCTTCAAATGTTACAGATTACAGAATAATATGCCTCATACAGTGTTTAATAGCTGTTCTGTGTCAACTAAATTATTTAATGTAGTGCTATTTCAGGTTGAAATAGACACTTATTGAAGAAATTAATACGACATCAGTTTTCATTGTGAACTATCACGCTATCAGCAAGTCAAACCACGAGTGTGATTCTTGGAGAATTGTTCTCATTTGCGGACTAAAATATTCGTTTTTCATGTGAACTTATGCAGTCTGAAATCACAGCTGATATGTGGTATTTCTGTTTTATTCATTTTCTCATTAGTTTAAACAATTCTACCTCTTACTTGTAGACTCACTAAACATGCCTCCCAAACACGACAACCTCTCCGTTTCTGTCTGTGTCACCTTCTTTCCATCTAATCTGTACGTTTTGTCGACTAATTGCTTCTGTTTGTTTTCATAAAAGTGCCCCCACCCGTCCCCTTGAAATACAAGAACAATGTTCCCGCTGGTGACAGTAAACGCCTCTCGGAGGCAGCCTGAGTGTATGTGGTCCTATAATTAGTCATGTGCTATATTGTCGTGCTGCCAGGACAGATGCTCTGGAGTGTATTTCATCCCAAGCCCTCGATGTGTTTGCTCCTAGTATAATCACAACACACATGCACACATGCAAAGTTTGTCATTTCTCTCAACGGGGTGCAGTAGCAGAGTAATTTGTTGTTGGTTATGAGTGTTTCTGCTCTGTAATGCTGAGTGTTATATTTCATCAGCGAGCCTTTGCTTCCTCTGTCTGTATTGTCAGCCTCACACTCTGCTTGACTCCATTGCTTTTAATCTTCGTCAAATCAACTGAAAAACAGCACGTTCGCAACACGACTCCAGATTGCAATCGTTTAGTTGGATTTTTTGACAAAACTGGAGACAGTGGGGGTAACTTTTAAACCCAACACCACCAGTGCAATGTGCGAGCCAATGCCCCCTAATGTTGTTCTCATTGATCTGTGTTTTCTTTTTTCCAAAATCATGTGTGAAGAGAAAGTCTGGGGCTGAAGTAGAATTGTTACCTGATTCTGTGTGACTGAAATCAAAGATGAGTTTCCATCTAGTGAAGTTCAAGTGAAGTTAAAGCAAACCTTAAAACCTTGTTATACCATGGTCAGAGAGAATTGTGATGCCAACTGGCGTGCATTATTTTCCTTTATATGCGCACATAGTTCGGCAAGTTAAATCACTGTTATATCACTCTGTTGTGGGCGTCACCATAGCAACTCGTTGATCAGCTGGTTCAGATCAGCTGGCTTTTGAAAGGTGAATGAGAGAATCATGTTGCAGCATGGAGTGTTTG
>JAOXYM010000024.1:20387809-20408746 GCA_028567055.1 Leptatherina wallacei
CTTTTCTGTACGAGTCTCTCGGCGCCAGGTTTGATTCCTGTGCGAGAGCATATAACTCCTCCTACCCCTGTGCCGTTAAGTCTGCATCAGAAAACCCTCTGCTTTAAGGGGTATTCAGCCCTTCCCCTTAGCCCTACCCCTCGCCTCTCATGAACGTGCAAAACGGAGGGGAAGGGCTAAGGGGGAGAATTGAGATTGGGCCTAAATCTGTTTTGCATCTTGCTGAATTTTTTATCTCTGATGGAAGAACCAAAAACTTTCTGATTGTGGGGTGACCCAGGTCTGCCTGGATTTTTCAGCCTTTTTTTAGAGACCTGTCATCCTGTTAACTGTTCAGTTCGTTTAAAGGTATGCTCACAATTCTGCTGCATACTCTAATAATGCAGCCTGGTTCTGTTCTTTAGGGAGGGCAACCAGAACCAGAACACGAATAAGAAGTTCACGACAGGTTCAATAAAACACAAATAAAACATCCACATAAAAATATTCTAAACTTTTGCACCACCTTTGCTTGATCACTGATCACCACCAGGGAGATAGATAATTAATTCTTCCTACATTCAATGAACATCTCTTTAGTTTTGGACACATGTTAAAACTAAGGGAGATAAAGTTTCACAAATCCATAAGAAAAGACTTATTAGGAATCAATAATTAGATCGTTCAAATTGCTTTCTCTCCCTCTCTCTTTTAGACCCAGCCCTAAGAATGGATTTAGGAATTAGCAACTTGGGCAGATACCCGGGGCAGCAATCTGTGCCAACTTAAATCTACTTTAAATGCCATGTGGATCAATTAATAATGTTGTTTCTAATCTGTGAACTTGGCAGGCTGCTGCCCCTTCAGCAGGAGATGAAAGAGCTACATCTGCATTATGGGCAATTTAGTTAGTTATTGCATTTAATTTCCTGGTGTATGACTGTATTGTGACATAAACTTATCAGAAATAAACACATTACTTCTGTAATGTGTTGATGTTAAAAGCAGTTTAGGGTGGAACACTTTTTTTTTGTCTCATTAAGCAATAATGGTCTGGCACTAATTCAAATGACCGCCCAGGCTTTACTCTCAAACATGAACTTTTTTTTGTTTAAGTTCTTTGCATTTGTTTATAACGATCTTGTTTCAACACCTCCGGAAAGTATTTACAGGCTCAATGGGGTCAACAGTTTAAGCAGAGAAACCCAGACTTCCCTTTCCCCCGGCCACTTTTTCCAGCTCATCTGGGGGGCTCCCAAGACATTCCCAGTTCAGCCCAGATATGTAGTCTCTCCAGTATGTCCTGGGTCTTTCCAAGGACCACTTCCCAGTGGATGTGCCTAAAACAGGCAGGCATCCAGGAGGCACCCTAACCAGATGCCTGAGCCACCTCATCTGGCTTCCTTCAATGCAAAGGAGCAGCGATTCTACTCTGAGCCCCTCCAATCTCAGAGTAGAGGTGACCAAGCTACTCACCCTATCTCTAAGGGAGAGCACAGACTCCCTGTGGAGGAATCTTATTTCGGTTGCTTGTATCTGCAATCTCTTTCTTTCTGTCGCTACCCACAGCTCATGACTATAGGTGAGGGTAGGAACACAGACTGACAGGTAAATGGAAAGCTTTGCCTTTTGGTTCAGCTTCTTCTTCATTACAACAGACTGATGCAGAACACTGCAGATGTTGCACTGACCCACCTCTTCATCTTCCACTCCATTGTTCCCTCAATCATAAACGAGACGCCATGATACTTAAACTCCTCCATATGGGGTAGGATTTCATTCCTGACCTGCAGAGAACATGCCACACTGGCTGAGGATCATGGTTTTGGGTTTTACAGGTTCTGATCTTCATCGCAGCTACTTCACACTCGACTGCAAACTGCTCCAGTGAGAGTTGGAGATCACGCCCAACAGGACCAGCTGCAAAGCCCTGAGTCCATCAAACCAGACCTAGGCTGTTCCTAGAAACTATGTCCGTAAAAGTAATAAAATCCAACTCTCACCGGAAATGCAGACTCTGACACTGGTTGTACTGGGACAGAACAGCCCTTAACAAAGGATCATCCTGCTGAAGCACTCCCCACAGGACTCCCCGAGGGACACGGTTGAACGCCTTCTTCAAGTCCATGTGGACCTTGGACCCCCTGTCCCCTTACTTAAAATCCACTGCCTCAAATTTGGGGGTGAAAATAGATGGTGAACATAAATTTGACACTCAGATCTGAGTCAAATCCAGCTTCTTCCAACTGCGACAAATTGCAAAAATTAGACCCATTTTATCCAGACAGGACTTTGAAAAGATTATACATGCCTTCATTTCCTCTAGGTTAGATTACTGTAATGCACAGTTTTTTGGGGTCAGCCAGGCATCCCTTTCTCATCTTCAACTTGTCCAAAATGCAGCTGCTCGTCTCTTAACCCGATCAAACAGGCGAGAACATATCACACCTGTTCTCGATGCCCTTGACTGGCTTCCTTCCTGGCGATTTTAAAACTCTTTTATTTGTTTATAAATGTCTGAACGGCCTTGCACCAGTCTATCTCTCAGACTTGCTTCATTTTTTACTCCCCCTCACGTTATTTGAGGTCAGCTGACCAGTTGCTTTTGGTTGCTCCAAGGACGAGATTGAAGCTCAGAGGGGATCAGGCCTTTTCAGTCACAGCAACAAAAATGTGGAACAACTTTCCTCCACATGTTAGGCAGGCTTCATCACTGTCTTCATTTAAATCTCATTTAAAGACTTATTTTTTCTCCTTGGCATTCAACATGTGAGTTGTTGTACGTGTATTACTGTGTGATGTGCCAATGTTTTATGTCTGTCTCATGTTCATCATGTACAGCACTTTGGTCAACCATTGTTGTTTTTAAATCTGCTTTATAAATGAATTTTGATTGATTGATAAAGCACATGTCGACTGATTGGACAAACTCCCATGCACCATCAAGGGCCCGGCAGAGAATATAGACCTTGTCCACTGTTCCATGACCAGGATGAAAGCTACTCTGCTGGTCCTGAATCTGATTTGTATGGGTGTCTCCAAAATTTTGACAATTTTTTTTAGGGAGAAGGTTATCTCAAGTTTTAGTACATTTTTTTCCACCAAGTTTTCTGCCACCATTTGTTCTCTACACCAACAGCTGAATAATTCACCCTTTAATTACCAGTCAATATCTTCAGCAGTAGCCATTTTTAGGCTAATGGATCACGGTCGACGGTATTTTCTGTAAGGCACTGGATTGATAAAGAGTCACAGAAAACCCATTAAGTGAGCTCATTGATCGACAGACACAGTTGGAGGTGAAACAAACACATTTGTTCATTTTACTTAGAGGTCTTTATGCCTTTCTGATAATTATATGCATTTAAAATGTTCACTCAAGTAAGTAAAATAAGAAGTAAAAAGTTCTTCCACCTTTTGAAACTGCTCCGACCTAGTTCGGTTGATACATTTTGCTGACAACACATCAATGCTCTGGATATGTTATCTATGTCGATGACCTACTGCGTCTCCCTTTCTCTGCAGACGATGAGCAGCCGTTTTTTTCCTCACAACGTCATCGTCACTGATGCAGTTCTCAGCCTGGATGAAGACTCTGTTCTCTCAACCAATGAGGTGAGTTACTGATTACAAGCCGGCGAACCAGGACACTGATGCTTTATCAACAAAATGAGGTGAGACAGTTGCACTCCCAAGACACAAAGCCACCAAAACAAGCTTTGATCGTTTGTATTTAGATCAAATATTATTTTAATCGCTGCTCCTCTCAGTGGCTTTTGTTTAAACTTTCATATGTTTAGACGTAAAAATATCAAAACTGCCTCTCTAAATTTTTTCTAACCAGGGCTGTATGGTTTCCTGTCAGCCGGTAGCAGAAGGTGGCGATGTCTTAACACAGTATTGATCCTCTCTGAAATGAGGGAGTCAGTGCACGCAAAGTCATGAATACCATTCATTATAAATGAATTACCTCACTCTGCCAAACAGTGCAGTGACCACAGAGCGAGAGGTGAAAAATGTGCTTTGCCTTTTAAAAGACATCTGCAAATGCATCAAATGAAATAACTAAAGCTGGACAAGAAAGGAAGTCGAGCAACAGTGACCGGAAACAAAGCAGGAGTTCTGATTACAGCATCAAATAACCGGTATTCGTTAAATTACTGCAATATGTATTGTGTTAGGATTCATACGTTTAACTTTCCTCTGGGGACAAATTGAAGAAAAGGGAGAAATAAAGAAAGTAAAAAAGCAGAGGCAATACAAAAAGAAGGGGGCAGTAAAGGTAAAGAAAACCCAGGACAGGCGAAGAAAAAGTAGAAGAGAATTAAGAGAATTAGGGGAAGAAATGAAGGATAAAGACACGGTAAAGCCAAAAGAGAGATAAAAGATTAAAGAAAGTGGGAGTAAAAAAAGTTAAAAAGAACAGAAACCAGAGTGAAATCAAGGCTAGAGGACTGAAAGGGAACTAGAAAGCAGAATGAATAGAATTTAATGAAAAACAAAGTGCTTTCACAGAGGCAGGAGTTTTACGAGAGCCATTACCTCAGTGTCTGTATCATTACACTGTCAAAACACAGAGCACCGCTTTGATTAAAGTCTCACTTGTTACTTAAAAGCGAGGATGAGACACACCCCAGTGATTTGTTACATGGACATTTGTTTTAGAGCAAATTAGAAACCAGTAAATTGTTTAAAGCATTGTCAGGAGAGGAAATGATGTTCGTATTCGCCCTTTTTTAATCAAGACTTCGACTCTTTCGCAGAGTTAGAGCCTCTGCAGGCCCGCTAAAACCAAGGAGGTATATTAATTCACCAGGCCAGCACAGAGTTTACATTTAAATATATGAAGGTATGTATCCAGCCTATATTTGTGCATGAGGTCCTAAATGAAGGTCCTGTTCTGTTTTTAAATGGGAAAAAAATGAGACGAGAGTTGCTGCACCTCTGAGCAGGTGGCAGAGTACAAAGCTTTGCTTTGGTAAGTGTGCATGAGCAAAGGCTAGAAATTTTGCAATAATAAGTGGATATTCTTTGCAGCATAATGCTGCAATTTCATTGTGAAAAGTTATTGACATGCTTGCTGCAGCTGCAGAAGTGATGTAAACACACATCTGATACAATTATTTCCAATGGAATGCATATATTTATGTTTTAACTTATTGATGGAAATACTGTATATGTGTAAAGTTTTTGCTTCCATCTTGCTCTCACGCGGCAAATTAGTCTAAACTTGTGATTAAAAAGTACCCTATTTTAATTTTGTGTTTACGTGTTTACTTTCAAAGCGCTGAGTCTGTTTCTCTAATAAAATTTAAATAAAACACAGCATCATTTGATAAAACCAACAACTACTTCAGAGAAGGATGTGATGGATGCTTAGATTTTGAATTGGATTTGGACATGTTCTGGATGTGTTTGATTAGCACCTAGAGAGAATTATAGAAGTTGCAGAGTCTCACAAATCTTATTTTCAAGGCTGCTGCTTCGCTTCCTTCATGCCCAGGAGCTGGAACTGAGCTCCCAAGAGCGAACCTGCAGAATATGACCATATGGTACATTCACAGCAGATAAATATTACTATTAATAATACATTTAATTCATAGAGCTCTTTACATAATACTCAAAGATGCTTTACATAAAACAGGTATTATATAGCAAAGAGTTAAAATTAAGTAAATGACAAGTATATCAAGCATTAAAGCACTTTTTAAAAGATGAGTTATGAGTAGTGATTTGAATGTGGATGGTTTTGTGTGGCAGAGAGAGGGGGCTGCAATGGAGAAAGGGTCTATCTCCCCCAGTTCTGTGGTTGGTTCCTGACAGGAGGATGGGGGAAGCTGGAGTTTAAAGACTAAAGGCCACGGGATGGAGTGTTGGGGTTAAGAAGGTCAGTAAGGTAGGAGGTGGCCTGGTTATGAAGGGCTTTGATAGTCAGGAGGAGAACTTTAAACTGGATGCATTGAGGGATGGGAAGCCAGTGAATGTTCTTGAGGACAAGGGTGATGTGGTCTCAGATGTGGAAATGAGTTCTGAACATACTGAAGTTTATTGAGGAGGTTGGAGGGTGAACCATAGAGGAGGCTATTGCATAACCCAGTCTGGAGGTGATGAAGGTGTGGGTCAGAGTTTCAGCAGCAGAGGAGGAGAGAGAGATATTAAGATGATGATTAGATTGATTTTGGCAAATCTCTTCTCAGTAAAGTCGCTATGATTGCCAAGATTTGTCTTAAAGATGCACTACTTAACGTTGGCCATTTTCTCCTTAACTTTTTTACATTTTCCAAGAAAAGTGATTTGCCTACTTTTCTGACCTTGAATGCTCTCATTTTATAGAATTCTGCCTTACAAACATAAGCAACCCAATTTTGATTGAATGCTGCAACTCAAGTCGCAAAGCTTAGCCTGAATGCAGCCGTATAATCAGAAAGGGCTGATCTGTGATGCTAATAGTTCCCCCATTACAAGCAGCAGCCTTGTTTCTCCACAGATTTTCAGACTGTGAAAGACGTGATCTATAATGGATTGTGAGACTCAATGAGCCCAGGAGATCCAATATATCTTTAAACTCTGAGATGTTTTATTGATCAGAGCGAGTCAATTCTCACCCTTTCTATGCTAACAGGATCACAATCACAGTTTACGGCACTGCAGTTTGTGGCACAGCTACAGGAGCAAGTTTCTACGAGCAAACTTTTATGGAGGCACGGCTTGTTTTATGAAACAAGGAGAGAATGAAGAGAGAGAAATCATAAAGAGGAGGCGGAGGGAATCTTAACTGTGCTTACTGACCCAATTGTTCTAATTGCCCTTTTAACATGGTGAGAGGATTTACTGAAAGGAGATGAAAAATGTCAAGTGACTTGAAATGTGCAAGAATATTAGTCTTTACTAGGATTTTTCTTATTACAATACCTCAGTGGAATAATGGCGGTGCCAATTTCATAATTATATCGTTTCAGCTCATTAAATATATGATTATTCCACAAAGAATCAAGGAAGGAATATGACCAAAACATCTGACAAAGCTTATGCCTCTCATTAGGTGGTCATGCATGCCGCTGCATTATGCCCTTTGAAAGACATTTTCAGGATAGTGAATATAGAATTAGTGCTACGGCAGCAGTGCACATATTTGTCCTCCACGTATTTAAAGGCTTATCCAGGTTGTTGCAGGGTGTGGACAGGCACTGCTACATCAGAATACTTGTGAATGAATTAACGTTATATGAAACACATTTTGCATAGTTTAAATGAAAATGGTAATACACACAAAGACTTGCTTTTATAATATTTTTTTATCATGAGCACATGCTGGATAATACTGGTTCAATTCCGGTTGTGAGATACTGCCTTTATTATACAATGCATTTACAATGTGAATTTAAGTCTTATGCACCGCATAGTGATCTACACTCTCTGAAGTTCACTAACGTAAGACGTCGAGGACGAATCGTTCAACGTTTTGCTTTGAAAGATTGCATATTTTGCACTAATTAAACAGGTCAGGATGGTTAAAAAACATATTGGTATGATGTAAATGAGCTACAACTAATGCAAAAGGAAAGGGTGTGTTACATTTACAGTGTATGAAATGATCAAGCCGCAGTTACAGTTCTCCCCCTCCCCCAATAAAATGTTACCGTGGGCCCCTTAAAGTCTGGCCGGCCCTGATTAGTCCCTCAAACATACTTTCCCTTTAAATCGTTGATGTGTGCTGTATACACAAGAAGTATGGGGTATGTAAATAAACTTGTACATTATAGCAGATATGACCCATTTCTACCTGAAAATATATATATAAATTATATGAATTTTATGGACAGGTGACAAGAGAAATGGCAAATGATGCCGGTTGGGGTCCAGCATTAAGTGCTGACACTAAATTCTACATATGGATTTGTCAACAATCAATGAAAGTAACATTAGAGAAAAACTTTGGGAGGCCTCCAGACGAGCCGTAATCACACACACACACGCTTGGCGAGAACATCAAAACTTCCCAAAACTACAAACCTGCAGTAGCTGCTTGTAGCCACAGTGTGGACCTTATACTCCAGCTGGTTGTCTGCCATCACACGGAGACTTTAAAAGAAAAAACACTAAAATTTCATCAAAGCGACATCACTTTAAAGCCGCAGGGTGAAAACCCCCTTTAAGACACATTCGCCCAGCTTTATCACCATGAAATCAAATGAAAGTTGACAGTGAAGGCAAGGCTGAGGCACCACTTCACAGGGAGCAAAATAAAAACTGATTGACACGAGAAAACTTCTGAAAACACAGAGAAGACTCCAAGTTTTATGGAAAACTCTGAAATGTGTTGTAGCTCTTTTTCATCTTCTATCATTGGACATGCTAAAATACAAATGTCAGGAGAGTGACTGCCCCTGATTCACAGATCAATTTCGGACTTGTAGAATCTACAACACACACACGTAGCTACACGCACGCACACACACACACACACACACACACACACACACACACACAGTCATTTTACCATTGCTTACCATGACTTACGTTTATCATCAGGTGTTCACCCTTAAATTAAATCATTTACTTAACGGAAGGCAGCCTCAGACACATTTATGCCCCGAAAACAAAGTTAACACAAAGGTTAACACACACTAACACACACACACACACACAGATCTGTTTCACTTCCGCTCCTCAATTAATCAGTGAGACCCTAATTAAAACTGACAGATTATGAGTGTAAAGATCTGTGTTCAATCACACACACATCCTATTTCACCTTTTAATCTCCGAAGGCAAAATTATATTTGCAAGATATTGTTAATCCTCTCAGCACAGCTGTGCAGACATCTGTCACATACATACTCGGCCACACACACGCGCGCGCACACTGTGGACACACACCGCTAACATGTCAGTGGATCTGGGTTGTTCTGAAAATGGCAGCTTCAACCTTTTGCTCGGCTTAGCGCTGCTGCTTTACAGTAATTGCTCACTTCATTCATGACAGAAGCCGCAAGGTATCACTAAAGAACATCCACTTTCGTTGCTCTCCTCCCCAACTCCGTCTCTCCGCCTATGCTATTCTGGTAATTAATTTTCTGTCCTGGGTTCCTGAGGTGATGTGAGTGTGTGTGTATAACCAAGTATTTCATTAAATGCTGATCCCCCTTATTCTCTGGTGTGTCTGCCTGCATGTCTCAGTGGTGTTTTTGAATTCAGAAGAGGGTCTTTGTCATGTAGCCCATGGCTTCTTCAAGGGCGCCAGGTGCTCCAGACAATTCCAGGTGAAATTTCTTTTTTATTGGTGAAGTAGGCAGTCTGAGAGGGAAATAGAGCCGGGGACACAGTTCAGTCTGGGAATCGCTTTAAAGATGTGCAGCTCAGGAGGTGATGAACAAATTCTCACAAAGACTGAGTGTGTTTCTGATTCATACGATGTATTATTAGCTGTTCTTCAGCACTGTGTTCAAATAGCTGGGTGATTTTCAGGTTAACAAGACTAAATATACACGAAGACATAATAAAAACTGTTGGGGAAAAATCTCCCGATGAACCACAGACACTCAGATCAGGTAGAAGTTGAAAGCTGTTTTACTTCGCGAAGGAATACATTTTAACCCTCTGCTCGGGAGACCAAAATGCATTAAGGTTTCAGTGAAAACAACCCTTATTTATACATACACAGCCCCTCCTTCATTTACAACACCCCATTGTAAACCAACAAAACCCAGAAGACAAAATGTTGCTTCCCAGTATACAATCCTCTTTGATGATCATGTGTTGCACCCCCACCAGGAGGTGTTTCGGACCCCCAGGGTGAGTCGACCAGATATGCAGGAAGACAAACAGTTCTTCACAAATGCCATTCAGGACAATAACATCACCACAACTGATAACAAACAGTCCTGGTCTCGAAGTCATTCAGAGTTCACAAAGTCTTTCAGGGGTTAAAATATCATAAATACAATATTTTATATTTTTCCAACAAAAACAGTAACCAGTTTGCCCCAGTTTTATCTTTGCTAAGTCCATACCCTCAAAAAAATAAGTCTTTGAATGAACATTGACAAATCATGGAGAGGATTTTCACGTGATTAATTTGTTTTTCTGGAGTGTTCAAAAATGTTACCAAATTTCTTAGTCTAGGATGCTCTATCTCAACCTCAAATATGTAAACATCGGATTTGCGTTGCATTTTACTCCCAACTTATTATTGTTATACACTCTCTAAAACAAGCAAGAGGAGAATGTGGGCGAGAGGATACAGCCACAACTTGGTGTTTGTGCAAAACTGCAGAGAAAGTTTTTCTCGCAGTTTTACACAAACACCTTAATAAGACTTAAGACAAGTTTCATGTTATGGACTGGTGACTTTTGACGGCTTGGAGAAGAAGCTGTTCGTGAGTTTTAGATCTGAGTGTCCTGTATACAGAAAAACTACAGAAAAAAAAACCCATTTTCACCTTGGTGGTGATGCATGGGAACTCGCGTGACATGCAAAGCAGGGAGCTGGAAGTTTACATCAGTTCTGCATAAAGATGAATTTCTTTTACACAAATGTATCTTCTCCACCAAACTGAATGCCATGATATTTTTCCCACATTAAGCCTATACTTTATTTAATGTTTGGCCAAAATAAAGATTGTTTTATAGACAATATTGATTCAGTAAAGCCTTTGATATAGACGGTCAGGATGTCACATACAATATATATACACCCAGACCCCCCCCCCCCATGTATTGTTTTATATTTCTTCATGTAGATCCTTTTCAGTGTTGCAAGCTTAAAGTCTGAGGTGCTCAAACAGCGAAGGCACCTGCTCTGTTTTTTGTTGGCCTTCACCTCTCTTCTGCTTTCCATTCTCTGTCCTTCCTTTCTGCTCCAACAGGTGGATTTTGCTTTTATCATATGGCAAAGCTTTCCAGAGCGCGTTATCGGTTATCCAGCAAGGAGCCACTACTGGGATAGTTCCAGATCCCGCTGGGGCTACACCTCTAAATGGACCAACGACTACTCCATGGTCCTAACGGGAGCAGCTTTCTACCACAGGTACAGAATGATTTCCTGAATGATTTCCAGCCAATCAGAGAGGCATCAGGGGCTCTTTTTAAATCATAGACACAGTATTTTTATTTTCCAAAATTTCCTTAAACAAAATGTGATTTAAAATGCAAATAATCGCAGCAGCTGCTCCACTTATAGAGTAGCTATAATTGTGTTCCTGCTGCCTCTAAATAGCAAATGGCCATATTTCAGGCCTATAAACCTGACCCATCAATATTGAGATCTCATCTATTCATCTTTAGACCCTCTTTATCCTGTTCAGGGTCACGGTGGGGTTGGATCAGATGAGAGGCAGGGTATACCCTGGACAGGTTGTCAACTCATCACAGGGCCAAAGGATGCATAGCTTTTTTTCTAAAAAGAAAAATAAATTCAATAAAGTTTTGTTGGTATATATTTATTGAAAATGCTGTTTGGGAACCTCCCCTGAAAGTAGACAGTGTTTTAATAAGAGATATAATGTGTTCCTGTTACAGAATTAAAGACCATCCATTGCCAATAATAATAACCAGCAGTAATTGTAAAGATAACATTTCAATAACATTCTGTAAACATTGGTGGCAAACTCCAGCTATACCCAGACTTTTGATGACATGACACCTCAGTATGTTGTTAAAGACAGAAAAATCAAGTCAGGACTGTTTGGTTTCATAAAATCCAAAAAAGGTTGGAGGAGTTAGGAGAAGCTACAATTCTGTTATGATAGCTTGAGAACAAATTTAGTTGATAACTTCTTGTGTGATGCTAGCATGCTTGTCTTCTGCTATCTTCCTGGTATTACATAGGATTTATTCATTTAAAACAAACTAATCATGATTTTTTTTAAGGTAGTTACACAAGCATACCAGCCCTAAAATGGCTCTGTTAAGGGGTATGGTCGAATAGTATATCCTTTCCTATACTCTTATATGACCTCTTTGGAAGATGTCACAGGGTTGAGGAAAGGTGTTTGGTGAAAATTTGGAAGGATGACTATATTTCAAAGAAAATCCAACCACACTTATACCAGCTGTGATTCAGCACTTGTTATGTTAAAAAAATAAATAAAATCCTACTGAGAATGCTTTAAAATACTTAATGGAATCGTATCAGGGTTAATGACTACATATCATATTAGTATGTTCACAGATAATATAAAATATCACCCAGTTATTTGTAATTTAGAAAGGAAAGAAAACAGAGTCACATTGTCCTCATATTCATTGGTACCACTTAATGCAACTGGATGAATATAATCAACCATTGCTCTGACAATAGCAACCATCAAAGGATGGCCATACGTATCCTACGCTAATGGAGATAATAAAGGAAGCATTGGAGTTCCTTTCCTTTTGAGAATTGGAACAGCTTTTTATCATGGCTGCCACTTAGATACCTTTAAGTCAATTCACTCAGTTAAGAGGGTTACTAAGCAAAACAGACTATTGGACCAGACCAAAGCTTCCCAGTGTACTGCCTAATTGTCAGTTCTTTGATCACTGTTGGCAGTTTGTTTTGCTCTATCCTATATGCCAATCTATCCCAGCTCTAACTAATAGCAAATCTTATTCCTTCATTTTAAGTTACAAACCACATATAAAATCATCTGTCACCACTTCTTTTCAATTTTTTCCCCTTACTAATGTAAAAGAAAATGAATCGGGGCAATACGGGCCTCCTCTCCCACTTTTTCATCTCATAAAGTGATTGTCAAAAACGAGGATGCAACAACTGAAATAAAAAATGGTGAACTCAAACACGTAGCAGAGCGGCAAATTGAACACGGAAGATTGTTACTCTCCGAAGGGATTTTGGGCATCTTGTCATGCAGATAAACAGCTTTCTCGTTGCTCTATTGTTGGGATGGTGAATGCACCTCTTTAGCCCTTTTGTTATTTAGATTCTCAAATGCCAACAAAGGCAGGAAAAATTAGTCAGAAAAAAGGGGTGAGCAGTGTGTGCGTGTGTTTGTGCTTGTGTGTGTGCAAGATCGCGGGATGGCAGACCTTGGAGGGGAGTTAACAGACCTGACAGTGATCTAGTGCTCCCATGCTGCTGAGAGTGCAACCACACAGAATAGAACAGAGCCGAAAGCCCTTAAAAAGGAGATAAATGCACCTATAACCTCCTCTGTGCTTCCCTTTTTTTACATCTGTTTATCAGATACTACCACTATCTGTTCACCCACTACATCCCGGCTAGCCTGCTGACTATGGTGGACCACATGGCTAACTGTGAAGACATCCTGATGAACTTCCTGGTTTCAGCTGTCACCAAGCAACCGCCGATCAAAGTTACACAGAAGAAACAGTACAAGGAAACCATGATGAGCCAGGTAATGGATAGTTTTACCATTAGAGGAGCATTCAGACTGCATGCGCTGATCCGTTGCTCCTGCACAATGTAACCGTCTGCTGGCTTTTCCGGCTTTTTCTATTCAAGAAATCTATCTTTGGTCTCATTTGGTGAGAAAGGAGGTATAACCGTGGGCAGGTCGCAAGGCAGATCATAGGCAACAATTCATGCTCACATGTACAGTTTCAAGCAATTTAGTGGACAAATAACCCAAACTGCAGCTACCGGCTGGCAGATTTAAACCCAGAACTTACTTTTTACAGGCAAAAGTAATTTATTTAGTAGTGAACAGTTTGACGAGATACACTATCATCATCATCATCATCATCTCTGTCTGCTGTGGAGATGCACCACTGTCATTGTTGCATTTTTCGAAATGCACAATGCTTATCAGAAAGTATTTTACATTCTATGTCCATGGCGGAGCATCCACTGAATAGCCACTTTTATACATTCAGAAATCCTGCATTTAAATAAAAATGTTGAACAATAGTCCACTATATAGGATCGGAGGGACAAGGTTAAACACAGCTATACATGGCAATCCATGTTGCAAAGCGAGGTGATGAACGGCATGAAGTTGAAACTGATTGCAGCTCCGGGGAAGCACAAGGACTGATTTTAAAGATCAAAGTGATTTGGCAGCAGATAAAGTCAGAAATCATTTCTGTGAGCCAAATGATTTTTTCATAGATGACAAAAATAAGTCAAAAAGACTATGAAGAGCTCAGATCTTCCTCTGGTCTTTGAAGAGCCATTTATGCTCGATTGCAGTGGTTTTATTTTAAAGGACTTTTTAGAATAGGTTTACACTACAATTTACTTTTTTTTTCATATTTCACTTTTGCTGCTTTACCCCATCATCTTCTGTCTGAAACTCAGTCTATTCCTGTTTTCAGGCCAACTTTAAGATATACATCAATGAGAGGTCTTTCTTCTCTGTGCCTGGAGCAACAGGATGTTAATTAATAAGCCATTATTGCACTTTTATGTGAGATATAAAGATAAGAAAAGTATCTGAATTTTCTGTAAAACAAAAATTATATGGGTTGCCAAACATACATGCAGTCAGGTCTAGTCTGTCCAATTATATTCTATGTATGGAAAACTATAGAAAATGCACAAATTGATTGTAAAAGGAAAAAAGGGGAAATTTTAATCGATGAAATTCACTTCTCAGTATCTGAATCAACCGATATTGCACCGTTTTGAACATGATCAACATGTCTGAAGGTTCTCATTCATCCAGGTCATGAGTCAGTCCACTGGGTTAAGTTTCTTAAAAACATTTCGCTCTGATAGAGATTGTTGGAGATTTCACTCAAGTAACCTGTGAAACCACTAATGTTTCACTGGTTACCGAAGTTGTCATCACTTATATGGTTGGAACATCTGAGAAACTCAGGAGAATCTTTAAGATACTCCAAATAGCCCTGGTATTCAGATCCAGCCATGCCATTAGACAGAAACTGGTTCGTCCTAAGGACCCAACATCACACTCTAAAGAAGCAGCCAGGTGGATGCAATTCATCTAAGTTCAGACTGCAATGAGCTGTGCATTGTGGAGACCAAACATCCAGTCAACAGACAGATGGAGAACCAGGCTGTTTTCCTCCATCTGGGTGATAGATAGCGATAGATGCATGTGTGAGTGTATGACACTAAGGAACTCAGATGTCTTTTAATTCTAGCAGGTGACATTTATTATTTTTCGGTTACCATGACAGGGAAAACAAGAACACTGTGTGTGTGTGTGTGTGTGTGTGTGAGAGAGAGAGAGAGAGAGAGAGAATGTTCAGTATGGTGACGGGCCAGACTTTTCTCCTGACTCTCTCCCCTGTATTTTGGACTTGGGTTTTCTCCCCTGATTCAGTCTTGACTGTTAGAATTCTGACCCTGACTTTTAACTTATAGCTTATTCAAATGTAGTATATATTTTCCACAACAGCGTCAGCTAGGTAATAGTCTGATGTCACAGCAACACGACACCTTGAATTATAATAAGGCAAGGTAAGGCAAGGCAAATTTATTTATAGAGCACATTTCATGTACAGGACAATTCAAGGTGCTTTACATTGCAGAAAAGTACATTAAAACAAAACAAACTTTTAGAAAGAAATTAAATGAGAAAAAAATAAATTTTAAAAAGTTCTAAAATCAAGATTAAGAAAGGAAAGCAGATTAAAAATATGATAAAGAAGAACGTGACAGAGATGGTGGACATCCAGCAGTTTATGGTCTTTCTTCTTCCCATGTGGCTTCAAACAACAACAAAAATCCACATTATATTTGTATATGGTGCTGATGTTGCTTTGTTCTGAATGCCGAGTCATGCAGGAAGTTATTACTTTTCCACCAGTATGTAAGTTTGGGACCTCAACAGAAGGGTCTCAAAAAAGTAGGATTAGGGATATTTTGGCACTTGTCCCATGTTTTGCCTTTGGAAATTAAAAAAATGCATACTGACCCAGATCCACTTGACAAGACCTCAGGTGAGTCACTCCTAATGACAGTCATAGAACATATAAAAACTTGACTCAACCCATGTTGGAGTTTCAAGATGTCATCCATCTATGAATCTGACTATCACCATGAGAACCCCTGACCTTCAAGCTACAGAAAGTTTGATCAAGTCCCATCCCTCTCAATCTTTTCCACTGTCTTTTGACTCCCTCCCCCCCCCCTTCATACTACTTCCTCTGGGCATTTTGTAGCAGTTTGGACCTCTCATTCATGCCAACTAATAGTCGTATTCCTGCCTTTGCTAGCTAATTGTTGCATTTTTTGGCACATTACTGCCATCACCAGTAGATAAGTGCAAAACTGGGAGACAGTCAACAGGAATGATGATAGTTGTGTCCTCTGCATGTGCTTGAGGAGTGTTACCCATAAACAAAATGTGGTCTTTTATTATGGCTAAAAATCAGCTATTATGGCACCAATATCAGTCAAACCCTTCTCCTGCCACTTTAGGAGTGTTTAACAATAGACACACAGTTTAAATAAAGAAAAAAAACCTGTTTTATAAAACCCCTCTCATTTTTCTTGAGCGGTAGAGGCAAAGTTTCAGGCTAAAAACAGCCCTGACCTTCTCTATGGGAGATTCCTCTATACATTGTGTGTGTGAGAGCGTATGTGTGTGTCCAAACAGCCAGCCTTATGTCAGGTTTTGATTGATGGCCTGACCACAGGCAGGACGATGACTCTGCAGTATAGACTCAGTGATTAATGTCTTAATTGTGAAGGCAGCAAACCTAGATTTACCCCCCACCTTCACTCACTTCTCTTTTCCTGCCCCCCATCCCCCCTCACCCCTGATTTGTGACTTTGCTTCAAGCAACAGCAGATTGGCATATTGCACAGAAAAAGGTAAAAGGAGTTGACGTCTTTCGGAAAACTTTGAGCAGCAGCAACAGTTTAAATGAATCGATACAGAAGCCAGATTTTTTTTTGGTTATTTAATTATTTTAATGTTTTAATTGAGAGGTGTTCCATCAAAAATCAAAACAACTTCTGTGACTCGATTCATTTCATAGTTTAATTATACTACATGACCTCCAGCAGCCTCTGCTGCCACAGGATCAATCTCCACACCTCAGTGCCAAAGCTTATCAAAGGGTCTGCTGCCCTCCACTTTGCCCTCAGCTGCTGAATCTCCAACTCATTTCCCTGCAGCCACACAGGGGCTCAACCCTCATCCCTCCTGCCTGCTGCCATCTAAGATAAGCAGGTGAGAAAGCAAAGCAGCATGGGATGATGGTATACAGGAATCATCCAGGAGCTATTTCGAACTGGGCGACTGAGGCCACATCCACATAGAGATGAAATGATTTTTGGCTTTTTTTGGTACAGACAGAAGCTTTTCCAGAAAGGATGCGTCCACACAATTCCAGTGAAAATGCTGTAGTATCAATACTGGGCCTGTAAGCAGAGCTGCAACGCTGCCACAAAAATACACCAAAAACTAAGAAGAAGACATGGAGCATGTATGGTGCTCTCACAGAGAGATGATCCCTGGTTCTGGTACTGGCTCCGTTCTCAAGTCTCAGAAGGATGATGGTTAAGTTGTAAGGCTCCATCATAACCGATGGTTTCCCAAAAATCAGTAATAGGCTGTATTCAGATGACTGAGATGTTTGGATGTCGACAAGCTTACATCAATCACCTTCCAAAATGTTGGTTTCCTTCTTCACTTTCTGAAGCTAACTGATTATTTGATCTGGCTTTATTAAAAAAAAAAAAAAGAGACTTTATTGAAGCACAGCATGCAATACAGCACTTGTCTGGTCAACTTTTTCAAGTTCAACATCTGATGTGTTTGTTTATTAAATTTGCTAATCATTGTACACAGCATCCCAACTTTTCTTGGAATTGGAGTTTTGTAAGTCTCCGTCACACATTAACACACACATTCAGCATTTGCCATGTGCTTCAGAAGGACTCATCTTAAATGTGTGTCTTTGTTGGAAGTTGATAAAAGAGTTTGTGATTAATAAAAAAATAAAAAAAAGTTTTTTGGGTGAGGCTACAGGCTACCCATAAAAGTAACTTTTTAAGTTTGCTGCTTTAACCAGAGTTGCTTTTTGCTGAGTAATCGGCAGTAAATTTTAAGCTATAAACAATTCTATTCATTTTTAGTTGAACTAAGAATTTACTTTTAAAAGAGATAATATCCAGATAATTCTGTTGGAAGTTGAATTATTCCAACATCTGTACAGTTAATTGGACTCATGCTCCAAGAAGGCAGGTCACAAGATGTTTGCATTGTGTGCATCCTATTTGCAAAAAAAAGAGATAAATTTATAAGAAAGAAAGACTTAACTTTACAAAACGTACAAAGCTGTAAAGTGTTGTAGAGTCAACGATCATGAACTGGTTTGAGCTTGACATAATGGGTCAACCTAAGGAGCATATCAGGACTAATCATAGTGGAGTCAGACATCCGTCTGTCAATGAACCCATCTTTCTCCACAGTTTGTATAATGGGAGAAGGACAGTAATCTAATTACATTCTCTAGTTGAGCCTTAATCATAACCAAAGTCACCAAAATAACACAAAGCTACCAGCAACCAAAAAGTGAAATCATGGTGCCTTAAAACAAGCATGGCTTCAGACGTTCTCTGTAACATCAGCTCATATTTTTTTGTTCATTCTGAGGCTGAAGTGGGGACAGTCTGACTTTAATAATGCTTTTCATCCTGGGGAAGAACAAAATGCTTTACACAGCTTCTCAGTCCCCCACACACCCACACACAAGTGGCAATGAATGGATGTACGAGGTCAAGTGTCTTGTGGTTTCTCAGTCATGCAGGTATTTATAATTCCTGCAGCTCAAGTAAATCTTTAACAGGCTTCGATTTTTGTTCACATTCACATCCACGAGGCTTCATTTAGCCCAGATTTGTTTTTTGTTATTATCAGTGTTAATTGGCTCCCCATAATATCTCACCCTCTCCGTTATTCATTGTTATTCATTGTTTCCTGCATCCATTATTGTTAGCTGTTATGTTACCATTTTTTGGAGGCTTTGTTTTTTTATTTTTGCACATCAAGTGGAGTTGCACCTCCAATCTCGTTGTTGCTCTGCCACAATCACAATAAAGCTCTCTCTCTCTCCATTTTTCTTCTCTTTGCAAACCAAGGGCTCCAAGTCATCTCGCTGGGCCGACCCGGACCACTTTGCACAGCGGCAGACCTGCATGAACACCTTCAGTCAGTGGCTGGGTTTCATGCCCTTAGTGCACTCTCAGATGAGGCTGGACCCAGTGCTGTTCAGAGACCAGGTTTCCATCCTGAGGAAGAAGTACAGGGACATTGAAAGGCTGTGAATGCAGATAAATGTACACCAAGTCACTGAGTCAAGAGAGGTGGCGAAGTGCTCCTGAGTTTCTTGCTCGAGGGGACATTTATGAGACAAAAAACTCTCACACACTACACAATGTAATAGCTAAACACTGAGGTATGTGAAGGCCATTAAACTGCTTATTTCTGAGGGGAAAAAAAGACCTTCTGTATGGGTTGTTGTAAGCAGTGGACGACTGAACATACATATGTGTAATCTCTGAGTAGATATTAACTGATAAGCCACAACATTAAAACCATCTGCTTGATCTGTCCATCTTGTGCTACCTAAACAGCTGAGGCAGAGGCCCGTGCAGTCCGGGTTGAAACATTTTTGCTCTTTTCCTTTATTCTGTGCTGTTCCAGGGAAGTTTTTCCAGTGTGAGAAGGTGCACTGAACCACTGAAAGAAGCCAAAAGTACCACAACAACCACAACACTGTCAGTTTATGTACACGGTACAAGTCAAACATATGATTTCCTACCAGAGCACTGCAGTCTAGATCAAAACTGTTCTCTTCACCTGTCAGTGGTTTTAATCTTGTGGCTCATCGGTGTACCTGAATGCATGGAAACACATGCAACAAAGACCTAGAAACATTCTAGCCAGCCCTAAACATGGGAATCCAGTATGTGTTGCATGGTTTGAACAAGACAGCTGTGCTGTGTAGGACCTACAGAATAATGTCTGAAAAAAAGAACAAAAAAGAGGTTTTACTTCTATGTTGTATTACAGTTCTGTACATATGTACAGTAAAGCTTCAGTATGGACAAAAGGAACAAAGTGTAGCTCCTGTCTTGGGTCACATGACAGCTGCTACCCCAAAACCTATCACAGACAACGGCAACATGCCTCTTCTATAGTACTGTAGATTTTCAGCAGCAGTTCCTGTCTGTAAGAAGCTGATAGAAATAAAATAAAGGGACGTTATATGGAAAAAGTTGGACTCTTTCTGTTGTTTCTTTTCTTGCTGTGGTATTTTTGTCTTGCTGCTTTACTTTAAATGCTGACTCTCCAGCCCCCGCCTCAACCCTGCAGATGCACAGGTGCGCTGCGAGCGAAACAATAACAAGAAAAAATGATTCACAACAGAACACAGTGATATAATTCAAGGAAAGAAACACCAGTAAGAAAGCCACGGCACATTATACCAGAGTAAAAAAAACTGGTCAACAAATGACCTCCTGTAATGGGGAGGACGTTTTGTTGTAAACTGATTACAGGAACATGCAACACAAATCAGCTATTATAAATTAGCCTCAAACAAAAACAACATACAAGTCCGGAAAACTCAACTGCTATGATTTTACAACTTTTATGATGCTGGTTATCAGGAATGGCTGTATTTCATCTAGTGAGCTGCATTCTGCTCTCTTTAGCTGTATCTCCCCCTTTAAAAGACATTCATCTGTTCATCTCCAGTTGCTCAGCTTCGTCATTTTGATGAGCATCCTTTTAGATTTGTTTTCAAATCCAAACACCATTGCAATTTGTGGGCGTACTGGTATTAAATCCAACTTTAACTTCAGTTTAAATGCAAAAGTAAAGCCTTGTATCTAGATAAAGGGCCTCAAAGACACTAGAAAAATTCAGTGCAGAGGTTGTAGCTGTCCAAAAGCTCAGGTTAACCTTTACCATCATTCAGGAGGCGTCATGCACATCTGTTAAAGGGGACATATTATGCAAAAATCACTTTTATAAGTCCTTGGAATAGTCTCTTACAATGTTCTAAGTCACG
>JAOXYM010000024.1:20424999-20438415 GCA_028567055.1 Leptatherina wallacei
TAAACCTGCAAGAGCTCTTAGATCCAAAGACTCAGGTCAGCTAGTCCAGACCAGAGTCCAGACTAAACATGGAGAAGAACCTTTTACTGTTATGCTGCAAACAAGAGGACCAAACTCCCAGTAGAGATTAAACTTTCACCAAATGTAAAAACTTTTAAATCCAGGTTAAAAACATTTGTTTTCATGCATCTATGCATGAAATCTGCAGATTTCATGCACAGTATCTTTTAACTTATCTTACTTTCAATCTTTTTAATGATTTAATTTTGTGCGTTTAAATGATTTTATTGTTATTCTAGCTGCTTTTTATCTGTAATGCTTTTAATGTTATATGTAAAGCACGTTGAATTGTCTTGAACCTGAAAATGTGCTATACAAATAAACTTGCCTTGATTTCTTTCATGTATGCTGACAAACACTTTTACATTTTAATATATTGTCTTGGCTAAGTCTCCTATGAAAAATATGCTTATATCTAAATGTAATATAAATAAATAAATGAAGCAAAAGGTTAAATAAATACAATTTTATGAAGAATCTGCAGAGAATTATAAAACTGTCCGGTACAGTTTTCCGCACCTTTTAGCATCTTCCAGGTCAGTGTTGCTGTAATGATTCAATGTTGCTACTTTCATCAACATTGACTGCATTTTTCAGAGAAATAAACTGATGAAGTACCTGCTCAACACCAAATGTCACACAGGCAAAGTTCTCATCTGACTGCTGTGACATTCAGCCATTACAGTAATTAATCCCATATGTCTCCCAGGGCTTGCTGGAGGAGTGGAAAAAAAGGGCGTTAGCCAGAAACATAGTTTATATGAATAAAAATACATTTTGATAACAAACAGTAACTTCATACAATAAGGTGTTTACATTTAGCAAATAGTTTGTTCTATTCCTAAACACCCAAACGGAGCCGAAATGTAGTCGCTTGGTTTCAATATGGATGCACATGTCTGTTGAAATGGATTCTTCTGTCTGTGAGTGGACGGTGGCCAAAATTCTACTAGACAAACACGTTTTAATCTGCAAGTGTGCAGGTGCAGTGATTACTGCACAACAGGTAACTACTTTATAACTGTGTACATGTGTAGTGTCTTCTTCTATGGTGCTTTTTAAGACGTTAGCCAGAGGAAGCTCAGAGGGTTCTCAGTTAACACATAGAGTTGTTGTCCATTTCAAGACACCATATGTGGTTTTTAATGATATATTAGGTTTTTTTCTGTCATTGAGCTTTGATTTGGTTACACTGTGCACTTTAATGCTCAGTTTTGTGATCAGTAACAGAAAATTTGGTACATTTGAGGAGGCATGAATGTGCAAACGAACTCTGATGCACATCAAACAAGCAAATTTTGATCAGCCTAAAAGCATATGTCCCGGTTAATTTCACTTACATTAAATGCAGGAAGTGGACTACAACTCCTGTCAGAAAATGATGGGGTTTTATTTCTTTTTTCCCCCACACTTTATTCAAATATGTGAATAAAAACACAAAACAAAAACATTATTATGTTCTTTGTTGAGTAACACTCCTGATAAAATAAACGGTCCGAATGGGAGCAGGTAGAAGTCCAGGACTTATTTAGACTTGACTCCTTGTGCCATGTCCAAACAAACCAGATAAAGCTGTACAAAGCCGACATCATTTAAAACAATATCAATCCCAAAAAGAGTCCAAGTTTCAGTAGTGCTTATGGTCCAGTCATTATGAAATTCCAACAGACAACATGTCCCCGGAATTTATAGGAATGGTTACCAAAAAAAATAAAAATATAAGAATAGAAAATAACACATTTTGAATAGCAAATTGATGATATCATATATGAATATATTGGAACAGCTTCTAGATGCTGTTAGGTATTGAATAATGTCTAACTTTATACATCACCTGGACTGTTTTGAGTTTGACTAAATCAGGCAATTTTAAAATCTTCAGTTTGCCGCCACGCATTAAGAATGAGATGAGTATTTTTGTTTGTTCATCTTGTTGTCCCCTTCAGTAATTCTGGATGCAGCGCCATCTCCAGTGAAGAAGGATAATAAAAATATTTGGTTTCATTTAACTAAGTGCAACAAGAACACAGGATGCTTTCACAAGTGCAAAAATCAACTCTTTCATACACATGATAACAGTAAACCGTAATATCCTCTTTAAACTTGGCTATAAATCCAGAGCATTATCTGTCCATGAGCTCACACTGAAGGCTAAAAGAACAACGGCCTTGTGTTTTCAGTTCCCTCGAGGCCAATGCAATTCTACATTCACTTGCCCACGGGTTAATAAGAGTATGATTTATAGCATGACAGGGCTCCATCTATCTCACCAGAGCTGGAGTCAGGGCTCTGGTGTGCTGTCCTCCCCTAAATGGTATTAAACACTAACACAGCATCACCAATAAAAAGGGAAAAAAAATATAGAAGGTCCATATGGTGTTGAGGAGTTTTGTCATCCCCTAAATGCCATTAACACAAGGTCATTTTAAAAAATGTTAAATCAAAGATCATAGTCAGTTGACTGAATAGATTGGAATTTTTTTTTACTCTTAATTCTGCAAAGTGTTAAGAGTGTCGCTTTAGACAGGAAATGTTTTACTAACAATGAAAAGAAGGGCGTCTTAACAGATTTTATCAAGGATATCTAAATGAGAAGGCTTTAGATGAAGATGTTTAACCAGATTTAATCAGGCTAAATCATTTACTTCTCTTATGTAATTGTTAATTTGAACCCAGACTGGTTGTTTGCTCCTAACGACTTTGAGAGAGGATGAGGTTGCGTTGATGGTGTTATCTTTCTGTATGACAGACCTGACTGGAGAGGCCTTGAGAAATGATTTAATTTACACCCACAGCCACTAAATCATCCCAAGTAAGAATATCTACTTCACTCTCACACAAACACCAATACACATCGGCAACAATCCCACGCCACATGGATTTCAGTCTACACACAAAATCAAGCAGAACCACGAGTTCTACACACACACACACACACACACACACACACACACACACATTGGAAGGATAGTGTATCAAACCATGAGCGCTTCGACTCTGCAGTTTTGGATAATTCACATGCCTTTCTTTCCTTGACTCCATCTCTCTGTCTGTCTCACAGACAGACTATAGTTGTTAAACTTCCCAGTATGATTCCAAATATTCAAAACTTTACACTAGCAGTCGTCCTCAAAATTATTCATACCCTTCCATTAAAGCAAAGACAAAATTAACAATAGTCACTCAAATAACTGGAGACTGAAAAAAAGTAATGATAAATAAAAATTTGTAAATCATAATTTAGTGAAATAAGACAGTAATTTTGATTCAATTGAGTTTAAAAAAATGATAAAAAACAAACAAACGAAACGTTCCTGGATAAATAAGAGCACTTTGCTGATGAGCAGTGGGTCAAAATACCTGTCAACAGGTGCAGAAGTCTGATCAAGAGTTACAGAAAACACTTGTTTGCCTCAAAGGATTGTTCAACAAAATATTAGCTTATGCATAACATAGCTATATTAGTTTATTATATTTTTTGCTTGTTTATATTTTTATATTTCTATTGAACCACAATTCAAAAACAATGCCATGATTTTTATAAATTTTTTATTTATCATTACTTTTGTCAATTTCAGCTTATTTCAGTGAGAGCTGTTTTGTTTTTACTTCTTTAATGGAAGGATATGGATAATTTTGAGGACGACTGTACCTACAGGGGAAGCCTTCCACACCCAGGGTATAAGCTTCCAGTGTGATCACTGCAGCCCCACACTTAAACTGTTTGCCAAACCAATCCACTCTAAACCGCATCACCTTCTTCAGGAGGCACAGGACACATGCAATATAAGGGAACTCATAAAACTGCCCTCCCACTTTGACCCCACACCGTTCCCTCCCCAGGCCAGTTAAAACGCTGCAGGTCTGAAAAAATATCCAATCAATTCAAAAAGGAAGAGTTCACTTAACTCTCCAACTAACAGGATTGCTCTGATAACATTGAATGCAGGGTTGTCCACATCTAGTCCTAGAGGGCCAGAATTCTGTAGGTTTTCAATGTTTCCCTGCTCCAACACACCTGACTCAATTTAATGAGTCATCATGCAGAACTTTGCTGTTGGATCCATTTAATCTGAGTCAGGTGTGCTGCAGCAGGAAACATCCTAAACCTGTAGGACTGTGGCTACTTTGCCCACCCTATGGATGGTGATGAGGCTGTTTGTGGCTATAATGGCCATATCTGGGCCAGATATAAGTGATATCCTGCTGCAAGTTAAGGAAGTCCATTTTTTGTAGTGGATAAATGTCAGGGATGCTCCTGTAGTGCAGGTCCTAAAACCATAGTGCTAATAATGAACCTACACATGTCTGCAAAATTATTCATACCCTTCCATTAAAGAAGGAAAAAATCTGTTGTCACTGAAATAAGCTCAAATTAACGAAAGTAATAATAAATACAAATTTTATGAAAATAAAGACATTGTTTTTGAATTGTGGTTCAATAGAAATACTTTTTAAAAACACGCAAAAATATGAGAAATTAAACACGTTACGCCACTCATAAGCTAAAATTTTGTTGAGCAATCCTTTGAGGCAATCACTGCAATAAAGTGTTTTCTGTAACTCTCAACCACACTTTTGCACCTGTTGACAGGTATTCTGGCCCACTGCTCATTAGCAAAGTGCTCTCATTTTTCCAGGACCATATTGTTTTTTTGTTTTTGTTTTTGTCTCAATTAAATTAAAAAACAGTGTCATATTTCATTAAATTATAATTAAGCAAATGTATCTTTATTATTACTTCTTTCAGTCTCCACTTATTTGATTAAGTATTAAGAACTTTGCCTTTTCTTTGTCCATGTTGTGTGTTGAAGAGTATCTATTTCTATATCATATGAAATCTGAAGGGTGGAAATAGTCTACACAGAAAACCTCAGTTAACGCGGCCAACTGTTCCGTGGTGAAGAAGATTTCATGGTTGGAACCTGTCTGAACATAGTCTGGTCAGAAAACACAGTTTGTTTTTACGATCATGTATGCTGATTTTTCTTAGCAATCTTTTCTTGTTGCTGGGTGAAAAAGAGGCCAGAGCATAAGCCTAGGCCGATTGCTAGGCAACATCATTCAGGGAAACTTCCCTTTGTGATGTCACTCAGGTATAACAATGTTCTATGTTCTATTCCATTAGTTTTACAGCCCTCACTGGATGAACAACTGTAAAACACGCATGTTTGATCTACTTTCAAATAGTTTTTCACCCAAAACTTATTAGAAAAAATTATGAACAAGGATGATATGGAGAAAATGCAGAAAGGATGTACTAAGGCCTTCAAGAAAGATGGAGGTAAGTGATTAATCCAGGAAAAAACTTATTTTTAGATACATTATTTATCACTGATATAAAACTGATCTCATACAATAATTAATTTACAACAAACTAACATATATATATTTTTTTTTGTCATTTGTAGAAGGGAATAAAGCCATGGCGCTCCCCAGTGCAGTATCTGGAAAGGATGGTAGGACCAAAGCCACCAAGACAAAAGCCAGTACTCATCATAATATCCCTGAAAAAAGGCCAAGGCTTCCAGAGGAAGCAGGACCATCGTCAATTCCTCAAGAAGACGTCAAAAAAGTGACCATAAAGCGGAAGCGAAACAAAGATGAGGCAGAAGTATTATCAAGGGCCCCCAAGAAGGCAAAAGGACTTCTTGACCTTGCCCTAAATGTTGAAGCCAAGAAGATGAACAACCCCGTAGGAAAACCAGCAGATCCCAAAAGAGGTAAGTAAATAATTCATGTGGCATTTGGCTTCATGCTAGTAATTTTATAACTCTAGTATTTATTTTCATAAATGAACATTATAGTTTAGGTGTGAAATGATTCTGGACTTAAAAACTAACAATATGTTTTTGTTTTTTAGCTAAATTTGAGGCAAAATATACACAAGAGGATCGTCTCGGCGGAGGAAGCTATGGATCAGTGTTTGCTGGATACCGGCAAGCGGATCATTTACCAGTATGTATTGTTCGCACATTCTCAGTCAAATTACACGTAGTATGATAAAGAAATTCTAACCAAAAATCTTGTTTTTTTCTTGCAGGTGGCCATCAAACACGTACCCAATGGAAAGGTGATGTACGGGTTCAACGACGATGACCAGGAGATGCCCATGGAGGTAGTGGTCATGCTCAAGCTGCAAGCTGGAAATGCCAGCACGGTGAGGAAGTCAGCCCCAGTGACCCTGCTGGACTGGTACGAACTGGAGGAAGAACTGATTCTTGTGCTGGAGAGACCAGTGGCTGCAGTTGATCTCCTAAACTACATTGAAGCGCATGGTGCATTGCCAGAGGAGACGGCAAAAGTAAATGAATTTTCACATATTTTCCATCTGTTTTATTAGCATTTGTTAATAGTGATGGAAAACCATAAAACACATCACTACACTTTGTCATCTTCAAACATTCTAACCTCTGTTTTCTGTCTCCTTTAGGTTATACTAAAACAACTCATAGATGCAGCAATATACCTCCAGGAGAACAACATTTTCCATGGAGACATCAAAAAGGATAACATCCTCATCGAGATGGATTCGGACATCCTCCGACTTCATCTCATTGACTTTGGTGTGAGTTACATCACCAACGACACAGAGGACGAAATATACTGTGGCGCTGAAGCGCATAGGCCTCCGGAGGCGATATGCACGCAAAGAATTAGTCCCGGACCTGGAGCTGTGTGGCAGATAGGAGTGGTCTTGTACGAATCCCTGCAAAACAGAACCTTTATATCCACAAGATTCATCGGGAAAAAAAAACAGGTTCAAAAAAGGGCTTTCAAAAGGTAAGATAAACACTCAAACATACAAATCTGTTCATTACATGTTGCTCTCTGTTAAACTGCTAAAATGCTGACCATTATTGTTCTTTTTTTTTTTTCATGTCCAATAGAAGATCGAGATTTCCTGAAACAGTGCCTCGCAGAAGACCCCATGGAACGTCCCACCCTGGAGGATCTAAAGAAACACCCGTGGCTCATATGAAACACACACTACACAAAAATTTTTAATGAACTTCATTCATTTTAGTTTCAATACAAACAAGCTGCCAGACAAGCAGACAGACAAACAGACAAAAACAGGCATAAAGACAAAAAAGAAAACTCCTCTGAACAAGATGCATTAATGTCATCTTGTTTTCCCAGCATGTAGCCATGGCAACAAGAACAACAATAACCATAAGAATAAATAATCAATGAATACAAAAAATAAATTCATACAAAAAAAGAGTTACATCACCAACGACAACACAGAGGACACATGGAACGTCCCACCCTAGATGATCTAAAGAACCACCCGTGGCTCATGAGAAACACACACAACACAAAACATTTCAATGAACTTGATTCATTTTAATTTCAATACAGACAAGCTGCCAAACAAGCAGACAGACAAACAGAGAGACAAACAGACATAAAAAGAAATAAGAAAACTACACTGAACAAGATACATTAACGCCATCTTGTTTTCCCAGCAGGTATCCATGGCAACAACAACAACAACAATAACCATAAGAATAAATAATCAATGAATACAAACAATTAATTAAAACAAAAAAAAGGAGTTACATCACCAACAACAACACAGAGGACACATGGAACTTCCCCCCACCCTGGAGGATCTAAAGAACCACCCGTGGCTCATGAGAAACACACACGATACAAAACATTTCAATGAACTTCATTCATTTTAATTTCAATACAGACAAGCTGCCAAACATGCAGACAGACAAACAGACAAGCAAACAGAAAAGCAGACAAAAACAGACATAAATAGAAAAAAAAAGCCATTGAACAAGATGTATTAGCGCCATCTTGTTTTCCCAGCAGGTATCCATGGTAACAACAATAATAACAATAAGAATACAAACAGACAGAAAGAAAGTCATGCAGACAGACAAACAGACAGAAAAACACACATGTATTTAGATGGGTTTTATATGTAATCATATGGATTGTACATGTAATTATATGGATTTCTAACATAATTATTGGCTTTCACATGTAATTATGTGTGTTTCATATGCAATTTTATGGTTTAACATGGGTTTCACACGTAACAATTACTTCATTGTTAATTTTGATGTTTATTGGGTGTTCTATTTTTCTATTCCCAAAAATAATATATTTTTTTTTGTCTAAATTCATGGAAAGTTTATTACAATCAAACCACCCCTTTAAGACTATGAGTTCTTTTTCCATAGAGTCCATAAGCTTTTCCAAGTCATTACCAGAGCAATAAAGACTTGTATCATCAGCATAAAATATTAAATTTAAATTTTGCAGAATCTTACACACATAATTTATATACATGATAAATCATTTTGGCCCCAAAATGGAACCTTGTGGAACTCCATGAGTGATATGTTCTTTTTTGGAGTTGACATCTTTAATATACACAAACTGGTCTCTATTGCTGAGGTAACTTTCCAGCCAATCATAAGCAAGACCCTTCATACCAAATGTTTGAAGCTTATTTGAAGCACATGGCCTATTGTGTCAAAGGTCTTACTTAAATCAATAAAAACACCCACCGTGTATTCTCTGTTATCAATAGCAGTTGCAATGTCATCCACAAGAGCCATGACTGCCATCAGGGTAGATCTATTTGAGCGAAAACCCAAACTGGTTGTCACTTAAAAGGCAATATTTTTCTATAGTTATCAAGCCTGGTTACAAACAGTTTTTCTAGAATTTTAGAAATTTGGGACAGAAGTGAAATGGGTCAATAAATAGATGTCTGTTTCCACTTTTGTAAATAGGAATAAATAGGGTTTCATGTCTGATTATATGGTTTAACATGGTTTCACATGTGATTATATGGGTTTCACCATGGAATTAGGTTTCACAGGCTATTACCATAAAAATGTTACAAAAACCAAACTGGAAATGTGCAAAATGTATTTCACCTGTGTCGCGCGCAGATACACGTGGGGGCATTTGTGGAACACATGTAGTTTTTTTGGTTGTGACTGAAAAGTAGCTCATAAAGACTTGTGCCAACTAGTGGTGACTGACAGCATTTCCAGATGGCACTGCTCTAATAAAATCCATATTTTCGTAACTACAGCTTCACCTGACAAAATGGCTATTAATGTAACTCAAAGCCAATGTCCAAGATGGCAAAAAATGTTTAGCCCAAAAATGGCCCACATCTGCAGTTTTCTTTGGCCTGTATCTGGCCTTGACTTATGGTGTTGACTCCATGTCAGTATGGCTGTCAAAACTCAGCCACATAACCACCACGTGGCCGCCAAGGAACTTGCTGTAATCTATGTCCAGGCCGGCTCCTCATACTTGGACCACATCTGGCCCACATAACAACTGCCAGTGCCGTAACTGAGCCAAAAGTGCTAAAAGTAACCCAGATTAGGCCCAAATGTGTCTGCTGTATGGGGTCTCTGTAGTAAATTTGATTATACTTACCCATGCAATGACCTTCCACAGGTATAATTAGAAGCTGGAGAATATCTTCCAGTCCCTCTAAGCATACTTTGTGGGAGGTGGTGGCTGAGGTAGTATTTTGAATGACAAACAAAAGTGCAAAAATCTCTGGGTTTAGATCTTTTTGTTTGTTTTTGCTGTGTATTTTAGAGAAAGGCAGTTCAAAGAACAATTATCGCTTCATATCTGTTCCATGTTCTTTGATGAGATTTCTTTCCCCCATTTTTTTCCTACCATTAAGAGCCAGAACCTCATTAGTTTAACACCGTGGGCAGATTCAATATTAATCTTGTGGAAATTGATGCGTGTAATTACTGCTGTGTCTGCTCTGTCTATGCATTCAAACAATCTCCCTTGCTTGTTAGTGTCTATAAAAATCCAACTTGATGCTCCACTGGTCACATTTTTGTGTTAAAATTATCTAATTCAGCCACATTACAACTCACTAGAAGCAAACACTGACAGGTTAAAAAGGGAGCTGAGCAGAAGGTTCTGTGTGGAGGAAAGTGTCAGCTGGAAGCTTGTGATGGGCATTGGCTTTCTAAATGACATCAGTCCAACATCCTTCCAACTTTAAGTCCAGCATCCAGACACCTCGTGACAGACAGATTATGATTTTGACAGCCTTAAGCCTTCAAAGCTTCCACCTTGAAACATTCATCTTTGAACTTTTACTCTGCTGCTCTCTTTCCCTCTCTTTTTTCTTTCTCACTCAGACAGTACTCGCTCTCTCATTGACAATGATAGATGAAAATGTGACAAAAGACCCAACTGTTAGACAGACGCGACATCTTTCCCTGAAATAACCTTTCCTGCCTGTCTGTCTTTTCACAGACGTGCACACACAAGTCACTGAGAGGAAGGAAATGACTAAATTAACACATTCTGATGTCCTGCAGCTGATGTTCAACCTTCTAAGGAATAGACACCACAAAAAGGTTTGAATCCACTGCACCACTGAGCTGCCCAGCTGCACTGTTCTACAGGAGAGCTTTCAAAAGTTTCTTCAGACATTTTGATCCTTTTTGCTGCAATGAAACTTTGACACTTTTAAAGCAAATCTGGGCTCCAAACAGTGCAGGAGGACGCCACAGCCTTCCCATTAGTACCTTTAAGCATGTTCATAGATATATAATTAAAGTCCCCATGAAACTATATATGATTTTTAGCATTTGCATGTGATTTGTATTGCACTGTACATCATCTATACACCAGAATATTTACCAGCAGTTAAAAAAAGGAAATGTTATTGGTATCATGGAGATTACAGTCAAGATATCTTCACTTAGCTTCTCTTACTGACTTATCCTGCACAAATACTGATTTTGCATCCAATGAAATGTTTATTTTAATCATACTTTAATTTTTCAGCAGAATGGTTTATGCAAGAAGGCTATTAGGAGGTAAGCATGGTTGAAATTACGGGAGAGCTAAGGGGAGCTTGGCATCCCCTGAAAACATACAACAGAGATATTAATAAAAGGACGCTCTAAAAATAGTCTGCTTTTTAACTTTACTTTGTGTGTTTATTCATTTATTACATAAAATTTCACAGATTTATTTCTTTGCCATTTGAGATGATTTTGCATTGATTTCTTCTGTAACCACCCATGCATAGCAGCACTATAATCTGATTATTGAATTTAGCCACCCAGTGCGTTTGTTTGTGGTGTGATATTGAATGGGTCAGTAAGTTTGTTACTGTGGAAAACTGTTTTAAAAACAGTTTTACAGCCCAGGCTGCTGTGCTCAATACTCACTCAGGGTAGGCTAATAAGCTTTTTTAAATTTCGGCATATTTTAGGATTTTAATGATGAACTGAAATGGTATCTGAATCCAAGATGCAGGTGACGGATTTTGTTTCAGTGAGCCCCTATACATGCACTCTAAATGATTGATCATTACTTGATTTCCGGAATTCTTTTCGCCGTCCTTCATTAAAAAGACGGATGCAGCACCGTTACAATGTGAGACAAACATGTTGGAGTGCAGCACTGCAAAGTCGGGGAATAGTAAGTAAAATATTAATGTGTAGTCTATTTTGCAGCTTATTAGCTCCCACATTAGCAGCTAACGCTAAGACGAAGATGTTTTTTAAATAACAGGAAGTTACATACGTATGCATTTGCTCCAAAAAAAAAATCTAATGATGGACTTGAAAATGTAGAAAAGAAATGTTTGAATATTACTGAGGGGCATGAATCCGATCAGATTCATACAATTATCTGGTTACTCCCAAATATCTGAATTTGATTGTCGTGACGTGCAGGAGCTGTTGTTCGAGCTGAATTATTTGTTTGCTGCGTGCTTTTATTCACCCCAGCAGTGACCACTTAGTTTGTGATCCACAGGTCAAAATGAAATATCTGGAAAATGATGAGATCAAACATTAAACAGCAAAGCAACATAGAAGGACAGTGATAAAAAAGAAGGTTGCAACCAGCTTTATTTGACTGTGCGGTGAGTTATTGTTCAGCAATTTTATCAAAGTGATTTATTGTTTTTGAAAGCCTTTGCATGATAAGGAAGAAAAAGTCCGACTGCTTGCATATCTGCTTAAACCACTGAAATTCTTGCATAATTTTAATGTTATCGTCCCTGTATGGCATATTTCTCATTGTTTCAGTTCCATACAGAAGTAGCAGCACATTTTGGTAGTTACCCTTTTTTTTTTAACCATGCTGGCATGCATGTGACTTGAGAGTCTTGGTGCACACACCTGAAAATAAGCTTCCCCCCTAAAGCCTCTGTGTAATGTAAACCCTGGGGAAGACAACCTAATTTCTGTACTGACATGGAAATCTGAATGGATGTAGGGGCACAAAACACTTTTCTAGCTATTCATGGAGACTGCAGGCTGAAATGCTTTTGAAGCAACATCCCACTCACATTGTAGGCATTTTAGTCATTGGGTTTTATTGTCATGTATAGGCTTGACATCGTTCTTTGTTGGAGGTTATGTTTTTAAAAGCAAAGCATTCCTTTGCTTTTTATTTCTTTCAAAGTAAAAATTCATAACATGTTAGTTTTGCTGAAAAAGTATAATTGCTTCATTTTTTAAATAAACATTACTGAAATCAATTTCTACAACTGAATGAACACGATTTTCTTTTATCCTTTTGTTCACATTTAAGGTTATTGTGTAACATAACTTCCTTACAAAAAAAACAGTAACCCAACACTGCTTGTGCCATGACTGTGATTTAAAGATTTTCAATCATGAGAAGTCATTAAAGGCTGTGGGCAAGCCTGAACATGTGAGTTTTGAGATTAGATTTAAAAAGAGGGAGGGAGTCCATGTTGTGGAGGTCAGGAGGAAGGGAGTTTCAGAGTTTGGGAGCAGAATTTTGGACCAGTTGAAGTTTATGGAGCGATTTGAGAGGTCGACTGAAAAGAAGGGGATCATAGTATTAGAGGTGGGAGGTGACCAGGCGGTGGACCAGGATGGCAGGGGAGAGGGAGGGCCAAAAGTAGTAGTATTGTGAAGATGGAAGTATGCAGACTGAGTTTTGTTATTGATGTGAGCTTGGAAAGATAAGGTGCTATCGAGGATGACACCCAAACTCTTAACCTGAGGGGAACCTTTTTACCTCTCCGGCCGCACTCAGTTCATCCAGCTGAAAACATTTACCTCCCAGTCACCACAGGTGTGTCCCAGGGCTCCGTCCCGGGGCCCCTGTTGTTCGTCATCTACCTCCTCCCCCTCTGTTATATTTTCAAAAAACAGCACATACATTTTCATTGCTATACGGATGACACATAGCTCTACCTCTCCACTAAGCCGAACTCCACCCTCCCACCATCTTCCCTTACAGATTGTCTTCATGAAATTAAGTGCTGGTTCACCTCAAACTTTCTTAAATTAAACAGCAGTAAAACAGAAATGTTATTAATTGGTACCAAATCCACCCTCT
>JAOXYM010000024.1:20443627-20455078 GCA_028567055.1 Leptatherina wallacei
TTTTTTTTTATATATATATATATATATATATATATATATATATATATATATATATATATATATAACCTTTGCCAACATGGCAAAGGGTATGCAGAATAATACTTTATTCTTATTCTTTAACAGAGGAATCTGTACAATGAGGTGTGTGTGGGGGAAATATCTGTGTCGGTTATCAGCCAAATGAGCCAAACATCCAATATTGTGCATCCCTAATATATTCCATAAATAATCATAAACAGACGAGGCTGATGATCAGGCTGCATCTGCTGCTTATTTGTACCGGTGTTGTTGCAGACCGTTGCCGGTTTGTTATGCTAGAGTGTGCAATGCATCATTGGTAATGTTGTGTGAAGTAGGTGTAGAAAACATAGACAGTGACTGTTGTTGGACCTCACATAATCGTAACAAGTTCACGTTAAAGTTCTTTATTTGCAAATATGTTTAGTTCAGTTTAACGTGCACAGAAAAACGAATGTGATCAGTGAACACGTTCTTTTCAACCCGTTCGTTTTGGTAAATGTGAATGTCTGGAAATTTTCCACTACTAAACTGTGCAATGAAATTGTAAAGACAAAGTGCAGCATGTCCCATGTCCTGCAGCTTATTCAGAGATTTCAGTATAAACATGGGCAGAACAAAAGGGGAGAAAAAGTCATGCAGACATCAACCACTCAGGCCTGATTTAATCTGAACAGCCTTATAGTCCGAAATCTTGATTCAAGTAACAAGTCTTGATCTACAAAGGAAGTTCCAGAACAGAAACAGCAGACACGCACTTTTTTCCCCTTACACACTTAACCACACACATTCATGCCACTTCAATTAGATTCTATTGGATTTTATTAAATCTTGCTTGAGCTTTCACTTCACAGCGGCATCCATCAGAGGATTATTATTTATCTTCCTGTCAAGAACTGGCAGCTTGAGGAATCCCACAGCGACTGAGAGGAACCCTTGTGAGTGTGAGAGTGTGTGTGTGTATTTGTGATTATCTGTATGTTTGTAGAAGCACTCCTGTCATCAGATGCATGTATATTGTGTGTGCATGTGTGTGAATTCTCTGGTGTTAAAATTCAAAGGCAAAGTCTCATATGTCATTTTTCAAATATTCAGTCATATCAAATTCATGCATGTCTGCATTATGTAAAATAGTTTTGTTTTTTTCAAAGAAACGTTTTTTAAGGAAAGATGATCTCTGATTCATTATAGAGACAAACTGGAGAAGAACAGATTAGTGATATTAGTTATAACCAATTCTGTGATTTCATGCGGTCAGTACCCGTCAGCATTACAGACAGGCAACTGCTGAATATGTTATACTTATAAATTTCTACATTAAACCAACACTACATAAGTTTCTGACCTTAAACCTCTGTGCCTCTGAGTCGTTTTAATGGCATACCTACTGTATATTCATCATTCATATTTCTGGAGCTGTAGTTGTCCTGAAGTGTCTCGAGTGAGCATCAAACTAGCCGTGTTTTGATTTATGGCAACGCATCGCATGCTAGCAACTGGACATCAACACACTTTTCTTTTTTTACGCGCACCATGGCTGATTCATCAAAGAAACTGAAGAGGATATTATCAGAGTAGGAGAGGAAAAGGAAGAAAGAAAATGACACCTTAAGAGATAAGACAAGAGTCAACATCAAACTTACTTTTGCTGGCTGGAGAGAGCTCAGAGAAGAGACAGGATGCGAGAGGGCTGAGTTCAGCGCTGCTGCTTTAAACCATTTATGTTGTTAGATTACAAATCTATTGCTAAATACTTTTAATGTTTTAAAGTATGAAGGAAAAACTCTAATAAAGAAGAAAAAAAGTTTCTTCTATAGCGATCAGTGAAAAGAAAAGTAGTTTAAATACGTTTATTTGCTCCGATAACAACAAAGCTACATTGACACTGTAGGCAAAAGTGGATCAAATCCAAGTTTTTTGCCCACATCTGAACTTTTCATGACATCTGAACAGCATAATTTCAACTTTTTTATATCACACCCATGGCAAATATTTGGTACTAGATCGGACACTTATTTAATCTTTTTCAAAACGACAGTCTTAATGGTCACGTTGCATTTCATCCGTGTTTTTCATCATTAAAGTGAGACAGTCATCCAATTCTGCACCGGAGGAGGCGGGACCCAGCAAGGTCTGATAAACTATTTTATATTACATTTTTGTTGGCTTGGATCGTGCGATAATATCGAAACTGATACTAATATATGTCATGTTCATATTTACATCTGTTAAAACAGCGTGTGACGTTACATCTCTTCACGAAAAAAGGGATCTCAGCAAAAAATTGTGCATTAAGACCTGCAGTGTGAACATAGCCTACGATAAACCTGAGATGTGAAAACAATCAGTACAGTATCGTTTGTCTGGACTGAAACCTGGTTGAGCTATTACCAAATCTTTTTAGCTAAGTATTGAAGTTACACAGTTAGGGAGGTGACAATCTACACATACACATCAATGCAATGATCGACGATTCAATTCATTTTATTGTCCCTAATGGGGAAATTTAGGTCACATCCACACTGACAAGTTTAATTATATCCTGTTGTGTGTTTTATTGTTTGGATGTTTGTTCACAATAAACCGGCATTTGAATATGGCACAGCCTACTTTCTTTTTTCTTTAAGTAGTTTTTCATCAGCATGTGTCTCATATCAGTCTCCGAGTCCTGAATTCAATTCAATCAAAATCATATGACATCATTTGTGATATCAGTAAACACTGACTTGTTATCTACTGAATCAGTCTAGTACTGCATGGTATAGTAATTAAGTTTGTGCCGAACACCCCAACTACCTAAACCACAGAAAAAGAACAAGGGGGAAAAAAACTAATTAACCAGGCCACAATGGACCATATAACTGAAAAACAAACAAAGGAGTCATGTTTTACCCACTGGAGTGGACCTAGATATCACACCTAAAAGAAGACTTCAACATCATATCTGGCACACTATAAACATGGAGTTTGGTTGTGACTATAATCCAATAATAGAAAAGTTTTGTGAATAAGAAAAGCTAACAATGGAGAGCTGAACATCTGGATAAGGAGCAGCAAATCTGAGAACAGAAATGCAGCTTTAAGGTGAAGCTGAGATGATGATGATCTGCTTGCAACTGTAGCCGTAAAATATCTGAGCGGACAACAACAAATCATACTCTCAGATCAAACAAACACTCTCTTGATTAGAGATAATAAATACAACCAGAGAAGGAAATATTTGGATGCATGTCAGGACAGCCCCATGGTTTTACCATTTCTCTTCAGTGATCATTTCATTTCAATGAGTCATTTTCCTTTTTACATTGAGACTCCTTAAGGATATTTTAGGCTGCAAAGTGTCATTTCTTTCTCCAACTGCTGGAACTCTCTGTTGAATTCTCGAAAGACTTATAGATGGTATTTCATTTTATCTCAGTTGCAAGACGGGCTTTTAAAAACACATTTTATTCACCAACTTGTCAAAGATTGAAAAGTGTTGATTGAGGGGTGAATGCTTACAGCAGGGAGGCTTTTCCTGATAAGAATCCTTAAATACAGCTGCTCAGCCAGTGGCTTTTATCTTGTTCTGCTTTGAAATAGGCAACTTTTTAGATGTTTATTAGTTGGGATCTGCTGGACTCTCCTTTGGGAACCGTGGCGGTCCCCAGATTGACGCCGACTCCCGCTCCCCCGCTCCCCCCGCTGTATGTAGATGTTCCTGCCTCCAGCACAGCGCTGATCAACAGAATCAGCCGGAGAAAATAAACTGAATCCATCAAGCTACTATAACATTATCCACCAGGGTACCTTTTCTTTTGATCAATTCTCTACATATAGACCCCCCACACACACCCCTCTGGGCACAACACCAGTGTGCACTCAGTCATACTCACACGTGGACTGCTCACACAAACAAAAGTAAAGAAATTAAAGATCCAACAAAAACAAAAAAAATTGAGCATAACAGTAACCAGCTGCTTCTTTCATGTCTCAGCATCTGCCACAGGTCAGAAACCAGTTCATCATGGCGTTGTCCCCTGTGTCTGCGTGTGTGTGTGAGCCTTCAATAAGAGCTTGTCATAATGTGGCAAATAAAGTGCTGAGACGGCTCTGGCCGACACTATTATCCACCACCTCCAAGAGACAGCTATAGATGAAGAGGCAGAGAAAGCAGGAGAAAGGAACAGGGAGATGGATGAATAGATGGTGAGATGAATGGACGGACTGAAGTGTGTATATATGCAATTTGGTATGGCAACTTTAGATGAACCTATAATTTGTCAGAGACCGAGAGAGGGTGTGAAAGAAAGGGCGATATGGATGGAAAGTGGTGGATTTGCTGGCAGCAGTCTCTTAGTCAGCAGCAGCTCTACAAAACATGATGAAAAATGCTGTTGTGACAGTGTGTGCATGTGTGTGTGTGTGTGTGTATGTCAACAAGCTGCCTTGAACTGAATGCTCACAGAGAGACAAGCCTGACACCTACAGGCCGGTTATATGTGGTATTAGAGCTATATTCTGCCCCGTGTGGATGTTTGACACAAAATCATTGATTCATGCAGTTTAGGTGGTGGTGAACCAGCTGGAAGTTTTCATGGGGACCCATACTGGACATGGGTGTCAGGTCTGTTAAAATGGATTTTGTCTGTCTTGAAACAAGAACATTTAATACACGAAATTACACACATTATCAAACTTTTTCCTCTCTATTTTGGGGCTTATGGTCTGATTTAAGGGTAGTTTTATATGAATAAGGGGTTCAGTGTGACACCAACATGACACCTTTTTTTTTCTAATTAATTTAGTGCATTTATTTATTTTATTTCATTCACTGTTATTAATGTATTTACTTTATTTTATTTGTAATTCATCTTTACTTATTACTTTGCTTTTATTGATATTTAAGCAGTTTATTTTGTTCTTTGGTGGTTTTTTCACCCAATTTTTTCCTTGTATTTATTTTGTTTTTCGATAATTGTAAATAATTCAGTCGGTAAGGGGTTAAAGGCCTACCTGCTGATTGATGTCGACTCCAAATTTGGTCTAAATTTTTTTTTTTTCATAATTTCATAATTATAATTTAATTATAATTATAATTTCATAATTTCATAAAGCCATAATTCTTTATATTATGCAATTCCTTCCAGAAGAAAAAACAAAGAAAAATATGCAATTTTCATAAATTTTCATCCTTATTTTGTGGAATATTTTATAAATTATATAAGAATACATGCAGAAATATAGAATATCTTGAAATAAAATGTAGTAGTATTAAAAATATATATTACAATATAAAATAAAATATAGAAAATATTGAATATTAAAAATATTATAAAGAAACATGCATTTTACAGAATAGAGCAAAAGAAATTGCATATGTGGATGTGTCAGACTTGTTTACCAGATTATAAACCAGATCATAAATAAAGGTTATACAATTTTCTTTCTTCTGAAGGCACCTTAGGTCGTAATGGGTTAAACTTTCAAACACATTTAGCCCCGTTGTGACTGTCAGATTTGATTTAAAGGTTATGATTAGGACTTCTCTCACACAAGCGCCACAAACCTCAAATTTAGACATCAGCCATCGCAAATCAAAGCCCACAGAAATTTCCCTCCTGATGATAGTCATAAACTTAACACCAACTTCACAATTCATCTCTTCTTACTTATTAGATTTAGGAGTGAAAAGCAGTCGGAACGAACTTTAAATGATCTGAACGAGGACGAGGATTGTGCAGAGTTAATCTTTGTTACAGCGGAACATATACATGAACATGGGCTTAGCAGGATGATACAAGAGCTTTAATGATAGGAGGGGGTGGTTTGGCGGTGGGAGTCACCCAGGAATCAGCTTTGGATTTAAAGACTCAGCAGAGTAACTGAGGCACTGTAGAAAAGCAGATAATGCCTTTCCGAGGACGACTGGATGATAGAATCAACTAGGCGATGCAACTTCACAGCTTTGCCTGATCTAATCTCCTCTCCCTGCCAGTTTCGGGACTTTGGTTTAGTTTCCTCAGAGAGAGTGAGAACATAAGAGGGCAAGGTTTTATCTGTGAGCTTTTAAAATAAAATAAAATCTTGATTTGTGAAGTGCAAAGCTACACAGTGTGACTAAACATCTGCAGATGGAGAAACAGTTGTTGAACTTAGACTCTGTAAAGCTCAGATTTGCTGTGACGGTTTGTGATAATACATCAGTCTGATAAAATATCAGCGCTTCATGTTTCAATCAGGTACAATCAGAGTTTTTTTCCCTACTATCTGAGTCACAAGAGAACTGAGCGTCGAACAAACACGGCGCGTTAGAGGATGAAGGAGTGGATACAAATGGCTCGGATCATCACAGCCAGGGCACAGATGTGTATCTCAGAATGATTTATTATTACATGCTTTTGTGTTTCACCAGCTTGTACATTCAGCATTAATGGCGTAAGCACACATGTACACAAAGAAATCACAAACTGACATTATAAAAAACAAAAAACAGCCATGAAAATAGCAAACACCAGCAGACCTGAACTTCAGATGATGCGTGAAAGAGCAGATTTTTGTCCTATGAAATATTTTGTTCCCGCAGAACTGCTTTGCCTGTTAACTTCAATACCAAAAAGTGTTTTAGATTTTACAGGTCGCCCTGGCAACCAAGATGACCAAAGTTAATTTAAAATGGAAATTAAATTAAGTGTCAGTATCTGGAGTGTATTTAAGTTTTAGGGCCGTGAAATTTAATTTGGCTGAAATAAAAAAAAATTCCCACTTTGTCTTAATATTTAGATTTTATTTAAACCCACATTTTTTGCTGAGGTAGTTCTTTAAAGTAGCATTATGTAACTTTCTGGCATTAAAATTTTGTGTTCATCAATACGCTGGCCATTCAAAACGGGCAACACTGCTGATTTATCAAAGAAACGCAATAGATGATTTGGGCACAGTGCACATTCAAAACAGCCAGTCTGTGTGAGATGTGGACCGTAAAAACAAAACTCGTTTATAACATGATGTTCCAGGCTGGAACACAAAGTTGTAAAGTGCGGTTTTCCAGCCTCGGGATGCTGCTCGGCAATGACGGCTCCAGTAACATACAGAAAATATGTCACTGTACCATCAAAATGAGTCGAATACAAATATTTTTTATGGTCAGAAAAGTTACATAGTGCTACTTTAATAAAACACCACTACATATAAATAGTGTTGTGCTCACTTAAAGAACAATTCAACAATAATGGATGTGAGAACTAAAATTCATGGGCATCATCGTCTCCACAAAGTACAGGCCACATTCAACATGTTTCTAGAAACTTCACTGCAGCCATAAACAATAGACCAATTACAAATGACCAATTACCCCGTCACAAACTCCGAGATTTGTAAATGAATGAAGGGACTTCAGGCTAAATTGAACACATACACACAATACTAGGAGGAAATAAGATATTAATGCCAAATTTACATGTTAATTTGGTGTTAATGTTGGTCTGAAGGGTCTAAAGCAGCTGATCTAAAGCAGCTCACCCTCTTTCAGTAAAATTTCAGCTGCTGACACTCAGGTGGGATTTCATGGCAGGTATCCACCAAATAAATAACTAATCCAGGGATTTTTAAACTAATCTAGTTTTCATTCAGAAAACATCTCTGACACTTCCAATGTGTCACCCTGAGTCTTAAAATCAATCATCCGATTTCAGCGACATTTCATCAGAACTCAATGTTCCACTGAGTTCAAGTGTTACGTCACTTTAATCTATTTTTCCTTTTTATCCCTTCCTATGTCACAAAAGTATATCAAAGTTTGAGTCACATCTTAAATAAGCAGATATAAAGTCACCTTTAACGCCATTAAAAGATCTGACTTTAACAACTTAACTACTCTAAAATTAACATTAAATTCTTCCTACAAAACAAAAAACATTTGTTCCTTTGGTGCAGGTGGCAGAGCTTCAGCTTCATCAGGAGTTTGGCAACTTAATGACCCTGACATTAGACCTGTAGCAGTTATCTCCATTGTGTAAACAAAGATGAATGCACCGTTTTTCTGTGTAGCACAGAAATTTGGCAAAAGGACTTGATGATGGGTGGAAAACCTAAATCATAAGAAAAAGGTACTCGGAACAAGCTGTTCGTATGTTAGGCCTTGCATCTGTGGCAAGCTCAGCTCAAACATAGACACTCTGCTTTATGGAGCAAACAAAGTGGCAAAAGAGTTTTCAGGCAAAAAGTTAAGTTAGAGGTCCACACCACAGAAGATTACATTTGTTAAAGTGCTGAAATTAATATATGGCAAACAGGAAAAAAAGACAAAAACGTAAACAAGAAAAGGGCAAAGAAGGGGTGTTAGAGAAAACATGAATGGCCGCTGTTCCGGGTGAAGCTGGCACATACAGAGGCAGCTCATAGCCAAAGGTATGTTAAGCTGAATGAGTTTAAAATGCCACCTTTAAATGCTTCACTCGTCATCTGGTTTAATGTAGGTTTATAAAAAAGGCTTGTTAAGAGAAAGGTTTGAGAGAGACTTTTTGAAAAAGAGCTGAGGACAGATAAAGAAATGGTAGAAAATATCAATAAAAAAAAGGAGGTTGAGTTGTTTCCAGGTGCAACTCTTTTGTTCCATCTCTCACCGACTAAAGTGAGCTTTGGCTGCGTTTGTGGTTCACCGGGTAGATTTGTCTCGTTCCGCGTAAATCAGAGCGACACAGACCATCCCCCCTTTGGCTAATGGGGTCATTGAATTAGAGGCGAGCGGCGAGAGCCTTCTGAGTGGGGAGTTTTCCTCCTGGACAAAGAGACAAATGTGAGATTTGTTTCAGAAGCCCGGTGAGAGCTGAAACAATCTGAAGTTTCTTACCCAGAGTGTCTTCCAGCGAGTTCACTATCACCTCATTGACCTTTAGAATTGCTGGTTTGTCTCCGCTGGAGTAAAAATAGAGAAGTTGGTTATTTTCAGCACAAAGAATGAGTCATGAGAGAAGAGCAGTGAAGAGACTATTCGTTTATTGGAAAGTCGTGGCTGTAATAACGCTGTTTTTAAGGATGGAATTTAAAAACCAAAAAGGTGAAAATGCAGACGTCTGAGTGTTTGGGACAAACAGAGAACAGTGAGGGTGATGAAGCGAGCTACAAGTTTGTTTTAGTTTAACTATTTTTAATAAAAAAAGTGAGTTGCAGATATGTGAAGCTCACTAAATACTGAAATGAGGGGAAACATCATCATACAATTTAATGAAGAAAAACTAAAATCCTGAAGAATCCCAGAGTGCAACGGTGGCAGTAACCATAATACAGTTGTGCTCATAGGTATTGTTCATTACTGTCGGAGCCGAGTACTGGGTCTCAACCTTTGTTTCTTTCCATCAACACTCAGTCATTCCTTGAGCAAATGAAGCCAACCAGAAACAAGCAGACGATAGGAAACCAACACACCCTTTGAGTTTCCGAACAGCTCCGAGTCTCAGCAAAGCTGCCAGAGCATTCTTCTGGAGGTCCGATGACAACACCTCCGCGTATCTTAATCTGCCTGGAAAAAACAGCCAAACAACTCACTTTTATCAAAAACAAAAGAAGAAAGGATATCTGGGGGGGGGGGAGAAAATGTGACAAAAAGAGGAGAAACCTGTTAGGAGATGTTTGATGATGAATTTCCGGACAGCGGGAACAAACTGCTTCTCCGTCAGGCCTTCTGTCGTCTCCTCACACAGAAACCTACACACCACCTGGGGCCACACACACACACACATACACACACACACAACTTTTAAAACCTTTTCACACATGTACTTGAGATGCTGCTGCCCTTTCATGCTTGTGCAGACAGCAGGACATCGTCTGTGTCAGATGCATTCTCACCACGGGAGATAACTCCAGCGTGGCGTCTGGGTGAAGTGTGCCGGAGCAGAACATGAACTTATCTACAAGGATAAATGTTGATATAAAAACTGAATCTGTCTCTTTAAAAGCCTAAGCACGGGGAGGATAAGCAAATTAGCCACGGCTAGAATTCCTATATACGATATGCAACTGTCCCTGTCAGATAAACATTCATTTATTAAATAAATGAAATATATATTTGGACATATCTAGCTAAAAAAAAAAAAGAGGTAGAGCTACTACATTACAACATTCATTAGGGTACAGTTTCAAACATGTGACAAAAAAAAATAGCAACATAGCTACAGTGCAAAACGTACATATTATCCAACCCTATGTAATGCATAACAGTGAAATTCAATCAATCAAATACATTTTAAAAATTCAGTAATAACCTAAAACCTAAAGATAAGTAAAAACCCCAAATCACAGGTAAAAAAAACAGTCTAATCAAGAAGAGACATGAAAGATAAGGAGGATATAAGTTATGTAAGATATACATCTACTTCTTAAACTGAAGGCTGTAGTGACTGCAGCGGTTTAAGAGTGATACGGAAGAAGGAAAAATTAGAGCTTCAAATGATTTACTGGCTACAAACTGTTCACCTGATGGGAAAAGTTCATATTCTGGATGGAGGATGTGTGTTGGGTCTTTAAGTATTCTATATCCCAGTTTTATTACTTTTGCATCGTAGATGGATTATAGGAAGCCACACCAAGCTGTCATGCTGCATCTAATGATGCTTCCAGTACCGCATTACAGAGTAACAGCATGCTCTTTTCAGCAACTCCAAACAACTTCACCCTCCTGAGGAAGTCTATGAGCTAGCTTTCTACAAATAAACTCAACATGCTCATGGATAACACTTAAACTTATCAACAATTATACCCAAGTACTTGTCAGAGTGTATCTGGTTTATTGCACAGTTATTGGTTGAAATAATATCCTGGTTTCTCAGCCATCTTGGATCAAATATCTTTTTTTTGTTTGTTTAATTGGTATTTAGAATTAGATGATGGCTGTAACAGCAAGATTTAAAGGATCCGATTTCCTCAGAGCAACGTGAGGGACATTCATCAACTGTAAGTGCAACAGTATGATAAGAAACATTTGAACTATTCTTGATGATTTTCTGTTGCTTCTGCAATCTGATGTAGAGTGCAAACAGCAGAGGTGAGCTCACACAAGCATGGGGCACCACCTGATTTATGATGAGGAGTTGTTAACTCTGTTAGTTAAATCACATCATATTAATGCAGGTGAGAATTACTTTACTTGGTTTGAACTATGGTATATTTAAAAAAGAAAACAACAGCATTCATAGACTATTCTGGTCCAATTTTCCTGAATTAAAGATGAAAATGTGTTGACTCAAGCAGGTGTTATCATGTGAAGTCACAAGGCTATCACACAGTTTATGAGGCAAATATAATGTGAAGATAGGAATGCTGTATTTCACGTAATACCTCAAAAAAATTCATTTTGTCTTCAAACTTAAATACAATTTTCTGGTTTCTTCTGTTCAGACAATAAGTAGATATCAAATACCTGACATGTTTCGGCTGTCATCTGCAGCCTTCTTC
>JAOXYM010000024.1:20455178-20466254 GCA_028567055.1 Leptatherina wallacei
CTCATCCAACATTTAACTAAATCAAAACTTTAAACATGCCATACAAGCCAATCACTAATAGGAAAAGCTGACAAGGATGGATCAAAAAGTCTGAAGGCCCACTAGTGAAATATCTAAATCAAGTTTTTTTTTTCTTTTACTCCACAGGAGGTTTCTGTCCTATCTGAGCTCGTCTCAGGACGCCTGTGTTACCGTTTCACAGGTGTACTGCCTCGCACTTCCCACTCGCAGGTGTGTTTGGAGCAAGAGAGGGCTCACCTGCCCGTCTCACCATGTAAGTAAGAAAATGATGAGATGAACAGCATGAAACATAAACTACATGCATCAGGCAGCAGGTCTGCAGCATTTCAATAAGGAAGAACTACTCCATGGTTAAAAAACAAGCTGGTAAACTTCATGATTTTCTTTTCTTGTTAACGAGTACTTTAACAAGTATGATCTGAACTGAGAATGAAATGCCAGAAACACGTCAAAGGATCGTCGTAAAGATTTTATGTTTTGTGTTAGCGCTATTATTTTTAGTTAGGAAAACCAGTGCAGTGAGTAGGAAAGGTTTGAGTGGATCACTATTAAATATCAGCCTTTTATGCCTCTTTATTCATCATACTTTAGCCACAACACAGTAGCTACACCGTTATGTTATCCACAGTCTAAGGCGAAATTAACATGAGAATACATAACATGCACTCAGCCTTTCTGCAAACAAAACACGCTGCAGCGGGTAACAGTTCTCCTCCTCTCACCTGGTATCCTTGTAGAAAAGGATCTAGCAAACTGCTGAGGAAGACCAGAGTCCTGTGTCCTCTCTCTGTTACCAGAATCTCTTGCTGGTTTATCTGCAGTGCTCCGCTCTTCACCAGCAGGTAACAGGCTTCCTCAAAGTCCTACAGCACACATAATAACCAGACATAAAAAGAAGTAAGTGAGACTGGGCATGCAATTATTTCTCCATTAAGCCCAGCTGCACATGAAGGTTCTCTTCACCTGCACAGCAGCTCCAGGACAGAGGATGAACTCATTGGAAAACATGTTCCTCAAAAAGCTGAAGCTGTTGTAGACCTCGTCTGGAAAAGCCACACGGTAACATGTAGATTAGCACATGCTAAAACTTTTTTTTTTTTCAAATTATACAGGACAGGCTGATCCAGCACGTCATACCCTGAAAATAGTGCAATACCTTTTGCTTTTGTTCCTAGTGCTTTAAATGAGTCTATTATGTAATATAACTCTTCAATGCCAACATGTTATGTGGACTGAGAGCAGAAAAAGAGCTTCAGCCTCACGTTTCTTGTTGGAGGATGCTGTGTGGATTGCTGAGGCTAGCAGCGCCGGTCGGAGGAAGACGTGCAGCCCCTGGTTTCTGTAGGAGGCGCATGAGAGTACGGTCACTGCCTGGCTCAACAGCTCCTCCTCGGGTGTGACAGCACTACGAGGCTCCACTGCTCCAGCTTGTCCTCCTTTTACAAAAGAAAATTAAGCTGCATTGTGTGTTTTACGCATACTTTTTGGTCCATTTTGCAGGCATTTCTAGCTGGAAAAACTTCTGAATAAATGCATGTGGGAAAGTCATACTATGGTGAGGATGGTGCAAATTTCTAAAATCAAAACTGCGTTAATTTATAATGACTAAATTACTGAAGTGCATTAAGAGGTTTTCTGGGGGACACAAACCTTGCTCCAAAGCCAGCTGGACTCTTCCCTCACAGATCTTGATGAGTCCTTTATGAAGGGAAAGACTGGATGAAACCACCTCAGAGGGAGGAATATGGTCTGAGGAGAGGGGGGAAAAAATTATGATAGAGTTTAATTAGGATGAGTAGAAGAAGAAAAAGACTGGATCTGTCGTGACAGATAAGACAAAAGAAAGCAAAGTTCTTGATTCGTGCATCAACCAAACTACTTCACATCTAATCAGACAAAGTATCTGCAGATTTCTGTGCAACCTTGATATTTTTGGTTTGTTTGTTTAGGTGTTTTTTTTGCATAAAGAAAGTCAATCAAAGGAATGTAAAAGAAACTAGAAAATATCTGACAATCAAATATGTGTTTCTTTAAGTGGAAGAAATGCAAGAAGTAAGTATTTTGTTTGGCTTCATTCTGCTAAGTGTGATATGGCTTCATCAGTTCATTTCACTGTGAATCAAATAAAGATGTCTGCTTTTAGTAATTCTTCACCATTTCCAGGATAATTAACAGTTACAGTTTCATTCTTATGTCTACATTTAGGGGTCAGTTGTAGATCGGGATCGCATGATTAAAGATTTTCTTGTTACAATTACTGTCAAACAAATAATCACGATCTTACGATTATAATGACTATTGCGAGTCAATTAATTTCCCAACACTATAAATGTGTAAAATCGTTATAGGTCTTATAAGTTCTGATAAGGGCTGTTAAAAGGACACTAAACTGTGGAATTAACGTGTTATTTATTTTTATTTTTTTGCGCACTAACGCAAAAACTACAAAGTTATTACAGGTGCTGTCTTAAAAATCTGAATATGGCAATATCTTGGGAAGAGAAGCCCATTTTGGAGCATATAGGTGCCTTGTCACAGCTGTAAACAGAATCCACCAAAAACCACTTTATCCTCCTTATTCATGAAGATTCTGACAGTCTTCAAGCCTTACATTTAGAGGATGGCTGCAGAATGACGCATCTGATAAATCAAATAACTTTGTTTTTGTTCCAGTGCTAGTTGCCCTGATTTGCAGTCATGGTTCAGACATGATCTTTTATGGAAAGTGACGATATTGAGGAATCTATTATGAATTAATTGTCCCAGTTAATTGTGAAATTAAGTAATCGTGACATCCCTAGTTGCAGCATGCCTTGCTAACATCACAATTCATTATTAATTCAATGCATTTATTTTTGAGTTTAGCTTGGATCTTAAATGTAAAAATCATCAATCAATCACAAAAATTCAACACTAACAAGACAATAGTTTAGTTTATACCAGGATTGTGCTCAAACATTATATTAACAGAGGCTTCTTGTTTGTCATCTCATTCCTGGACACAGAGTCTTCATTGTCATGGACTCAGTAACACTGGCGGTACTGTACCCGGCCAGTGGAGGAAGGCTCCAAATTGCCGAGAGAGGTCTCTGAGCCACAGAGCTTGTTCAGTCAGCTCTTCCAGCGGCATCCCCTGTTTCCCCCTTGCAGCTTGGTTCTGGAGCAGCAGGGAAGCCAGGAGGACCCAGGGCTTCAGGACCATGTTTTCCTCCTGAGCTCGAACCAGCCTGTAGGCTGAGTCATTGACGAAGCTGCTGATTTCCTCTGCGGGCCTCCTGGGGATGTGTCTGGAAATAATAAAAAACTCAGTGTCAGTCTGTTTTTGCAAGTCATCCCTGCAGCTGCAAAAATCTCACGGAGGAAACATCCTGACCACTCAGCTCTTAAAAATACAGTGAAAGTAAAAAAAAATTAAAAAGTAACCAAACAGTGAATCTAACAACTGACATATTAGTCTACATGTAATCTTTTCCTAAGTATAAGTTACAAACAGTTGCTCAAAATAAAAAAATAAATAACTCAGACTGTGGTTTAATGTCGGTCCATGTACAGTACCTCGGTACCAGGTTGAACTGGCCACGGTTAACTCTTCCCTCGGCTAAACTTCGGACAGACACAGGTTGACCAAAGTAAACATGGATGCTGCCGTAGTCTTCACTGAGGACCTTTCTGGCTTTAAGCAGACCCTAAAGAAACACAAACAACAAGATTTAATGTAGAGATAAGCAATTATTAGCATGTACAGGCACACAAACATCAAAGCAAGTCTTCACAGAGCTTTAACACAATCTCTAACAGGTAATAAATTATTAAAAATGCAAACTTTAATAATAAATCAGTCACTCTTTTATTACACATCTTATCATATTTCTATCACATCTTAGTAAAGTCCCTTTTTTTTTAATATAAACTGCAGGGTTGAGTGTCCAAAACAAATTGTTTTGTGCAAACACAGTTTTTTATTTAGCAATACAACTAATTATTTTTCTGTCTTGTGATATAATGCAGGCCAGATGTTTAAATGACTTACCGAAGTGGACTCTTTGGGCTTTGGCACACCCAGCAATTCTCTGGCGTAGAGAGCTTCCTCCAACACCCGCTCATAACTGATACTGACTGGGACCAAGCTGACATCAAACACTTCCCCTTTAAGGAACGGGTCCATCACTATATTCAACAGACCTGAAGCAGAACACAAAAAACTATTAAAACCAGTATCTGACTGTCTTGTGAGGGTTTATGCATACCAGTTACCTAGCTTTGGAGTCAAAGACTTGGATGTTCGACTTCTGGTCCCCTCAAGGAAAAATTCAACTGGAGCAAATCCGTTCTAGAGCAAAACATTTAGTGGAAAAAATCTTGGCATTAATAATGCAAAATACTGGAGAAATTTATATGAAGGGACCATAAAAATGTCACATCTCTACCCGTAAGATGATCCCTGACACCAGAGAGCTGAAGATGCAGCTTGTTTACCTTCAGTATGGTTTTGACATACTCTGAGAAGACAGCCCAGTACAGCTTGTCCCCACCAAACGACCTCCGAATAAAGAAAGCTCCAGACATTCGCAGCATCTCCCCAACGAACTTCATCCCCATGAAGTCTGCAGGGAAATACGGCTTCTGGGTTTATGTGCAAATTTTCATGGTGCTTTCAACTTTTGCAGCCAGAGAAACCTCCTCCCTGACACGTATGTTCTCTCCTATGCTCACCCATGCCTGCAGCAATAACAGGTAGAGCCAAGTCGTAGGTATACAGAATGTAAGACATCAGCAGGAAGTCCATGTAGCTGCGGTGACTCGGTAGGAGAACGACCGGGTGTTCCTGGATGGCCTGCTGGAGCTAACAATGCAAACACAGGTTAGATGTGTCCATCTGTGTGCACCTCTCTCTCTCTCTACTATATACTTACTCTCTGGATGCCTTCTTCATTTACACAGATGCTCCGAAACAAAGTTTTAAAGATTTTGCAGAGAGTGAAGGCGAAAAAGCGAATTGTGCTGAGCTGCAAGCGGTGAGCCATCTCCTCCAGTATAACCGACGCCTCTTCCTGGACTTCATCTGAAGTCATCCCTGTCTCTTTGGAAACCTAGACCATTTAAAACAAGATGCAAACACACAATAAAAACATTTAGTAAAGATAAATTACAAGAGTTTTTTAATCTGTTAAATGCGTGATACTTGACAATAAGAGCACAGTAATCATTTATCCATTAGTGAACTAAGCGAGGAAAACTTTACACTTTGCAGAATATTTGTAATACCCCTGATTTTTACACAAGGAAATATTCAAAAAGACATATTTCCCACCAACACAACCATTTTTTAAACATTAAATACTTTGTAGTTTTTCCCCCAGGCTTGTGCATTTCTATAATACTCATTCTAAGGTCCCATATTTGTTATCATGGAGGCAGGGTTCACATATATTATAAATAGGGGCCCACCTACAAATCATATTTATAATGTAATTGTATCTAAATGCTTGACTCAGAGAAGATTTTGATCAATTCATCAACACAGAGCTGCATATAATTTAGCCAATCAAGGCTTATTTATTCAATGTGTTCAATATACTGGACTGTAAAGTGCAAGAGGGTTTGAACTGCAATTTAGATGAAGATCAAACCACATTTAATCATCCTGCTCATTACAAAGAATACACAAACAGCTGTAGTCTACACAAAACTACTTTTCAAATCCTGACAGCTCCAACATAAACTGTACATAAGAACAAACTACATGAAAATTGTTTTCATCTTAAACTTGCAAATATCTGATTTTGACCCTGCGGTCAACATATTAGTTAGTTAGTTAAGTCTTTATTTCAGACCCTGGGGGATCCATATCACAATAATAAAAAGTATTAAAAACAAAATCAACACAACACACACAAAACAGAAAAAAAACCCAGAAAGTACAGAGTTGATGGAAGAGAAGATACTGTAAGCCTGAAGAAATAACACAGTGTAACCAGGAAGCTCATCACCTGATTGATGACGTAATGTACATGATCAGACTGTAGCACCATGTTCTTCAGCTCGCTGGCTTTGCAGGGAGTCAAACCTTTGTAGAGAACAGGAGTGTAACATCTGAGGGCGTATCTCAGGTCACTGGAATTCCGCCTCTCCTCCAGAATGTCCTCAAAGTCATCTCTTTTCTTCAACATGGGATCTCTAGCCTATTAAAAAGGAACAGACTTTATTGATGTTTGTTTATTCTGTGTGTTCTAAATAACTTTTTCTATTACAAACATTAGTAGCGCCAAACAAATATTGTATGAACACACATATTATAGGTTAAGCAAGTGCATACAATCTGGTGTTGCAGTTACACAAAAAACTAGTTAAATTAAATTAGTAATAATCAAAGACTTAAATAAAAACTAAATAAACACTTATAAGATCTAGTTTGCTTTCGGAGCTGCCAAATTCTGTGACCTTGTCAGAAAGGTGCCAACTATTACAGAAAAAGTGGGCTGTTGTTATTACATAAAAACTTTATTACAAATAAATGGCCTGATAAAAAAAAAGTAAGAAAACAGCACAGAAGTCATTACTGATTGAGGCATTGTTCATTTTAAGTGCTACACATATGGTCTTGTAGATTCATCTCCAACAAAACCTGTATTTACTGTGTTTACTCTAAATGTTGTCCTGTAAAAGCAGCTTGTTTTAATAAAGTTCACAAGTAACTTCAGGGAAGTAAAGTGTTAAATATTTCAGTCCAGTAGTAGTAGTTGTAGACTATGGTATTACCTAAGTATATCAAAATGGTACTTAGTTTGGAAACACTATTGCAGGTTCAAGGTTACAGCTTCAAACTTTTAAAGGAGGAAATCAGCTAAACTGGAAAAACTACAACCACCCAGCAGTAATAAGAACAATATAAAACCATTAGCTTCAGATAAGAAATCACTACACAGCATTAACGTGTTTCTTTTTTCATCAACTTCAAGACAAAGCAATGGCTTTCAACCGTGTGTGCTTAAAGGGTGAATGTAGCATTAATATATTTGAATGAAATGTCAAATATTCAGTAGAGAGCAGGGCGACAGCTGGGAGCTAGCTTAGCCATCTAACAAATTATACATACATACCGAATAAACAGCTTTGGACGCCATTCTCTGTCAAACTGTGCAAACATACAAAAGCGGCACCCGGTGAGGGAATATGTGCAAGTATTTCAGCCGCCCAGCTTCTTTTAATAGTACTACACTAATAACATCACCTGGAGAACTTCACATGGGCGTGGGAACCAGTGTGAACTGACGTTTCCGTAGTATTTTCATATCCGTGCTTCTTCACCTACGGTGGCCGAGAAGAACCAACCCGGTCGAACCGTGTTGTCCCATGTGCGTTTACAGTCAGTTGTTAAAACATATCTGTTGTGTTAGCTTGCTCGTTTTATTAGCTTAAAATGAGTTTAGAGACGAGAGAAGACGAGGATTGTTTGTTTCTTGAACATGTTCTGGATAAGCTCTATGACTTTGGTAAGTGTAGTTAGCCTCTTAGCTGATGTTAGCTTTGCTAGCCACTTTGAAAAACTGGTGTTGTGGATGGTTCATTTAGTTATATTGTTATACACGAGTTGTTTGGCACAAAAACTAATTATGCTTTTCATGCGATAATTTAGCCTGAACTGCAAATATACCAACATTAGCTTTTTGTTTACAGTTATCATTAGCTAATGATATATAAGCAAAGTTGTATCCCCAAGTGTTGATTGTCCTCATTTTTGTAAAGGTAAATATCACATAAAAGACATTCAGCTTGTCTATCCATATCTATCCATATGTCTTACGTACTTCCTAAAATAGATAAACCTCCTGCAGTGTATACATTTGCTGTGAATGTATTATGTCTGAAGTCTTGCAGCAAGTTGCCACTTTTACAAACACTTATAAAAAGCTAATTATTTCTGTTACAACCATCCACAATAATGCTTACCTTCATGAGAAGGTTAAAGGGTCAGTCTTTTAGAAGTTTCAGCTGTTTTGTCATTTTAGAGACTGAACCCTTTTCCCTCCTTATTTCTCTCTACATAAATAATAAAACACTTATTTTGCAACACCACAACAAATCACATTATCCGGGACTATAATAATATAAACCAGTGCACTTGTTACACAGTGTCAGGAAAGGGATATATTAATCTAAAGACACAATTAATTGCACTGTTTAAAATGTATTAGTAATAGATGCCCTTGTGTTAAAAGGCAGGTATCAGTTCATATTCCATAGAAATGAGGCCAGGAGGGGCACATCACTGTAAGTCCTGTAGATAAGCTGTTACATGGATGCAGTTAAGAATTATTTCATGTTCATGTTGTTGACTGATGCAGGATCTGCGTCAAAAAAGAAGCTGAAATCCCAAAAGAAGAACAAACGAAAAAGATGTGATGAAGAGGAAGAAGAGGAGCTTCCCGCAGTAAATGATGTCAACAGTGACAGTGAAGACGATCAAGCAAAAAAACATCAAAATTCACAAACCAATCAAACAGGTAGTGAACATCACATAGAGTTATGTAACATGCTGAAATGCTTGGAGTCTGCAGACAATTTAAATGAAAGTCTTATTTTTAACTCTGTTATCTTCCATCACTCATTCTCTCTCTATTACTCATCATTGTTTAACTCAGGTCCAACCAACCAGCTGGAGAACCAGGTGGAGGTTGTCACCTTTCAGGACCCCAGAAAGAAACTAAAAACTAAGCAAACTCCAGCCCCCAGCAAAACGCCTGTAAGTCCGTTGCTCTCTGTTCTTGATTTATAAAACTACAGCTGAAGATGCTAATGCCCCACAAAATATGTCTCATGATGTTTGCAAAAGGAGAGTCACACTGGTCGGAATATCTGTGCTTCTTTTTTCTTTTTTTTTGTGAAAACCTGAGACTTTGTTTCCAGGTGTCAGGGGTTGAACATTTAGCTGATTTGTAACTATTTTGTTGGCATATATGATTTCATGACCATTAATATTTATTTCAAAGGGAATAAACAAGCAAAGAACTCCTTTAAAGCAGCAGCAGCCAGAGCAGAGTGAACATTAATGAGTAAAATAATCTACACACATTCTGCAACAGGTTTCTCTGTTTAAGGAACCCATTTTTCTTTAAAAAAAAGAAAAAGGTCTTCTAAAAGTGTTATTCTCCTGTTAGACTGGCAGCAATTATCTTTATTAGAATATTCACATCAAGTACATCTGTCTACCAAGTTGCATTGTATGTCTTTCAGATGATCAAACATTATGGCCCTGATTTAGCTCCATACAGCACCCTGATTGTTTTCCAGTTTTCTAAAAGTAGTTTGTAAAAGCTTTTCAATGCCTCGCTCAACACATGGAGTTTGTTCATTCTTATACACAAAACTACTGTTTGCGTATAAGAATTATCTCAAAGATATTTCAAAGTGAGACTACAAGTCCTTGCACTCTCGTTTTCTATTGGTCTGATTGTAATCTCTTTATGGTTTACACCTAAATATTAGGTCAAATAGAGCACAGTTTGATATCTATAGTGAACATATAAAGGAAACAAACTGATATATTTGAATTAATCTTCACATAGAGAGGGATACAAAAGATTTGTTGTTGTTTTTTAGCACTTTATGCACAATACACCTCAGCAATTTCCCCAGTTTCTTCAATACAAAAAAAAAAAACATACTTCTTTATGACAGTTATAATTTGGAAATTATCTTTTGTATTTGATAACATGTAGATTTAAATGTATAAATTCGGAATCTCCTAACAGGTTTCAGTGGGAGGATGGATTATAGCAAGAAAAACATGTTTCAGGTTTATTTGGATCTAATTAGTTTTTAAAAAGGATGAAGAAATTTCCCTGTAAGGCATGTAAACCACTAAGCAGGAGGTTCATTAAATTGTTTGCAGTGTGATTAATGTGCATAATAGATTCAAACTCTATGTTTTTTTTACACCTGGTACCTGTTTTTCTTTCCTTCAGATAACAGAGAAGAAGCAAAGCGACCATCAAGAACTCAGTTTAGAAAAGGTGAGGATTTTATCACAACACACTTAATTTTATTGTCAGCTCACTTGTTCTATTTTTATGTATCCGTTACACATTTGACCCTCTCAACCTCTGCTGTGCTTACGCATGGTAACTTCAGGCACGTTTGGAAGTCCATCGGTTTGGGATCACAGGCTACAAGAAGGAGCAGCAGCGCGGTTTTGAACAGGACAGAGCAGTGATGCTGGGAGCCAGAGTGAGAAAAATAGATTTTCCTTGCCTCCCACCTGCTTTGCTCTTTTTTTTTTTTTAAAACAAATAAACATTGATTGTCTGTTAATCAGCCTCCGAAGAAGGAATACGTCAACTACAAGGTGCTTCAGCAGCAAATCAAAGAAAAGAAGCAGAAAGCAAAGGAGGAGGCTCAGCAGGTGAGAGCTCCCATTTCAACCAGTTTTACAGTTTCTCTTAAGAAAAAATGATAAAAGAAAAAATATTATTTAGTTTTGTTGGCATTGTTGTAATGTTGAAAATATCTCTGTAGGAAAAAAAGAAAAAGAAGAAGAAGCAAAGTAGTCAAAGGTGAGTGAGAAAACCATCTCAAAACTGAGATTTGCACGGCAGCATAAACAGAGTTTAAGATACCGTCCATAGAAGATGGACTGTGTAATGAATCTGAAATGAAAATATAGAATGTAGTTATTATTTTCTAATCAGTTCTTAAGCACAATATAGTTTTTATCTGACATCTTTCTCTATAACAGACATATAAACAAAGCTTTGACTGCTTGTGCATCTCCAACAGAGACAAGAACAGGCCGTCTTCTGGCTCCGGCGTGGTGCCCTCGGGTCAGTTGGGCCGCTTCAAAAACGGCATGCTGATCCTCAGCTCCAAGGAGATTCAGAAAATCAAAAGCCACAAATGAGAGGAGGTCAGTTTATGGGTGTTCTTGCATTTTCAACAAATACTGTTCTCCAATAGGAACAGAAAGTTAGCTGTTAAGTGTGTGTAAGTGTGTGTGTGTGTGTGTGTGTGGGGTTCTCATTTTGGCTGTATTTGTTTCGGTGGATGCTCTTTTTCTTG
>JAOXYM010000024.1:20467924-20491181 GCA_028567055.1 Leptatherina wallacei
TGGGCCGCGCTTTGTCTGGTCCCTTGACGGGACACGCAAACCCCTCCACCACGTTAAGGTGGCGGCCCAGGGAGGGGCAAGACATAAATGCAATGCAAGACATAAAGAATGATTTAAGACAAGAATAGGACAGGCGTCATGTCGGCCGTTCTTCTGTTGAGCCAGCATGTGACGCCCACGTTCCTGTTGGTGTTGTACACCATGTTGGTTTTTCATCCCGATCGGAGTCAATCAGCTGCCAGCATCTCAAAGTGAACCACCAACCAGAAGTCATCCAAGATCCAGCCGCGTCCCACTTTATACTCCCCTCCGACCACACGGCCATCACCTTCCTCAGTCTCCCAGTAAGAGCAGTAAATAACTAAAAATGAAGAGTAATCAAAGCTGTAAAAACACTTTTTAAAACCAGGTTATAACTTCTGCTGTCCAACATGGTTTATTCTGTTCATTGGGATTATAGTGATTTTGAAACTGTTTAATTAAATATGATGAATCTTAGATGATAGATTTGTAGAAAGGCATTTAACACAGTTACTACAGGACTTGTTTACAAAGGATGTTGTGATGAGGTTTTTTTTCATGGTAAAAAACAAAAACATGACCATTTCCATTCAAATGAATGAATTAATGCCCTTTATTTAATAAAAGTGTTGGAAATATATCATTAAATCCGACTTAATGGTACTGGAACATATAAATTTAAGTTTATTGGAGTTTTTAATTAATTATTTCTATACTGCAGATATTTGCTGCCTTTTTAAAATCATAATAATCCACAATAGTTGTGACAAAACATAACTGAAAACACCACAAAAAAAAACTCAAGTATAAAAATGCTGGTGGAGAAAAAGTATTTTTGGGGGGAATGACCAATACATGACAACTAATTAGTTAAAATAAACATCCATGCTCTACTTCCTGTTGTCTGACAAGTCCCCAGTCCTCCAGGCCAGCAGACAGCAGCTTGTGCCTGAGGTTCCTGAGTGATGGTATCTCAGGTCCAGCTCACTCAGATGGGAAGAATCAGAGCTCAGAGCTGAAGCTAAAGAAACACAGTTTGCCTCTATGATCAGAAAACCTGACAGGCTGGAGCCAGAAGAGGATCACTCACTCATCAAGCAAGGAGTGAAATCCTGTTGCTGTTGATATTATTATATAATCTGTAACCAGATGTTTTTCACAGCTTTGTGGATGTAGGAGCCAATTATACAGCTGATACTAGAATTAAAATCTGATTTAGACTCTGAATAAGGATTTCTTTACACTGTGCTTTCTCAAGTACAATGGCAATCATGACTGATAATAATAATAAAAAATAGTGCCTTTTGATTAAACATTGGGCTAATCTGCTCATAAATGACCACAACCAGTCAACAGCTCTAATATAAAATGTTTTAACTGGCTCAGATTGCTTTTAACTACTTAAATCTTAATGTCAGGTCTTTGGCAAATCGCCTTGAATCATTGGTTTAAAGTTTGTTAGACCATAATAACACTGCAAAAAGATATTCATTAACTCCTCTCAACTTAACCTGTTAATCAGGTGAGAGGCAGGTATTTTTCCACCATGTTCCAGTGCAGCTCCCAGTGCAACCACCTTGATCCTTTGAGGTAACTGTTGCCCATGTATGCATGAAATCAGAGAAAGTCAAACATGTCTTCAGACAGTGTTTTAACTATCACGCATTGTGCAAACAGGTAGTTGCTGAAAGATGGTTGATGCCGCTGGGTCTGTAAAAAAAGGAAATAAAAGTTATTTTAAAGTCCAACTTCACTGAAGATCAGAAATGGCTCCATCTGATAAACTTCCACTCAAAAGTCATCATAAAATAAAATGTCAAGAAGATAATTCCCACAATGTCACCCTGTCATTATCTAAATGAACTCCTGATGAGTGTGTCGGTGGTCGTTTTAAAGATAGCTCCAGATGATTAATTAATGAGACAGAACTCATTAAAAGCAAGAAAAGGGGGGGAGGGGGGTACTGTAATTAATGTTCAGGCTGGAAATTCTCTGCAGGAATCCTTAGTTTAAAAATATTTTCTTACTTATAAGTGTTATCATAATTTAGAGATTAAATTCAGTTTTATATGAAGTGTCCTGATCCAAATGCAGAACCTTCTTGTAAAAATTGGCAAATGAGGAAGAAGAGGATTAAATGAAGGGATAAACATGGTGGAGTGCAGAAGATTGTGGTACAAATATTCAGATCTACGAACATCAAACATAATTCTAAAACAGCCAGTCATTATTATCCATCAATTAGTCAGGTATACAGACATAAGCAATCCTTTTCACAGATGTCTGTGAGGTTCACGTCACCTTACAGGAACTTTTAATTCTCATGTGTTAAAGAAACATGGAAGGAAAAGCTGCTCATTTTCCTTCTTCAGCGTGTATTTTTAAAAACTGATCGATTGTTACATCCTCGTAACTCAACAGAATCCATGACTAAACACACAGTGGCATTGAAGTTTAATCCTGATGTAGTCCATTGTGCTGCAGTTCTGAATTCTGTCCACTAGATGGAGCCAATTAACCAAATATGTGAAAAATCCACTGCTGCATCCACAATATTATGTAATGCTTTCACAAGAATGAGAAAAAGATCTGAGCATCAGGGTTATAAGAAAAGTCTTTTTTTTCTTTCTTTTGTGAATATGAATATCCAGAATTACGCATTAGTGTTAGAGCAACAAGAAAGTGACAAAAATTACAATAAAGGCTGAATCTCAACCCTTTTTTTTAGGTTTCTTTTTACTCTTAAAAGAAAAAGGTCATAATTCCTCAGAGATTTTTATCAGTGTAAAAACCAATTTACAAAATCTTACTGTCAGTGTTAGTTGAATACGACAAGCAGTAGTTTCATCCATGTGAAAATGTGAGTAAAAACAAACATCTGCAGGAAGTTCATTTTCCTCTCCAGTGATGGGGATTTAAATGCTGGTAACTTTGCAACTGTGTAACTCAGCTGTAGCTAAAAAGGGTTGCAGATATGTCTATCTAAACTTTTAACATCAAAATGCAGCTGTGTCGTAAACTAAACTAAGGAGAATTAAACCGTCTGAGCTGTCCCAGTGCAGGTGAGTCAGGTATGTCTGATAACTTCTAAAGAAGCAGTAGGACAGCAAAAACAGACATGTTTTGTGGTTTTATTTATGTTATGTAATGCTGACATTTCATATTGGCAGTGACTCAGATATGAAAAAGTAGGCCACAGATATGGGATGCAATGCTTTGTAATATGTATCAAATCTGTGGCAGTCCTGCTAGGACTAGTAATGGGAAGAAAATCAGTAATTTTATCTATGTCGAACTGTGTTGCTATCTGCATTATTGGCTGTTTCTGTTTCTATTTTTACTGTTGTTTCTCAGTGTTGAAAGCAAATGACATCATAGTTAGTCAGTTGCAGCAATCTGATGCAACATCTGGCAAATGTAACTGGGGAAAAGGTGACTGATGATTTCATATAGCTGCAATTTAAAGAGGGCGTGTTGTGGCACATTTAAATATTCAGATTTTTGATACAAGTCTCTGACTTGCCGGAATCCCTTTAGCCAAAATGCCATGAAATTAATCTCTTATATCAAATCTACTTTGAAACATTAACTTAGTCATAGAGGCCCCCCAAGAAGTTCCTATGTGCCATGTTTTCTATATTCATTAATGAATGTTTTACATTAGAATTTTTAGACACTGACCCAGGAAATGCACGTTGTCTCAGCCTGTAATAATCACAGACACAGCACATCATAGAGGTAACCAATACTTTAATTTTTTTTAATTTGGGTATTAAATAATTTGTAAAACTTTTTTTTCTCCAAATTGTGACATGAAGATATATTGACCATATTTTCACAATTTGAGCAAAATGATTGTGAAACACTGCAATAAAATACAAAGTCTGCTTCATTAACACAATTTTCCACTTGACAGACGTCACAGAAGTCAAAAACAAGATCCCACAGCTGCCCGCTTCCATCAAAACCAGGAATATAAAACAGAAAAGAAAGATAGAAAAAAAATAGTTACATAATCTAATCTGTCAAACAACACAAACTGTACTCTCAGTAAACACTGATGTACATTTGCAGAGAAACAAGAAGGTACAGCATCAGTATGACATGTCCGCTATCAAAACATGACACAAAAAGAACAGAATCCCCATGAAGCTGCATTAGATTGTAGAAAGAAAAACAAATTACAAAAGTGTAGTTTTGTTAAATCTCCACTGATACGTACCAAAACAAACCAGCATGTTCTCATCTCTGCTGATACAGAAACATGTTTATAATCTTTGTTTACCAAATACTGAGCTGCAGAGGTGCCTTTATTTAATGACTGAATACAGAAACAAATATTTGAATTAGATGAATAAACTGATTCATCTTCAAACAGATTAATAAATCTACAAGTTACACTTTTAGTATTTGACTAAATCAGCTGAAATAGCTGCTCCTGACATTGTCTCACCTCAAAATATAACATCACTTTTCTGTCAATCAGCTGATTTATCAACTTCCTCTAAGGGACACACCTTCTGAAAAAAAGTAAATGACAACAGCTGAGTTTGGTATCGGTAATGACATATAAAACGACCGACGATATATTAAACTGGGTGCAATATAAATACAGCTGGTCCCCAGAACTGACTGAGCATCCAGTCAGGACAGTTTGAAAAGAAAGGTGGTGGAGGGATGAAAAAAAGAAAAATCTAAAATTATCCAGCTTCATGTGGTCATACCCGAAATCAGTGCAAAACCAGTTAAAAACAGAGGAAAAAAAAGAGCACTCCTGTGGATGCTGGACAGTGGTTTTTCACAGCAGCTGTTTGTGAGATTTTCTCCGCAGATGGAGGCTTCACCATCTTCATCAGCTTCTCAGTCCCTGATCTGACTGTCCACCAACTGGACCCGTGTTAAAGGGGAAGGGAAGAACTTCAGCCAGCACATGGCAGCTTTAGGTCGTGGCTTTTTTTTTTCTTCAAATGTCAATTTTTTTGAGCCATTTGAAAGGTGATGAGTCAGGACCTGAAACTTGGCTGGTGAATTCATCAAAGTGGATGGTCGGACTTTGAACACTAAGCTTGCGTGCCCCGCCCTTCCCTTTTTTAGTTTTCAGTGCAAATCCGTAAGAAAAGTCTCTTTTATCCATCTGCTTCACACTGAATGAGCTGCTACAAAGTGCCTCAGTTTTGCAGGGGACCTATTTTTCCTTAATCTTTTTTTTTTTTTTTTGTGGAAAATCCTCAGTAACAAAACTAGAATCTCAGTTAAAACAACAAGAAAATATACACAAATATATGTTCACAATATATTATGTACATTTACAGAAGATCTTAAAAAAGTCAAACATGGCTGCCTGTTCAAATATGTTAAAGTGCTGTCATCACTTTGTGAAATGTAAACATGAGACACTGACTGTGTTGCTGCTTGAAATGACGTCAATCTCTTTCAAAACACTTTCTTAGCTCAAAGATTCCGTAACAAAAACAATTCTGACACAAACAATGCGTCAGTCAGATTTCCAGCAGCAAAACAAATGTGTCCAAGTTGTTCACAAATACAAGCAGCATGTCAACTAATGGGAAATTGTACCAGTGAATAAGAACTCCCTACATTATATTGCAGTGTTAAAGGCCAATCTTCATTTATCTTATACATTTTTCCAATTGCATTACTTGTAAACCTGATCAGCTCCAATTCAACACTTCAGGATTGTGGCTTGTGATTATTCTTGAACCTTGAGCAGGGACTTGAGATGAACAGTCATTTGCTCCCGGCTTTGGTTGCTCTGTTGAGGCTCATTTTCTCCAAACCAGTGACTGGGTGGTTTAGGTAAGACACTGGGTGAGGGTGGCTCACTGAACTTGGCTCCAGCATAGACTTTCTCGCTCTCTTTGAGGCATTCAGAGGCAACTTGAACAGGTGGAGTGTTCAGGATCTTCACGTTGTTTGAGGCGTGGAGGGGTTTCTTCTCCTCGTGAGGTTGAGGCTGGTGGGGAGACGAGGGCTTCTTTGGGGTGCGGTTGTCACTCTTCTTTGCGGAGGGAGAGGCAGTGGGTGTTTGGCTCTGCTTGGGCTTGTAACTCCGGGTATTCACATTGTGAGTGATCTGATCATGTCGAGGCTGGTTGCGGGCTGGCTGGCTTCCTGGTTGGACAGACCCTCGCTCCGATCTGCCCCCTTTGGATTTCAGGAGCTATTAATACAGAAACCATTATTAATCCAACTGTATTAAAAACCTGGAGCTCTATTACTGAACATTTAAATTCCTCTGATAATGTTGACAGTAAACTTTGGAAATGACATATCAAACTTTTGGTTCATTTGGTAGTTATAAACCCCTTAGAGACATGATTTCTTTCTATGGTGGCTTTTAAGTGTTCACATACTTAATAACATATACATAACATGTTTAGCACCCGTCAAGTCTAAACTGTTGTCTGAAAATTGCAATAATGTCTTTTCTTTCGGTTTTACAAAAGGCAAGTGCTCCTTTTAGTCTTTTACAACTCGGGACTTTTTTCTGCCTGAGTCAACCAGAAGAAGAGGAAGTTAAACTTGTTCCTCAATTATCTCTACATAACAAGATACTGCCCCCCTGTTGATGCCTGGGGCAGATTTTTATCTAAACGTAATAAATAAAGCAGAATTTGCTACAGAATTATATAGATATGAATTTAGTTTAACAGTCTTTCACAGTGAAAAATATAGTTTCACATAAAAACCATTGATGAGAAATTCAAACTTATGATGTACTCATCGTTGCTTCTTGTATCCAAAAGACAAAATATCGGTGTTTTAAACCCAAAGTTGTGCCTCAGTAGTGTATTATTTACTTCATTTTAAGTGGTTATTACTGAGTCAAATCGTCGTTGAGGTCACACAGATAGTAAAAACTGAAAGCAGGGAGTTTACCTCTCTCTTGTTCCCCTGTTTGACATGATGGAGGGTCAGCGCGGTTTGGGTGCAGACTGGATGCGGGGCACTGGAGTGCGTTGTGGGTCTGTGAACAGACGAGGCCGTCAAGGTGTTGTTGTTGTTGTGGTCAGACAATCGGACACAGTGTCTTGGGGGTTTCTGGTGATGCAGCGGCGCCATCGTCCGCAGTTTCCTCCCCCCTTTCTTCAGTAGCGCCTGTTTCGTTTTGTTGCCCGTGTTGACCCTTTCGTTGCTGCCCATCAACGATAATGGGTTGTTGTTTTCGACGTTGCCGATATTGGCTTCATCGGCCTGTGCAGGAGATCCGTCCAACATTTCGTTGCAGTAGCGAAAACATAAACGGACTGTAAAATTCCTGAGCAGCTAGGTAGGTTTAGCTAACGACGTCACAAGCTAACACTGAGCTAACAGATAGCTAAGCAGCTAACTGCGATTTCTTCTTCTAATTGTGTTCACGTGGGAACAAAAATATTTTACTAGTGTAACGTTTTAACGTTTTCTCAGAAGCTCTTGTTTGTACAGCTGAGGGTTGTAGTTGTTACTACAGCGAAACAAGTCACTAACCGACTGATAAGGAGATGGCGCTTCGACGCTAATGTGAGTTTGTAAAGCAAATTAAGGACGTACGTTAAGATAGCCACAGGACAAGACGTCACTTCCGGTAATTCCTTTCAAAATAGAATGAGATTGATAGATACTTTTATTGATCACAAATTAGGGGTTGCAGCAGCATGCATTGGCACAAACAATGACTCTAATTCACAAACTAAATAAAGCTTCAAACAAAATACAAAAACAAATCAACAGAGCAAGAGATAGTAAGTATGGGTAATAAGAAATAGAAGTATATAGATAAAAATGAGGATGTAAGAAAAATAAAATGTAAGAAAAAAATAATGTGTAAACCAAAATAAATTCAGAAGTACAATTAAATAGCCAGTGGATAAAAGCAGCAGGTAAAGTCTGTTGTCTGACCAAGCTTTTCCCTGTCTGTAAGAGGTGAATTCTATCTATCTATCTATCTATCTATCTATCTATCTATCTATCTATCTATCTATCTATCTATCTATCTATCTATCTAAAGGGTGGTGTGTACAACAATTTGACATATCAATATGATAGTTTTTTATTATCATTATAGCTTTAAATACAAAGATTTTGAAAACGACTCCTTAAATTGTCAGTAAAATTGTGTTCAACTTGACAATCTCTTCTTCCGGTACTACCAAATTTCCAATAAAGAGGTGTTGTCCGCTGAAAACCTGATATGGACCTCTTATATTTTGATTGGACGATTATTCATTGAGGCGGGGCCTTAGGTGCTACTGCTACTACAAAGAGAAAACGTCACGTCATCTGCTGTATAAAAAACAAACAAAAAAAAAACCCTGTTGCTAAGGGATGACATAACTTCTAGCAGCATTTGGGTGTATTGCTGTGTAGGTAATTCTCACAGATATTATTAAGCCCGTGGCAAAAAAGGGAAACAAATAAAAATGGTCACACTTAAATAAATGAGCAAATTAGCCTTTCAAATCTGTTATCGTATTACTGTCCACTTTGGACCATCATTACATTATACCATCAAAGAAACTTTCCCTGTCTTTGGCTTTTGGGTCATTTTTTTTTTAATGGTCTCATGATGGTCTTTCCTTCCTCTAAGAAACTATGAGGAACTATGAGCCTCTCCTATGATTAATGTTTTATCATGCAGTTTGTATGATCAAACACACATCCACTGAAACTGAACACAGGTTTGCAATCCCACAGTTTTATTGTAGAAAACGTGATTGACAGCTGACAAGCCCTAATATCACTTAGTAAAATGCACGTCCGTGTGAATCTCTACTACACAGTTGTTTTTTAAAGTAAGTTAACCTTGTTCAAAAACACAGTAAGAAGGTGGCTGGTACTTTTTCTTCTCATACATTACATCTTGTAAGTGCACAAATGCCCAAAAACTACTAAAAAGGAAGAACATAGGAGCTTTAATCCACTACGGTAATAGATTAATAACTATTTGGCAAATAGAACTGATAAAGTTGAACTCTCACAGGAGGACATATTAAAGGTTCTTTTTTTCGTACAAAAAAATAGATATATAAACAATATACAAATACAACATAAATATCTAAGTATCCATCCGTGTGAGTGCAGTACATATCATTTGTCACATGACCACTGAAGGCAAACCAACGAGACACCGAGGGTCTTGGAGGTGTTTTTTGCGCGTTGGAAGCAGCGGCAGGAATTAAGGCTGTGCCTCGGCTTCTGGGTCATCATAGATGTAGCTGCCAACCCCACCAGTGTTAACACCTGAGAAAAAGCAGAACTATAAAAGGTTATTTCATCCCAAAAAATATAATCCCATCATAAAATCAATGCTTTAGAGATGTTTTCTTTAAAAAAAAAAAAATGTTTAAGGTCTGCAATAAAAAACAAAACAATTAGATATCATTTGGATTTGTTTACGGGAAACAGTGGCTATTCAGCACAACCCCAAATGCTACAAACAACAACCACTTTTGTCTTAAATAACTGTTGGATTTCTAAAATAACTGAATGTGTGCAGCACTGACACTATTAGTGACATCATACGTTACCTTTGGGTCCAAACAGCACCGCGTAGCATGGTTTGTGGCAGTAAGGCTGTCCATCATGCTGCGACATGACAAAAAGTTCCTCTGAATTTAATTCCTTCATTTGTGAACTTATTACGAATTTATACATTTCATTAGACATTTACTCTTAGTAACACAAAATCACAATTTATATGTCTAAGTATAAAAACAGAAAACAGCTTTAGATGGAGATGTCCTGGACATGTATGCCTCATCTCAGAGTCTCTGTACTTTGGATACTGTGTGTCACAGGGCTTTGAAGTTCATCCCAAATTCGAACTGATTGACTTGGGGATTTTAAGTTGTTATTTATTTATTATTATAATTTTTATTTAACCTGAGCCAGTTTGAATGTGTGTTGTTGTGCGTTTGTACAATTTGACATATTGTCTTGGCCAGTATTCTGGAAAAATAGATTTTTCCTCTCAAAGTGGCCTTTCTCAGTTAAATAAAGGTTAATTAAAAGAAGATAAAAAGAAATCAGAGAAGACAGAAACTTTGCAAATGCAAAAGTAGCTTCAAAAGTGTCATAAATAACAATACTATGTGCTACAACGTGTCTCATAATGTGATATTCAGGAGCTTTTCAAGGAAATAATCTTCTCTCCGACTTCTGCAATAATAATCTGACATCAGGACTAAACTGTTCACATGTTTTCACTCCTTGACAACTTTTAAATCTAAAAAAAAATGAGACACCTCTAGATGTAAGTACGGGTAATCTTCCTCTATCCTCACCTCTGCATGGCTGCCCGGGGCCAGAGTCTTACTGCACCGCTCACAGCGCAGACAGGGCCGGTGCCAGTTCTTCCCCAGAGACGACACCTTCTCAGCTGCACGGAAACACACACACACAGAAAGCACACCATGGAAACAATCACCACGGCAACGAGTCGACTACATCACTTAAATAGATTCTGCAACTGAGATGGTGCACATGTACAGTGAGGGGATGTGTGACAGATGGACACCAATGTGCTCACCAAAATATACTGTTTTGTTGCATCTGGGGCAGATGTTAGGTCCTCCGGAGAAAGATGAGAAGCTTGCAGCTGGAAATATAAAGAATTATTACTTTATTACAATTCTTCTCTGGCTAAATTTGTCCTTTGAACATGTGACTGTTTCTATTTCTGCTCCACATATTTCTCACCCTTCACTGGTCCCCGTACAGGGGCTTTCTTCTCCTCCTCCGCTTTGGCATTGGTTTCCATGGAAACCGCCGCAGGGGCTTCGTTGACAGGAGCGTCGTACACGTAGGCACCGGCTCCGCCGATGTTCACACCTGAAACGCACACACAAATGTCGCAATTGCTAACCTGAAAATCATCAATGCAGGGCTGGAAAAAAGGGAAAACAAGAGGAATCGGCACCTTTGGGTCCAAAAAGGGTTGCGTAGCACGGCTTGTGGCAGTAAGGCTTCCCATCATGCTGCATAATGGAAAAGGGAGACAGTCAGCTTCTTTTTTTAAATCCAAAAATTATGTTTTCAGTTTCTGTAAATTCACACACCAACCTATAATAAACATCAATTCATGCTGCGGTTTGTGTACAAAGAAAGCAAGAAAAAAGATATATTACTCTCTCTCTTTCCAGCTATGTTTTCTTTATAGAAATAGAAACTAATATGTTGTTTTTTGAGGAAAATGTCCTTAGCCTGACCCTCCATGTATAACCCTGTTCAGACAGAAAATATGCAACAATGCGTCATCTAAAGTAACAGCCATTTGTCATCTAGATACTGCCGTCCTTTATGATTTATGTAATAGCTCCATTTAGTCATGTAACAAGGACCCATCCACATGAGAAACATTCAGCCATGTTTTTCAGACAGCTGCATATTTTTGTCCAGCTCTTTACGCAGGCTACAATCACTACTACATAAACATACGAACCCTGACCTGATCCTACTCCATCATTGTACTTCACTGAACAAGTTAAAGGCTCTTCGCTACTGAGAACAGTTAGCGCCTAAGCTGTTAGGAAGCCTGTTTAAAGATCGTGAAAGCAACTGAAACTATTGTATTTGATAACAGTGCTGTGAATAACGCAACTGAGCTGTTAACATCATGCACTTTTATGGGTTAGTTGTGTTTTGAACTGAGTGTGACAACTTTTACAAGCAACAAACTGAGTGGAAAGCAGCCCCAGTCAGTGCTGGACTGTTGTATGCACCAAGTTCATCTATGGCTGTTCGTCTCCAACAAAATTAACAAACTTCACAAGCAATAAATCTTAGAAGTGATCTGAATAGATTTCCTTGAATATTCAGCATGATTTGTAACTTGTGCAAAAGCCCACAAACCCCTTCAAATGAAGGGAAATAAATCATGTTTCAGCAGAGAATGTAAAGGGAATGCATTTAATGTCCATTTGTGGTTAGAGCTGAATCATATGTAGCTAAATTGTCTGCTCAGTTTGCACGTGGTTTGACGATAGTAGATTAGCTGTAGAAGTTTAACCACAAGGAAAACCACAACTTAGCCAACTACTGAGGCCAAAAAAGTTGCTGCATATTTCTGCCTTTGTACATAAGCTTACATTTAAAATCATCTAAAAAGACTGCAGGTAATATGAATAACCACAGTCTCTTACTGTATATGAAGACATTTTAGTTTACTAGCAAGATATTCTCCAGTTTTATTATATTATCATTCAGTTGTTATTATATAACAACTGAATGATTTCATAGGATATTTTTTATCTTTTGGTATCAATAACTGCTTAAATACACAAAGGAATAAAGGCAGGCAGGGCAAACGTTTCCAGATTTTCTACCCCAGAGAACACCTGAAATAATACCATACTGGGACTGACTAATGAGCTGTTTGTCAACTTGCAAACAACTCTTACTAAAATCATGGTTGCAGGTTTCAATTATAATCCTTTAAAGTTTGCACAAAGAAAAAGCACAAGGAAAATGTTTCTTTGCATTATTTCTTTTCCTTTGGGCCATAAGAAGAATCAGTGTTTATTAACAAGTAGTTGTGATAACAGTTAATAATATAGTAATAATTGTGAAATCTAAAACAGAAATGGGATAACAAAAACTTATTTTTATCATTTTATACCCATACTAAGTGCTAGAGATGACCAAAGCAAGTTTATTTTCAAGGGCTAAGAAAGAAATAAGGGTCACCAAAATAATGAATAATAATCATTTCTTATCAAAATTTCATAATTAACCTTACTTTAGAAGAAGCTTTTTGGTCAACAAAAAATAGGCTAAAATAACATTACATAAAAAAAACATGATTATAGTTTTAAAATCTTAATGAAATCCTGATCTTATGAAACAACTTCCTGCTCTGCTTCCGTTTACCTCAGCATGGCCGCCTGGATTCAACGTCTTGTTACAGCGCTCACATTTCAGACAGAACTTGTGCCAGTCTTTCCCTAAAGACGACACTTTCTCCGCTGTGGAAAAGGACAAAAGGACATTGTTATTTTTACTGAAAATTCATTTGAAAATCAACAATTTGTTACAGGGATTAAATGCATGATAAATGTTAAGGAGAGAACTTACATAAATGCATGATAAATGTTAAGGAGAGAAAAAAAAACAGATATTTTCATTATATTGGAGTTAAATGACACTTTTACATGCCAGTGGGAGAATCCACATCTCTAATGGGTGAGTGTCAGCACACAGAAACACAAGCAGCCATTCAAAAGATAGAAAGGAACATTTTCCATTTGCTCCTTTTAGAGCAAAACTGGCACTCCTCCGCAGGTGTAACCTTTTACCTCATCTTTGAAAAGCTCCCATCCTTCTTACTGTATGAAAAACATTCTTTCATTCAGTCATTTATTTTTTCTTCTTTGCATGTTCTATCAATCCCAACCACTCATTTCCTAATTTGTATAATCTAAGTACCTTTCCTTACTTCCTCTCCTTGAGGAAAAGATATGTCTTCATGCTGACCAACTTTATGTCTTGCCATATTTCTTCTACTGATGTGACCTGGAAATGTCTCCCCATCCGTCAACAATAAGAATCTTCTAATTGATTAGAAACACCTTGAGGAGGAAGGAGAGGTAGATTCCTTGAGGAGCTTAAAGTGGAGTAAGACAGACTTTTACACTGTTTCTCTCTCATTCTTATAGGGAAGAGTTAAAACACAAGGAGGAGATGTGTCTGAGGGGAGTAAAGTGACATGTTGTAAAAATTAAGACTACCCAAAGAAATTATAACGTGTACTTTTTGTTCATTCTTTTCTGCCCCTTTTAACCCATAAAGACTGGCTTCTCCTCTTTACCACGCCCATCATGTAAATACTTTTTTTTTTTTCACTTTTTGAACCTGTAATCACTTTAATGTATATTTTTTAACTTTTGCCAACTTTGGACCAAAAGAAGGTTTTTATCTGGACTAAAACTGCACGAAGTCATGCTCTGGGGTCTTTTGGGTGCAGCAATCAAATGGCTGTTAAAGATATTTTTGTGAGGGAGAGATTTAGCATTTAAGTACAAAACCTATTTAGTTTGATGCAACGCAGACAGAAGATATGAACAACTACTTATTGTGAATTATGACAGTGCAGCTGTGAAGAGTCCCGACTGTCTGAGAGACAGAAAATACTTAATGGGTGCTTAAGAGTTCATATCAGCCTCAAGCACATTCTTTCCACTGTGTTCTGAAAAGCAACGCAATGACTCACATTTCCATTTTCATAACAATTCAACCTGGTCTCCCATCCATCCATCCATCCATCCATCCATCCATCCATCCATCCATCCATCCATCCATCCATCCATCCATCCATCCATAACCCTTACTCTCCCATCTACATCTAACTTATGACGATAAAACAAAATCTTGCTTATTTGTTTTATTGCTTACAGATAAATAAGAAAGTTGGATGTGTTTAAAATGCCTCTAAGTCACAGTTATGAAAAAAAAACACTTAATATTTTACAGTTATGTCTCTTTAGTTAGACAGAGTTGCCAGGCAACTGGGAGAAATTCCAGTAGATTACCAATTTTATCCAAGATGTAGTTTCAAATAGTCATGATTTGTTACCATATGAGAGAACAGAGTGAGCTTTCTTCCCGCTTTTCCACCATTAACATAAGCTAAGCTATCAAACCGCTACTTTACATTTGATGTATCAATCAATCTATTGATCATTTCCCATAAAATATATATGATCTATCTCTTTAACTTTCAAGCAGCTATTTGAGAATTGAAACACATAAAAATGTCAAAAGGATTTTTTTTTAAATTAAGATGATAGCTTGTTTGCTACTAGCTGGATCCAGGATTGAGGAAAAATGCAACTGTTTTGCTCTTCAGATGAAATACTGTACTTTCAAGGTGTTTGTTACAAATAAAAACAATCCTTTCAAGCCTAATTATAATCCCCCAACTCCTCTCATCAACAATAAAATCTACATAAACCTTCCTGTTCTGACCTGTAACAAAATACATCAGAGAGTCTGAGGAGCAGCAGCTCCAGTTACAGACTTCTGTAGGAAAGACAGATGGATGGGCAGGGGGAGCAAGAAGTTCACCAACACTTTATCTGTTTCTTCTCCTCCCAAAATATCCCAGCAGATACACTGAGCCTGATACAACATGACACTTCCTGTTTAGACTCACTGGCTGGCCAGCCTGTCAGCGTGATATGTGACAGCAGGTCGCGCTGGCACGCTGTGAGTACAGTGGAGGAGGATGTGTGTGTGTGTGTGTGTGTGTGTGTACAACTGTACAGAGACATTCATTTTCCCATTGTTTCGCAACATCAGAGCTGTACAACTCTATAGCCACAGCTGCATTTTTACAAGACAAATATTTAAGTCTGTGTTTTCTCAAGAAACATCTCAGTCACATTTCTTTTTCTTCCATTAATTTATTTACCAGTTTTTACAGGTGGTCCTTTAATTTAATTTAATTCTCCTTAATCTGTTTCCCCTCAAACACTTGTCAATCAAGTTCAGTTTGATGTGTTTTTGTAGTAAATGAACTCATGTAGACTAATAGAAAAAGACTTAAAGGTCAAAAATAGCTTTGAAGCTGGTAAACCTGGAAAGTGTTAATAATCAGAGCATTAAAGCTGTTAGTTATCATGCAAGTTTGTAATAATTCCCTTTACAGCTGCGAAACAACAACAACATTGTATTTCTTTCAACATTTGCACATTTTTTTAGTAGTTTAAGATATCCTGCCGCGTGTCGTGAATGAGAAAAGAGAGAGATCAGCATGGTTTGTGCAGACTGCAGGGTGGGGTTTCTCTGCTGTTCTCCAGGGAGAAGGAGGAGAAAGAACAAAAACAGAATTGATCCATACAACTAATGTGCAATCAATTATTTATCATTTCAGTGTGGTGCTGCTTCAGAAGAAATTAATTCTTCCTATCCTGACCCTAAAGGCGGATATATAGGATTGTCAATAAGCTGTGAGATAACCAAGTTTACAGATGTCCACAAGCAAACAGGCCTTTTCATGGCTCCCTGAAATCTTAGACAAAGATAGTGAAGCTATTACTGCCTGATCTGTGCTGCACCGATGCAGAGCAGATGTCTATTAGTTTGAGACTCTGCAGCTAAGACCTTTTTGGATCAAATTCAAACAAGAAAAAAAAACGACACTTCAAATCTAGCAAAATGCCTGCGACACTCTTGTATTGCAGTGAGAACGTTCACCTTTGTACAACACACTATAATCACTGTATAACTATGGCACACAGGTTGACACATCTTCAAACGATGGGCTGTTAAAAGTTGAACTCAGACTGAGAACATAGAAAAAATTATTATACAAAATGTAGCCTAAGTGATCCTGATGGACTCATAAATGACTGTTAAAAGATTTTCTAACAAATCCTTGATGTGCGTATGAATACAAATATCACTTGTATGGACATTTTTTTCTAGATATGTGTCATTTACTGATGCTGCACATTGACTTGTATTGGTATAAATGTGTGCTAATATAAGTAAACGCACTGCTGGAATCCTATAAATGGTTGACATCATTACATTAAAGGTAGTTTTCACCATTGACAAATTCAGAGGATCTCATTTCTGCATAAAAATCTCCATTTTTACCTTAATTAATTGTCTCATGTGTTCATGATATCTGATTATAATTTGATTATCACCAAAAAAAGTAAAAAAAAAAATCAAGTATTTCAAACTATCAACATGCTTCAAACATAATATCTTAAAAGATTATTGCAATACTCAATCAATTCTCTTACTTTAAGTTTGACTTACTGTGCCAGTGAGACACAATAGGCTTAATGAAATAAAGACGCTCCAGTCAGAGTGCCATCCCACATCCTCCATCTCTGAAAAGCAGCATGATCTCGGTGTGCTTAGATAGAGACACAGTTATCGATCTGAGCTAGAATGGAGATTTTAATCATATTAGTCAACACATATTTTCTTATTGATGGGAGGCTAACCCCCCCACCCAGCAGTCGTCTCTGGCCGGCCTCTGCAGCGGCTCTCAACATGCACTCACCGAAATATACCGTTTTGTCGCATTTTGGACATTTTGACGCCATGATGAAAGTCAGCAGAAAGAATCGCTTTTTCCCGTCGGTCCAAAAGCGGCTTGTCTGTCTTTCTGTCTGTCTTTCTGTCTGCAGCTCCAGCGGGCAGACACACCTCTGAGGATGCTGCTGAGTCAATGACTGTGAGGAGACTCGCATCCACCCCTCTGCTCGCTGCTGTGCACTTGTGTAACCCCGCCCCTAAATGTGACGTCACGCGACTGTTATCTCAACAAGTAGATAAAAATGTACTTTGATGCAATCCGGCCTTACTGGTGTCATAACGCTTTTAGAGACTCTGTCATACCGGAAGTGTGTTGACTGGATGCTGCTGTTCCTCCTGCTAAACTGAGCTGTCTCTCTTATAAAAGAACAATTTGCCTATAATTTAATCTAATGAACACTGGCTTGTTCCGGCGGGTGATGGCTGCAGAAAGGAATGATCTCCTCTACCTTTCTTTCTGTTTACTCACTGAATGCACTCACTGTGTTGTGAGGTTGTTCAGATTAAATCTAACTTCTTTTATTACTTTTAGCTGGTTTTATTCTCCTATTTAATGTTTGCTTTGCACCCTGCTGTAATGCTTTTAATGTTTTATGCAAAGCACTGTGACTTGTCTTGTACATGAAATGAAATGCCACAAATAAACCTGATTTGCCTTTAATCACATTGATTTTTTTAAAAAGCAAAACAAGTGAATATAGTCAGCCTCATATTAAAAACTGAAGCCCTTTCTCAACTGGCATAAACCTAATTATTAGGGTCATTGACGTAAATAACAAGATTAAAATTTTGTAGAACTGGATGTTTCATGTGAATAATAAACATGTTGTACATCAAATCTAGTTAAAGTAAAGAAACGGCAACATTAAATCGACTTTAATTGTATGTTGATTCAAACTTTGTTTCATCTGAACTTACATTATCTTTCTTGGCTACTTCAAGGCAGCAAAAATAAGCTCCGGACAGAACTCTTAACATTTTTAGCAAATATGACCAAAATAAGCTCATTATTTACTCTAACATTTTTTTCTTAGTTTCCATCAGCTTCTGAGAACTCCTTTTAAACTTTATCTTTGCTGTAAACAGCTGCCTGATGTAGCTGGCCATGACACAAGTGACCTAAAACACTAAAGATGTTTCCCATCAGTCAATGAACTGAACAAACATTAGATAATGGATGGAAATGCTTTAGCTGCAGAACCTTGACTTGAGGTTTGCAGCATATTTACAGCAGAATAACATATAGGCTACAGTGCTACTGACATGATGGCATGCTACTCGACTTATCCATCTTTGGTCAAAAGTAAAACCTGCAACCTCTGACAAGGGTTTGAAGAAATGAAAAGGACTTCTGGCTGCTCTGATAGACATAACTTCAGTTCAAAATATTCAGTTGAAAATAATAAAGTAAATCCAAATCTGGTGGATGTTTGTTTTTTGTTATGTTTTCAGTTTAAAGAGAGGTTTACTGTACACCTCATTCCATAAACTTAAATTATAAACCAATAAAATGTATATTTACAGATACACATTTTTAAATTGATCTCCTTTAGGAATGAGATTATTCCTGAATTCTTCCTTTGCTGACCCTTGTGCATTAATCAGCGTCACCCTTCAGCTCTGTTTGTTTCCTCCGTCTGGTTGTTAGGTTACGACAGCCCCGCTCTTCACAGGGAATGTTAAGTGATGCTCTGCAGCCCCCAAGGATATTACTCTGTACATTCTTGGCACTGAGATATCAGAAGAGCCGACATATAGATGGCCTTCTATGTGGAACTAGGAATAAAAACCTGCATATTTCTTGATCTAAACACTTTGACAGATCCCTCAGAAAGAATGAAATAGAAGAACACTTACAGTAAAAGGCTGAATGCCCCCCCATTAAGTTTACTATAAAACAACTTATTGATTTATAGACATTTAAGAGATACAAAATTATTAAGTTACGGGCATAGGGCAAAAAAATTAAGATCTTAAAAAAAGTTTGACCATTACAGGAAATCCTTGTTGCCAGACAACAGAAATATGTAAATCAGCCGATCCCTTATTTCTTTGTGGACTTTTTGAAGCCTTGATTTCAGATCTTTAAATGTCATCATCTTAGTTTTCATGAAACATAAAGGATAACCATTTTATTCTTTTTAAAGAAGGTTTTAAACATATTAAGAAAATGACATTAATTTTGAAAATGTATAATTAGATTGCATGTTTACTGCCATTAAGAGTAATTAGTTATGTTACATGTTACTTTAGTCACGCTGATTTCTGACTCTACCTCATTACATCACCTGCTCTGAAGCTGTGCAGGATGATAAGAGAAATGTCTGGCTTCTTCACTTCTATACCCGAAGATGTTGTCTTTATTCAATCTCTTATGATCACACAAGCAGCACCATGTTCATAGATTTTCCTCAGAGTGACAGTTTCTGCCAAATTGAAGCTAGCCGCTCTTGTTAAGGACAAATTACTGGTGTTGTAGAGTTGTTCTTCCTCAAATCTCAAGGAAGATATTTTGTGTCTTAATACCAAGGCACAAAATACATTTCACTGTGAATATACTTTCATTTTGCTTATAGTTGCAACAAATTATTGGCCACTCATTACTCTAAGGTGTGTGTGTGTTTTGCATATAATTTTATTGCCTAAAAGTCTGAGAAATGAAATGAAATTGCATGTTTTACATGTGCACGGTGGTATTGAAATATTTCTAAAAAGTATCAAATCCAGTATTTTGACTGGCAGATATTGAAGTGTCATCTCCAGAGTTTGAATGTGCCCGTCCCAGTAAAAGGTATACTGTGTAACTTTTGGCCACTAGGGGGCTAAACCTGTAACTTCCCACTGGTCACACAACACTATCGCAAAATTAAACAGTCTTTCTTTCTGGGCTTCGTGGACACCGTGTTCACCCTCTTATTTTGTGCAAATATGACAAACTATTAAGGAAAAAGTAGCATGAAGCACAGCCCACTGTTTTATAGCTGTAAAGCAAAGCGCTGCAGGTCACATGATCCATGAGAGACGGATCCGCTCATGCAAAGTTACAATGTCTGGTTTCTGAAGAGGGCAGCCTGCTTGGAGCATCGACATGTGTCAAACACTGTATTGACCCTAGTATTCATCCATTATTACTCACATTAGGCTGATATTTGGGTCAAAAGTTTAATTTTGGGGGAAATTACAGGTTTAGGACCCCTGTATATGCTGTGAAGTGCATATCCAGAGAATATGTCAAAATGTGTGATTAGAAGTGCATTTAAAGTACACATATAAAATTTCATAAATGATATAATTATTACACAGAAATTGCAAAGATGATGGAAATTATGGTTTATAGAGCCACTGTTGATACTTTCTGTGTTTGTGCACATATATATCTACAGAGACAGTTCATTTGTACAGTGAAATATTCTAACATAAATTGGACAGTCTCAACAGCATGAGATTTGTTTGATAAACAGAAGTTGAGTGCACATCCCCAGTGTGATCATGTCTCCTTCGTTTTCCAGCCATATCCATCGAAAGGGTCCTGGACTCTGGCACCCGTTACATTTACATTCAGTCTGTGGTTCAAACTGAGCATCTTGTTTGTCCTTCCACTGATATGTGGGGTGAGAATTAATCCTCGGTCAGAATATGGACCACAGCCCACTCTGAGGTGGGAGGAAATTATAGCTTTAAGAGTTTAAGTACCACAGGATGTTGTTTACTAGTGCAGGTAGAAAGGAAAGTGAGATTGACAAGCAGATCAGAGAAGCCTCTGCTTTGATTTGGACATTGTATAAGATTTATGAGGGGTGAGTGAGAACATGAACAGTGACTATTCAAGCAGAAAATTGTTTAAGGGAGACGATGTGACTGGTCTTAAGTGTTGACGACAGTCTTTCTGTTTTCAGTTGCATAAACATGAATCAACCTATTCAGCAAGATGGAAACAGCTGTTTCTTTTTCCTTTTTCCACAGTCTCAAATGTGGGAATACACTAGTCTAAAAATAAACACCCCATGTTGTATCTGTCCGTAAATTTAGCCAAATACATCAACTAGATGTCACAGATGCAGTAGAGGCTGCAGCTTCTGTTTCGTATCTACTTTAAAGCTTTCCAAATTTGTCTAACCATTCTGCTACCCGACAAGATGTTCAAGAGGGCTCCTCACTGTTTCCTTAACATCAACATCTGCTAACATGACACAGTGAAAACTGTGTTAAAGTCATGCTGGAGTGGCTGTACCTCAGGTTGTTCTATTTGACATTCAGTGCACTTGAGGGGGAACAAGAGGTCTGCACTACAAAGAAACACTCACGCAGAGAAAAGTAGGTTTAGCTTCAATCTTAAGAAATTTGCTTGATTGTCTTGTGGGCTTTGAATACGTAAGTTATAATCAAGACTGATGATGACTTTACCACTATGATTCTGATTAAACTGGTGTGAATGTGAGCCAGATTGCCAGAGAGCACCAAGGTTCTGAGACTCCAGTCCAGAACCAGGATGGTGTCTGTCTGAAAGCACTGAGTGCACATATTGACACGGTGGTTCAGGAACTGTGTGTCTCTCCCTGAATGCAAAAGCCCAATTTAAAGGGACTATATGTTGGAGACCATTTTACTGTTCATTTTACTGTTGTTGTCTCTCTCTCACAATATCTCCATCTTCACCAGTGAAGCTGAACACAAGAACAAAGATAAAGTCACTTTGTTCTACTCTGTGGTGGAATATCAACACTGGAGACACACAGTAGAGTGGCTGTATGAGGGTGAAGAGAAAATATCCTCAGATATGGAGATAACGGCACCTTCCTGCTCTGCTGCTGTGACACTTACTCCATCTCACCTGAATCGGGAATCCAACTTTTATGAGTTATTTAAGTGCAAAGTAACCATAGCTTATGCAAATAAGATGCTGCTGTTTCCCTTCGTCCCTCAGTCATCAGGGGTGAAAACAGGTGAGAAGATAATCGATTGTTTTAAATTACTTCAAACCCTACAATATGTATATATTTTTAGGAATTAAAGGTTCAATTTCACAACATTTGGTTCTCACTCATTCTAAAGCTTTTCAACATGGAGTATGGTGTTTATGTACATTATGTTTTGGTATTGTAGTTGCTCAGGGAAAGGACTAACGGTGTCAACAGCACAATCGACGACCACAACAACAAAGTTAGAGACACTTCAAGTAAGAAAACAATAAAAACAACATTAGCAACCCAAACTAAAAGGACAACATCAGTGGACAGACACACACCTGCAAACAGCAATCCATCACAACAAGCAGGTAGAGACTGAATCTGTCATCTTTAGAAGTGTGAGTATCAGACTGGCTGTTGGCTGTGGGTGGAGATTTTCTCTGACCCAGTCAGTGTCTGAAACCTTGTTGTTTTGTACGAGTGACCATGTTTAAACTTTAATTTTTCTGTATTCAGGTTCATCATGGCGGTATGCTGTCTTATCTTTGGGTTTGAGCAACACTCCTGATTTCTGTTGTTACCGTTAACGTGTGGACATAAACAAGTGAGAACATTTGTTGATGTAACATGTTAACATGGGAATATTTGAAAAAGATTACTTTTCACATCTTAAACCAGCCACCTCTCTGTTTTCTTGTTTTTTTACATTTGGGTAACAAACCACGTGTAAGAAAACATTGTGAGTTTAAACAGTGAATATTCTATTATTACTTAATATATTGTCGTAAGTAACACACTCTTTGTTGGAGGCATTATTCATGATGAAATCTGTAATAAGGAAAAATTGGCCCTGTGATGGACTGGCGACCTGTCCAGGGTGGACCCTGCCTCAAACCTGCTATTGCTAGGGATACACTCCAGCTTCCATGCAACCCTGAATTTCAATAAGTGGTTTAGAAAATAAATGAATTTAATAAAATTATATACATATATATATATATATATATATATATATATATATATATATATAAAAACATAGATATAGATAGTCGATAAGAACAAACTGTGCTGATTGCGTTCTGCTGCATAGAAAGTTTTTTGTTGTTTATTTTTCAAAGCATGATTCAGGAGAAATCTAAACCAATAAACTTTTATCATAAAAATGATGAATTATTCAAATATTGGATAAACGATGCACGGTGGTGTGGTGGTTAGCACCGCAGCCTCACAGCAAGAAGGTTGCTGGTTCGAGCCCCAGTTGGAGTTTGAACCAGTGGGGG
>JAOXYM010000024.1:20513433-20530948 GCA_028567055.1 Leptatherina wallacei
TTGAACATCAAATATAAAATGAAGTCTCTCTTTTCCTTCTGTCTTTTCAGGGAACAAAACAAGGGCTGAGGTAAATACAGTGAGTTTAAATGCTGAATATTGATGAATTTGTCATATATATGATGAATTCAGGGTGTTTTTTAAGTCCTAACACAGAGAAGCAAAACAAGATATGGTGATATAAAGATATAATTAAATAATATGCTTGTAGAGTATAAATCCACATATCACTGAGCAGCCATTATGTTGTATTCTGTGAACAGGCTGATCCTGAGGATGCTGTCGCCTACGCCACCATCAGCCACACCAAGAAGACCAAGAAAAAAAGCTGTGTGAGTGGTCCAATGCATTTTTATTGTTGATGTGGCAGTGAAAGAATGGCTGTTAATACTTCACCAATTTATACTCTGTTAGTTTAATGAACTGAATAAAATAATCCTTACTTAGAAATGTTTTAAGCGCTTATTATTCAACAAAATTCACAACAATGACTTTATTTGACATTAGATTTATGACCACTCATATAAATAATATCCCCCAGAAGGAAAGACAAATGTTACAGAGAATGAACAAATTAGTTGTGTCATCTGTCGGAGGACTTGAAGGTTTATGCTGTAATGTTTCCTTTTAGGTCCCTGACCCTGTTACCTACAGCAGTGTGAGAGTTTCTTCCTCTGCAGGAGTTTCTGACTGATCTAAACATCCCCAATTTTACCATCAACAAACCAGAGTATTTCTTTGAAAAGCTTCCAAACCTCTTTGTACAGAAAGGTTTGTTTGTTGTATATATAGTGGTTACACCTGTTTAGTCTTCTGTATCTGCTAATGAACCGATATTGGTATCTGTTCATTAAATCTGATTTTGCATATTTCTGCTATGCTATATTGTGAATAATGACTCTCACTCTAACTGTATGCTTTGACACCTTTTAAGTGAGATGATTGATGACTGTTGAAGTTTTAATGATAAAAAAAAGAAACCACCAAAACATTTCTGCTGCAGTTCTTCCCACAGTCATTTAAAGTTAGCAGCTAACAGCTGAACATTTTCTAACTCAAAATCAGGCTCTCCCAGCTTCAACACCTTCCTATCAATTAGCCTTAGTTTCTGACATAACCATGAGCTTTTAAAGTCGGACGTCATCATACAGTCCATTCAGGCTTTATTGATAAATCTGCAAGGTGTGTTTAGTTAGATGGAAGGAAAAGCTCACTGCTTGTGGTTTAGATCGGGTTCTGGTTGGATTTATTCTCTTTATACAAACAGGTAGTCCCAATGAACCACACAGCCTCATTTACAACAGAAACAAGTATTTGATAGACAGAAAAAAAAGAAAAAAAAAACATTTGAACAGGAAGATGTATTCAGATCCCTAAACTACTTCATGTCATTTAAATAAAGTGAGAAATTAACAAAGGAACAGAGGAGAACAAATCTTGTATGAGAGAAAATAATTTGTTCTGAAGAATTTTTGTAAGTAAACATGCGTGTATGGTTGTGTAGCTTCCTTCACTTTGCTAGAATTTAGAGAAGGAAACTTTCTGATTCAGCAGGACAGACATTTTAAAGATGAAACCAGAACAAAATGTAAACAAAGAGACAGCTCAGATCAGTTTCAGCTTTTTTATTATTCTGCTTCTTACCAGAGAGTGGCACCAGAGATCCTTCAACATGTGAGGGCTTCCGTCTGTACATTCACCCTACTCTTTATGGCACACACCCATGCACATATATAACAGTTGACCATCTCCTTTCTACACCATGTGGTGTAATATTGCATGGTGTTAACTTTTCTTTTTGGGTCTGTGGAGGAATCTAGAAATGTTGGGATGAGATTCTGCTCTATTCTACTGCAGCCTGATGAATCATCATGAATATCTCAAAGGTGGTAGGAACCAAATCTGAGTAAAATAGTGTGCTTGATTGTATGTAGCTGGCATATTTTTCATGAAACCATCAGGAGCTAAGGAAGGAATTGGTATCTTTTAAGTGTATCTAAACTCAGACTCATTCACAAGAAAAGTGAGTTAATGTAAAATATCCCCCTCTGACATAAAGAAATGGGGAATAACTGCAAATATCTGAAAAACTGTAAGTAATAAAATGCTGGAAAACTGCTTATAGTAGTCATTTCTCCCCCTCCACTGCTTTTAGTCATCCTTATTAAAAGATATCTTACAAAAAATACAACATCCCAAAAAGAAATTCATCATATAACATCTTCAAAAGGTAGTATTTTAGTTGATTTTACAACATGTTAGACTGTTATCTATCCTGAAGGTGGCAGCTTTAAGGAAAAATTAATAAATCAAACCATAATTTGTTTCTTTTATCCATAAAATTCAAAAATGGGAAACAGATATGTCTCTACACTGTGTGAGAAAGTTAGGCATAAATCTCAAACACAAACATACGTAGACATTTAGTCATAGTAATTAGTTTGTCGAGCATGAAGAAACTGCAGTTGGGGCCAAAGTGTTAATGCAGTTAAGGACAAAGGGCTGTCAAACAATGTGATTCTGCTTCAGTGACGCTCCCCTACCAGACACATTCCTCACACATGAAGGTCTGCCTCCACCACATGACCATAGGTGGGTTAAGATGTGGAAATTAATGGAAACATGATTGTGGATTAGCTCATAAAACCTGCAAACTGAGTGAGAAAAGAGCAGCCTGAGTCTGTCGTTTACCACCGACTCTGAATCCCATTCCAGCTCCATTACACACCTATAATAGACAGCACACTCATTACACACAAAGAATGAGCTCAAATATTTTTTGCAAAGTTTTAACGATTTACTTTGTTTCTCTGTCATGTAACTTTTCAACCAACAAGATATAGTAATAACCAGCTGTACCCAAACCAACCGAAACCCATGAAAAAGAGTAATTACATCATTAAACATACAAATGTCCTTATCTATTCTTTTTTATCCTCGTCTACAACATGACCCAATTTAATAGCCAATCCCAACTCAGAAAAAAATCTCCTGAGCCAATGAGATTCTTGGTGCCACCCATCTTTGTGCATAATAATAAGAGGCAGAAAAATAACAGTAGGGAGTAAACTTGCAGAAGCTGCAGCTTGCTCAGTGTACTCTGGAGATAACTTTGCCCCTCTGCAAACCTTCACCATGGTCGACGCCTTCTGCGCCTCTTGGAAACTGGTTGACAGTGAGAACTTTGATGAGTACATGAAAGCTCTTGGTGAGTAAAACTCTTTTTCTTTTCCTTTAAGATTGTTTCATTTGCTTACAAATAAATCAAAATAAATCAAACCAAAAAAAAAAAAATCATATGCTGCTTTATGTTAAATCTTTCAGGTATTTTTTTCATTCCAAAAGCTCAGAAGATTAAAAAAAAGATGTTAACAACAATATATCACGTCTGTTTCTTATTCAGGTGTGGGCTTTGCCACTAGGCAGGTCGGGAATGTGACCAAGCCGACTGTGGTCATCAGCCAGGAGGGAGACAAGGTGGCGATCCGCACCCAGAGCACCTTCAAAAACACTGAGATCTCCTTCAAGCTGGGAGAGGAATTTGATGAAACCACTGTTGATGACAGGAACTGCAAGGTGGGTTCACACATACACAAATAAAACACACACACTCCAGCTATTTAATACAGATCCAGTTCATTTTATGGTTATAAATTAATGAAATAATAAAATGCATAAATGATTTCGAAAGAAAAGAAAACCAAAAGTCATTTTCTGTCCACATATGAGTGATTAGAGGCAATGAGCTTTTTTATTTAAGCCTATCTGTGAGTTTTCCAAAATCAGAGCTTTAACTTTGCTGCAATTCTAATAATAATTTCCAAAAAATAGAGTTGTATAAAATCTCCTATTGGACAATTTATTGCCAGCACTAGATGGATGGATTTTTTTCTAAAATTCTGAAGTTGTGTAATGTTCTTCGCCTCTTTTCTTTTGTCAGCGGCACAAGTTGACATCTTGAGACCTTTGGAAACGGATAAACTGTTGGTCCGTTTCCAAAGCATTATAATGCACTGATTTTTCCCGTCTCATACTGAAAGTCTCCCCCTTTTCTTTCTTTGAAGTCCACACTGACTCTGGATGGAGACAAGTTGATCCACATCCAGAAGTGGGACGGCAAAGAGACCAAGATTGTCCGGGAGATCAAGGACGGCAAGATGGTCATAGTAAGTAAAAGCCGTTTCTTCCTGTCCGGTTAGACTTTGAGTTTAGAGTGGAAAAGTGATCAGAATTATGATCCAGGAGGTAAAATCAACATCTAATGTATGTACGTATTTATCTAATGTGGGCATCATTTGAATATACCACCAAGAAAATCAAGTGTCAAGCACCAAACATTGAGATAAGTGTTAAAACCAATAAATTGATTTTACCAACAGGTTTCTTAATCTTATTTATCACTAACTTTTCCTTGTAAATACATAAAATGCAGAGTATTTTTTTCTTTCTTCTCAAAACCACATTCCACAGACATAAATGTTTTTACAAACAAGATGTATAATGAAGTCTCTGTGGGTTCCCAACCAAAAAACATTTAAAACATTGTTTAAAGTAATTACATTAACAGTCAGATGAGCCAGTGAGTTGACATTGATTTATGAAATTTGGAAACCATGACAATTTTTTTTCTCTTCCCTGCAGAATTTGACTTTTGAAGACATCCATTCTGTCCGTACCTACGAGAAGGCATGAGTGCTCTGAGACAGCGTCCTGAACTGGCCAATAAGTGATGATTTTGTGATTATTGTGGATTGTATGCTACTCTTTGCACTTCATCTTCTTCCACATGTACAAGGCCTGCAAGCTGCACATGTTTTGTAAGATTTTTTTTTATATGAATTCCTTTCTGTCATGATGGACGGATCGCTTTGGAACCCTGTGTGAAACATGAAATAAAAAGAAACAAAAACCAGAGAATGAATCTTTGTCTTTTCCTCGGCGTATGTTCATTATTCTTTATGACCCATGACATCATACACTAACCTCTGACCTTTTCCAGAGAAGAACATAAGAAACTTTCTCTCCTTGAGGCCATAACATCAGTACACAACAAAATGTTATTTTCCCCTTTGCACAAATGATCTCAAGCCTGACTGTTGTATGATTTAACATGGCTTTAAATGTTTCAGAGCATTTCTTAAAATCAAGGTAATCAATTTGTAAAACTTCTAACCCTATGGACAGCGGCAGCTTCATGTAATCAATTAGCCAAACGACCTTCTCAGAGCCCAGAGCTACAGACTGATTATGCCCCTAATGCGACTGATTTTTGACCCTCAAATTGTATTAGTCTTTATTTACTTTGCTGTTACACTTAGAGAGTTAATGTTTGTGGAAAAGGTCAGTTTAGTGTTTGGTGATATTTAGCCATGATTGTGGTTTTAAGTGCACAGGATTTGGCATATTGACAGAAAGTTTGTCGTTACAGAAACATAGCTCAGTTTAATCTGATAAAGCACAGATCTCAATGTTCATCGAATGACTTTGAGCCAGAGAAACCAAGTGTGCTTTCAGTTCGAACTGATTCTTTGTTTTCTTTCTTTCTTCCTTTTTTTTTTGGCCTCGCATCGGGTGAGAAGCTATTGTCAGAGAATTTTATTCTTAAAATTTGCTGTTTGAAACAACCAAAGTCAGATTACCACCCACCCAAGGGTTGGTGGAGACCAAAAAATGAGCTAAAACTGGTCATAAGACTTCAGCTCTCGAAACTTCTCCAAATTAATGACCATTCTAAAAAGAAATCTTTTAAATGCCATAAAATGTAATATGTCAACGTTCTGTAGAATTTGGTTTGAAAGTTTGAAAGTTAGAAGCACCACTGATTAAATTGTTCTTCATTATTTGAAGGAAAAACAAAAAGTCAGAAATGTACAATTCATCCCTTGTCTAAATTTTTAAAATTTTGGGTAAATGTGGTGGTTTGAGGGTAGTTTTCTGTGGAGTGACCCCAAATTCTGTCCTTGAAAAGTATAAGGATCAATTACTTTAGACACAACTCCAATACTTTCTCTCCAATGATTTTCTTTGTCAGATGAGATTCTAACTTTATCACAAACTGAATGATATTACAGAGAATGCAGTGTTGTAGTTTAATCACGAAACAGTTGTTTTATTATAGATTCAAGACACATTTATGAAGGAGTCAATACCTCTCTCAGATCTTCTGTTTCTTACAATGACGTAAGATCGGTAGTTGTGGCCCTTGGCTCCAGTGACAACTGATTGGTCGGGCTTCCAGGCCAATCACAACAGCCTAAGCTATCATCTTATAATTTTTTTATTTTTTGTAATTTGGTTTAGGCAAATAGTGGACAGTCAGGTTTTATTTTAATTCTTTTGGGGGCAAACCTTTATTTAAAAAGTTTATTTTAAGTCTAGGTTAGAGGCTCTTTGTGTTTTGATCATTTATTTGATCAATTCTCACCTGTTACTACCTGCAATAAACTCTCCTATCATGTCCTACCTTCTTAACATCTTTATTTCAACGTTACCTCCCACAGCCTCATGCAGAGCTGGTCATCACAGAGTAAAATAGAGTGGTTAAACAAGATGGATGGCATGGGATATTTGGCAGGTCAGAGGTATAAGATTATATTATCAACTCTTCATTGGTTAGTAATTCATTTTTGAAAGCAAAAAAATAGCCTCACCATGCAATAAAACTTGAAGTCATACATTAGGAATACTGTAAAAGGAAGCAGTTGACTAAATACCTAAATCATCATCAATGATTATTTCTTGGAGGGAGACAAATTGTGCTTAATAGACTAATTTCTATTGTTTAGATGGACACATATTGGCTGATATGGCTGATGGTAAAATGGGTGGTATTAATATTTAGTTGGATTGTTAAGTCTATAATAGACCTGGCTATACTGCCTCTTATTTCATTCATAAAATCAAAATGTTTACATGGTACCTTTCTCCAAATTGGAGATGTCAAATAATAACATGTAATGAAACATAAAAATGCTCCAGAATATTACCATTTGACGTCAATAAATAAACTTACTTTGTCTCACTTAGCACACTTTTCATGATCAATTTCATTTTTTATGAACTCCTCCCCCTGAGCCTGAAACGCACAGTCACGTGACCAGTCGGACGCTGTACTTCCTGTTTACTTCGGAGTTGGTCACTGACTGTGTAGTTCCTGTTTACTTCTGAGAGGAGAGACGTGCGTTGATCAGCTGCTGCAGTTCGCCAGAAAACTATGTGATAAATCCTATTTTGAGCTCATCATGGTGCAAATGCTGCTGCTGCTGCTGTGGTTCGGCTCAGTTCCGGGTTCAGCTGCTCCGACCAGAAGAAGCTACCTGCCAGGGACAGGTGAGTGGAAATACCGCTGGATGACAACCCTGTGTTCTCCCTTCTTTTGTTATTATATAACAAAATAACTAGTGGCGTGAAATGTGCAACGTGAACATGTTTGGTTTATGCTTCAGAAACCTATGATTACTGGTTCAACCAGTGAATGTGGATATTTTAATACAATTTGCTTTAAAACATTTTGTTCGCTGAAGTTACAGGACGCAGTATTAATGCAACTTTCCCAGTGCTGCAAAAGTAATAACTGATAGATTTCTTTACTAAAGTTGTGTGATACAAGTCTTCCCTTTACTCCTTCTATTAGATGAACATTCAATGTATCTTTATGCTTTAACATTTCAGTTACAAAGCAGGATTAGTTTATATTTAATTTGAGTTTTTAGCCTTATTTCATGGTAGAAAAGAAAGTTAGCAAGAAAAGTATCCGCCAACACTAAAATAACTGAATGGACAAATAGAAGGAAGTAAATCCAAATATAAATGTATTTATGTTCATTAAAAAAAAGAAGTTAACATCATAATTGTGAGATCTATTTTAGAAAGTTCTTGTGTTTTGGATCATGACACAGTCTATGGCATGTATTTTATAAATGTATATTATACAGGCAGGTTCTGGCACATCACCGACCTCCACCTGGACCCCACCTACCACCTGGCCCCGGACCCTACCAAGGTTTGCTTCTCCTCCAAAGGAGCCCCCGCCACCCATGCTGGGCTGTACGGAGACTTCCTGTGTGACTCCCCCTACAGCCTCATACAGTCGGCCTTTACTCACATAGCACCTCTCACACAGCCGCAGGACTTCATCATATGGACCGGGTCAGTGCACAGAGGAGAAGAAGACTGATTCTATTGTTCTTTAGTGTTTGGCTGCTTCTGCTTTTTCTAGGGTTTTACTTTATGGACTTAGTCACACCGACTTGATGCTAAAGTTTTAACACTAAATAAAGTATGCCGGCATTATGAACAACCTAAAAAAAGTCTAGAAAAGATATCAGTAGTTTCACATCCTGGTCTTTCAGTAGATTAGCAGTTGTGTACTTTGTGTAGTTATGTGAGTGTTTTCTGAACCTTTTAGAGAAGCAGATTGAGGATGTGTCTTTGCATGGAGGTCACACAATGATATGCTTCATTTAAAATAATATTTTAGGGTTATTTTGTGTTAGTCTTGCTGGTAATAGAGGTGACAATTTTACATGGATATTTTAAAACATCAGTGACCTCCCTCTCATTAATCTAGCATCATTATGCAAGCTGTGTTCCTTCAGGTTCCTTCAAATCTAGCTGTTTTTACTTCAGTCTCAACTGTCTTTTGCATTTAATACCATTAAGAAAAGGTTAGATGGCTAGCTTATCTGAACAACTGAAATAGCTCCCAAACTTAATCTGAATATTTTTAATGTGGGCAATTTAAGTGACTAGATTTCAAAAAGAAAATGACAAAAAATTGCATATTATTTTAAAAAGGTGCTCTATGTACAATATAATCCAGAGGATATGTCCGTCTTAACTCACATCTTATTTCCATCTAACAGCTTGTGCCTGAAACATCTACCTGACAGTGGTCACAGGATTCATAGATGTGAAGCAATAATGTGTTTTTTTATTGTCATGGGGTTTACAGTGTAAAGAACAACGTTGTAAGTTTTCATGCGTGAAACCAGACAGAAGAATCACTTCCTCATGCAGAATATAAAATCCCACAATTGCACTTTATGATCTCCCGTGTGGTTTTGGAGACAATGGACCGTATTAAACAAATGTAATATATGATGCGGTGTGGTATTAACATGAACTGACATTAGTATTATTAGTTATTATTGACACTTTTCAGCTTCGCTGTGACTGATCAGACTTTGATATTGGACTTTATGTTCCCTCTTTCAGTGACAGTCCACCTCATGTCCCTCCTGATGAGCTTTCAACAGACATGGTGATCCAGGTGATCAGTAATATGACTCAGACCATCAGGCAGCATTTCCCCAACCTGACAGTCTACCCTGCATTGGGGAACCATGACTACTGGCCACAGGTAATATTTTTCTACCTCTATTTGAGTGATCTCATGCTATATGTAGAAGAGAAGCATGATGTTCGCTGCTCAGATGATGGTTGGATGTAGCTAAAATGAAAGTGTTTGCCTTGTAATCACTCAGGATTGTTTTCATTTACAAAAAAAAGGAAATTTGACTCAAGAGTTGCTTTCTTCAAGAACAGAATTCTGAAAAAAACCTAGATTTTATGGCAAAACACTATCAAAAGTGTAAGTACAGCATCATTATTGTGCATTATAGGTTCTAGTATCAGACACAAATATCAACCATTTGCTTATCTAGAAATTAAAATGGCCATTAAGCTATCATAACTCAATGAATCAACTCTTTTGTTACAGCAACATACATGCAATTAAGTTTTTGTGTCATTGTTTTAGGACCAGATGCCAACAACAACTAACGCCATCTACAAAGCTGCTGCAGAGCTCTGGAAGCCCTGGTTGCAGACTGAAGCTCTCCTCACCCTCTCGCAAGGTATTTTTACTTCTGTGTACAACACCAACAGTGTTTTAGATATATCATATCCACATATTCACTTGAGTTATATTCTGACTTCTCTACAGTTGCATGATGAAAATGTATGTTTTCAGTGTGCACCAATGTCCAGCTGCTGTATTCCTGTAACTCCTGCAGGAACACTAATGTAGTCTGATTTACTGTATATGAGCACAAGCTTATGTAAACAGAGAAATTTGTACTTGAAGAAAGGAGGAAGTGAGAAAACCACAGTCATTTGACTGATGCTTGCCAATAAGCATTCCTATGCAAAGGTACAGTGTTGTTATTCAAATAAGAGGGTGCAAAACCCTCTTATAAACACTCTGCAGCTAATGTTGTTTTTGCATATTTGATCATTTCATAATTGTTCTTTCAGTATTTAATGTTAGGAAACAGGCAACTTTAATGTCAACAAGAAAAATAAGATGAGATGAGGCTTTATTGTTATTATACAGGCAACTGTACTATGAAATAAAAATGGTGCATTAAAACAAAGAAAAGATAAATAAAACATGCACGATAAAAGGTACAAGAAGTGTCACAATTTTGCAAATAAAACTAGTTAAAATTTATTCAACTGCAGTGTAGAAAATAATAATCAAGAATAAATAATAAAACCTTTACATCAGATACTAGATTTGCACTTAAACCAAACTATGTGGCTCCAGGCGGCAGAGTGCAGTGTGGAGGGCTGCAGAGATGGTGTCACCTGCAGATCTATTTGCTTTATAAGCAAATTGATAGGGGTTGAAAGAGAGGGAGAGACAGACCTTGATGTGCTGTAGCATTCATTTCTCAAAGCACTTCCTGACTACAGATGTTAAGGCAATGGGTCTAAAGTCATCGGGTGTTCTATTAGGAACAGTTCTCACCTTTTTCTTGATGATTATCATCATTAAGTTTTGTGCTACGATTTGTTTCTGCAGGTGGTTTCTACTCCCAGCTGGTAAAGCCTGGTTTACGGTTGGTTAGTCTCAACACAATCCTTTACTACAGTCCTGATAAAGTCACAAGGAACATGACAGACCCAGCTGGTCAGTTTGAGTGGCTGGAGGACACTCTGGAGAAAGCTGCTCAGAGCCTGGAAAAGGTTTGATTACATTTTTTCCCCCTTAAATTGTTGTGTTCATTCATTTAAATGATATCCTATTATTGTAACACATTAATAAAACATGTTTTTATTCTTATAGGTATACATCATTGCCCATGTTCCAGTGGGATATTTGCCCTTTGTCCAAAACATCACTGCTATCAGAGAAAGCCACAATGAGAGGCTGATCACCATCTTCAGGAAGTACAGTGATGTCGTTGCCGGGCACTTTTATGGCCACACCCACCGAGACAGCATCATGGTGCTGCTGAACCAGCAAGGTAATAGATAAGCAGAATGCTAATGTGTTTGATATGATTGATGTTAACTGTGAACATCCTCAGTTGAACCTGTGAACTGCATTATCTTTAAAGCAGTGACACTCTTTTCGACGATGCATCTCTTTGTGCTTCTGAACAAGATGAAGCTGGAATATAGAAAACTAAGGGATGGAAGTAAACGTGACAAACGGCAGTGACAATCTGCAATGAAAGTACAGCTCAAATAAAATGCCAGTGGAGTAAAAATTAATTTCCATTTCTTTCGTCTACATATTTCATCTGTTGTTTGTTTTAAATGCTAAGCTACAAAACTACAGACAGTTCAGCTGTCAATCTATAATAAACTAGTTGGAAAGAAATTCATGACAACAATAATGTATATGCAAAAGGAGAAATCGTTATTCTTTATCAAGCAACCACATTCACTTTGCAAAGTTGGATCAGTCTTTTCCAAACACAGACATGCATACTGTAATGCAATGCTACACAAATTTCCAACCTTGAAACTCTGCCTTGCAGTCGTTTTGATGACACACTGACTTCATTATGCACATTCCTGGAACCACCATTGCCCTGGAGGATCCCACGTCTGAGAAAAAGCACTTTACATCTCTTTTTTTTCCCAGTATGGAGCATCATTTGACAGCTGTGTTTTTCTTTACGGTCACACAGAAGCAACTGGGTATCAACACATTGGCCATTTGGCCACATGGAACGTGCACCATGGGTGATTCAGCAAAGAAACCCAACAGGACATAATCAGAGGAAGAGAGGAAAAGAAAGAAAGTGACAGAGCAAGAGATAAGACAACAGTCAGAGAGCTCAGAGAAGAGACAGGATGCGACACAGATGCTGAATTAACCTTTGTTAGGAGGTAGCAAAGTGAGAAAATATGTTTTTTAGCTCAAAAATCAACATCCATATTTGAATAAATGTTATTGTAAATTAAAACTTGAAAGAAAAATGAAGTAGTACTCAAATATGATTGGGATGATATGTTGGCTTTTCTGCATCAGGAGCTACGGCAAGTAGGAAAGTCAGATGTATGGATGTCACTGTTTTGTGTTATTCAAATGGGATTTATGTTCTAATCGTATATCTCTACTCTCTTGTTAAGTTTTATCAGTATTTTTTTTAATCCTGTTATATTTGTCTTGTTTTGCAGGTAAACCTGTAAATTCTCTTTTTGTGTCACCGGCTGTTACACCAATCAAAAATGTTTTAGAGCCTTACTCCAACAACCCAGCTTTCCGCATGTACCTGTACAACAGCCAGGACTACAGTCTGTCGGTAAGAGGCTACACATTTAATTAATGTAGTGATTTAATTTGTATTTTTATCTAAAAAAACATGGTTTATATCCGATCTTGCTTTATAAAGCAGCAAAAGAAGACACTTGTTCTTAAGAACTTAGTTGATTGAGGCTTAATGAGATGAGAAGGAGCGTTGCCATTGATGGCTTTGCAGGTGATAATAAGAATAGTTCATTCTATTATAGATTTTACATAGAGCCAATGTAAAGAGGCTACAGCAGTAGAAATATGTTTTATTTTAGTGGTAGCCATCAGTATTCTGACCTGAGTGATTAGGAATTATTACAAGTTCGTAAAAGATGCAGGTGAATGATGAAAAGTGTTTGAGTTGGCAAACAGAATTGTACATTTAGGTCAAACTAAAAAATGTCCAGACTCCAACTTTTATCTCACTGCTCAGAGACAGAAGCATGAAGTCCTTCGTGATGATTAATCGCAGTGTCAATCAGCAAACAAAAACTCTTGCTGGCTTTCAGAAAGACTCAAAGACTTTCTCTCTCTTCTCCCTCTCCCTTTTTGGTGCATTCTCTCTGTGTGAAGGATATCTGGCAGTACTATTTGAACCTGACGGAAGCCAACGAGAAACAAAGATCCGACTGGAGGCTTGAATATATCATGACGGAGGCTTTTGGACTGACTGACCTGCGGCCACAAAGCCTTCTTCAACTGGGCCTGAGCTTCTTGCTGCCCCAAACCAAAGCCTTTAATAAATACTTCAATCACTTCATGGTTAGCTATAACAGTAGCATCATCTGTGGCGGAGACTGTAAGGTCAACCAGGTGTGCTCTGTGCTCTACCTGGACCAACAGTCCTACTCCAAGTGTGTGGCCAACAGAGAATGGTAGGAAATAATTTGTCGCAGGAGGCAGATTTTTTTCAGGAAATATTTATTTTTTAATTCTGCTGGGATGAAAAAAGGGAAATACCTTTAAAATGTCCAAATATTAAAACTAAGATTTTTTGTCTTTTTTTTTCATTTTATAAATCAAATTCTTGAGAAATCTGCAGGAAAAATATCAGCACAAAGTAGATTTTCCCCATGAAATTGTCTTTCAGGAGCCGTTTTGCTCGATTTGAATTGATTTAAAACTTCCCAGATGCAATAATAGACCACAAAGGGAAATAAGTAAAAACATAGATTGGTGGTAGAGATGCAGTCACATTATTTTTAATTCTCAAACTTAAAAAATTTTCCTCCACCTTTTCTGCACCGAGTATCAAAGACTCCGTCACTGAAGTCATTAATGTACTTTAAATAAGAAGGAGCTGAATTCAATAATAAGACACATTTTTTTGTGCTGCAGAATAAGTTGAAAGCTCCTCAGTCCATGATGTAAATTACTCCCACTTATTCCTGCTTCTAATTCTGAATCTGATTTAAGAAAATGTACGTCACTTATCATCAGCCTGTTCTCATTCTCAGGGGGTCAACTATTACTTTTTTACTATATAATATTATGTCTGCACATCCTTTGATGCGCTGCAGTACTGAGCCAAGGCAATATAAAATGTCTACAGCAAATACAGTAAACATCATTTTAATAGTTTTTTATGCAAAGAGTTTTGAGAAAACAGCAGAAAGCAACACTTCTAGTTACAACAAGCTATAAGCTTTGAGTTGGTCTAGATTCTGCTAAATGATGGCCATCATTTGAGCTGATAAATCTGATTAATCATGAAGGCTGAAAACACAGGAGTGATGTTACAGGTGTGATTGAAATTACATCTTTGGATTGAGAGGCGGAACCAGATTGGACTCTCCACAAGCTGCAAGATTTTTACCAATTGGGACAGTCCTGTGGGTAAGCTGGTTTGTTGGCTGAAATGAAATCTAATTGTATGATTTGTTCATCTGTATTTGACATGAAGTAACTGAAAGGATGAAATAGGAATGCTGATGTCTTCGTTCTTATAAATGCTGCTCTTTGCAAACATTTTCTGCATTCTGCATGTGTCATCAAAGCTGATGCAGTCATTATGGTACTTGTTACATACTTGATTACAACAGGGCACCAAGTTTCAGATGAGTAAATTATGTGAAAGAATTCCATTTAAAGTGTTAAAAAGGTTCTATTTGAATGTGTTGATTTGCTCCATAGAAATGGAAAATCTATTAGAAATATATTTTGATCATGTTGTTTATTTTTGTATTAAATAAATATCTTTATTCTAACGTCTTCGCACCATATCGCCTTTCTCTGATGCAGATTTTACAGCAGATCTTCTCTTTTTCTTACAGATTATCAAAAAAATATATTTAGTTACAGATCTGTAGAGGCTGAAGGGAAGCTGCACAGACTTGTCTATCTGCAGGGAAGCAAAGCAACAACACCTAACCTCAAATGACCGCCCCACTTCAAGTTCACTCCCTCCCACCATCACCCCCCTCATCTTATTCTTCTCTTGTTCAAACTTTCTAGAAACTCCTCTGGTTTCTCGGCCACCAGCTCAAGCATTTGCCCCTCTTCCCCTCCCCTCCACCCTCCAGACTCTTTGTTTGCTTCCTCTCCCAAATGGTTATTGAAATTCTCCTACAGTTTCACTCCCAGCCTTCTTTTGTTCTTCTTTAATTTAATCATACATTAGCTTAAATCATCAGGATTGTTCCATCACCAAATGCTGTCAATTAGCTTTTTTTTCTGTCTAACTTAGATTTTCTAAACGTAATTTTCCTCCACAATGGTTCTCAGTCCAGGGACGATCCTTATATCTATAAATATAAGGCATACATTAGTAGGTAATTTCTGGATCTGCAACGCTTGTATTTCGGATTACTGAACCACTTTGATCTCTTTTAAGCATTTAGATTTATTGAAACCTGAAAAAAAACTTTTGAACAATCTAGAGGTGATGAAACTAGGCTGAAAACTGCAAGCCCTCTCATTTTAACTTTGTTTTACAAAAAATAATATACTTTTGTATATATATTGGCTTTTATAAGGCATTTTAAATCTAAGGTCTTTTCCATCAGGAGTTGAGAAAATATTCTCAGCCTCTGCATCTGCACTGCTTCCCCTCATGTGCCCCTTTGCTTTTATTATTCCTGTCCAACTCTGGCTTCCTTCCACTCAGTTCCTGGTAGAACGTAACCCTGGAGACGGAGTTGGTGGTGAGAATGGCGATGGAGAGGACTCCATCGCCACGGTAACGGGAGTAGAGCACTCAATCCTCTGGATTCATCTCCTCGGACACTATTCTTAGCAACTATTGAACTTCTGACCTGCTAGATGAAGCAAATGGTGAATATGAGTCGATTCCTGCTGCAGTTTTTCAGGTTTATGCAACTTTACAGTTCTTTTAAGCACATTTGATCTACTTTGATTATATAATTCCAGCCCCATATGTTGCCACAATTCAAGAGTTTAGATTTTATGTCATTGATTAGAAAATTTACATCTAATCATTAATCCTGGGAAATATCTACTGGATAAACCAGACAATTTTTTGAATCCGTCTTCAAAAGACCCATTATTTTTAGGCATTTAGTCATATTTATTTACTTATTTTCTCAAATGCTGCAAATTTATTGTTTTTCATATGCTTAATAAGTGTTAATACAATCCATCAACTATTCATGGACTGGAAGCTTTGACCTGAAAACTGTCACACTATCAGGCCAAAGCTTCCAGTTTTGTTCATAAAAAAAGTTGTAAATCTTGAAGAAACTAAATGCAGGTTTGAGTTTCTGTCAGTTCACCTTTACTGAATCAGGGTCAGAACAGAAAAGATGAAACATGAGTCATAAATATCGTCTTATAAAGCATGTCAGCGTTAGCAGCAGTTCTCATTAGAACCGTGAATGGAAACTAATTCTATATCTCCTTCAGATAAAAAGCTGTGACTACCATATAAAAGGGACAGTTGCTGCAGAGTGAAAAGAGGTGGTCCAGGAGCTGGAGTCATTTAGAAAGGCTTTTATGAGCTGGTTGGCTGCAGGTCGACTGTCTGTCTTCTTAAATGATCATCTGACTGGCCGACTCCGTTTGGCTCACTGACCCACATGTTCAGGTTTGCATAGATTTCTGCTTTTTTTTTTCAGTTGGCTGCTGGAGGCCCACAACCAGTTAATCTGAGGATTACTGTCAGGACAGTATAGCCATCCAGCAGTCCTCTCCTGGGGAGCTGGAATCTGTGTGTGTATGTGTGTGTACATGGTTCAGATAACCATTACCCTTCAGCCTTCCAGCCCACCTAATCCCTTTCATCATCTTCAGGTTTTAAAACGGGTCCTTCTCTTTAACTTTAAGCAATCACCTATTCAATTTATTTCAGGCTTATAGCTGTTGTATTATTTATTTGCTCTAATATTTTTTACAGTTTAATGGTGCAAATTTAATAATTTCAGAAGCCAAACACTATTTGGCTCAAATGTATTCATCCATGTTAAACATAATTTGCTTGGAGCTGATTTGCTGCACAGGAGATTTATTTAAGGATCTCTTACGATTCTCTAAAGCTGAAACATAAGCTATATTTACCTTCCAGTAAAATGAAGAACCTATAGAATTAAAACATTTGCTTTTACAAACATAATCACTCGTTAGTGTGCATGTTCATGGGAATTTTTCACTATAATCTTCCCTATAAACCAGTTAAAAAACAAATAAAGCTTAAAATTTCTGCTTCAATGGTGTCCATATGACATTGTATGATACCCATGCTCAGCACTATCCAGCTTTTTAACTCGGCACTGATAACAGCAAAATAAACAAATACCATGATTGTTTTTTTTTCTCTCGTCCATCTTAAATTACATCAGAGAAGGAGGGAACGGTGTTTCTGTGTGGTCTTTACTCTGTGATGGAGTTTTAATTGGGGATGCAACAAAGAACTGTGTCCATTAAGATTGTTCCAAGTCCATGTAGGGATTTTACACACCACTTCAGAGTCTTTTCATATCTAAATATACACATTTTAGTCATTTGGCATTTTTCGGCACTAAAATAACA
>JAOXYM010000024.1:20539945-20550740 GCA_028567055.1 Leptatherina wallacei
GAGATAGGGTGAGAAGCTCGGTCATCCGGGAGGGGCTCAGAGTGGAACCGCTGCTCCTCCGCATCTAGAGGAGCCAGATGAGGTGGCTCGGGCATCTGGTCAGGACGCCTCCTGGTAGCCTCCTCGGGGAGGTATTCCGGGCACGTCGCACTGGGAGGAGACCTCGTGGTAGACCCAGGACACGCTGGAGGGATTATGTCTCTCGGCTGGCCTGGGAGCGCCTCAGGATCCCCCCGGATGAGCTGGCTGATGTGGCCGGGGAAAGGGGAGTCTTGGCTGCCCTGCTCAGGCTGCTGTCCCCGCAACCAGCCCCGGATAAGCGGAAGCGGATGGTACGGTACAAAAGTCTTCAAAAAGTGGATATATTATCCCCCAAGTCAGCCATGAAAACAAGATTATGGAGGATAAAATACAAGGTGCAAACCCTCAAACATTGTGTGTATCATATTTCATTCTGAGACTTTTGAACTTATGGTAAAAACGTTGCTCAAAACCTTGTTGTATAAAATCTGATACTTGACTACTGACCCCTAGTGGATACCTTTAGCACTCTAAAAATTCTGACATATCACACAGTAATGATACATATATGCAAAAATATATCTTTTATTTTTTAAAGGGCCAAATAACAATTTCACATAAAAATAAAAATAAATGTAAGGGTTAAGTTTCAAGGGTTAACTACACTATCTATAAATCAAAGCAGAATTTACTTGCATGGCCTCAAGGTGTATAGAACAGTTTTTGTTACTGATGTCACAGTAACAGACAGAAGCATGATAAATGATTCTAAGTGTAATGGGAACCAGTTGTTTGCTCAGATTTAGTCGAATACAACTAATCTGACTGGACCGAGCTTCACAGTACAGACAGACACTGAACCAAAATACTGAGCAAACCCATGAATTACAGCAGGTAAAGATTCAAATGCTCCACTTGAAAATGACTCTTGACAAGGTATAAAAAAATCAACACTTATTTATGTTTGTTCTCATTTGAGCCCCTGAAAACAGGGAGCCGTGTAATGATTTTTCTTTGTTCAAGTCCTTGCATATAAACAAAAATGCATGCTTGATTGCATTTTAATTGGTTTGTTTTAAATGTATTTTGAATGCATAGAAGGACAAAATTATTACAAATGATGTTTTGAAAAGAAATTCTGAACCAAACCAAATAACTCTGTAATTATTCTATTATTAGATCTTGTTTGAAAAAAAAAGAAAAGCGGTACAGTAAATGAATGGATGGGAAGTGTGCAAAAAAGTTAAAGCAAATTTGAGTGGCGGCTCTTTGACCAGCAGAGGGCAGCATGGTACCTTATTTTGGTTCTTTGTTGTGAAACCTGTTAAACAAAAGGTCACAAGTTCAGTTTTCCAGCCTCCAGTGTTGCCATCCTTTTTGCCGGCAAATGTATATAATTCTGTGTAATATTTCCTTTGCTTTAACCACAGACAGGTGAGTAAGACTTTAATCTGAAGTGTATTGCTAAGAAATGTGTCTTTATAACAAATGGGAGAAGGAGAGCCATCTTCCATCACATATTTAGATATCAATTAGGATTTAGAATTAGCCTCCATGAGCAGAATATTATAAAAGAAATCCCATGCCACTGGCTGTTCACATAGTCAGAGGCTAAACATAAGGTTTTATATCTGATCTGAATGATGGACAAACCAAAATGCTTTGTCACTCACTGGATGGTAAAAAGAAAAAAAGAGGACTAATTTTATCAGCCTCAGTGACTGTGAATCAGCTGGACATCCCTGTTTGAACTCTAAGTCAGTTGTCATATCTTATCTCATTTGGTTTTCATAAACCAAAATCTAAATCATGTGAGCACTTTAGAAAATGACAGCTGTGTTTGTGAAAACCAGAAGCAATTTCTAATGCATGTCCACAGTTCATTTAATTTGTTCCTAGCAGCCCATAAGAGCCGAGGGGCACTTATTGTGACCACTCCTGCCTCCCAAGGGGCCCGGTTACATTCTCTCCACCCCACTCCATTCAGGATTCATCCTTTACCATCCCCCACGTGTAGGGTGCTTTCCAAACCGAGGTCTTCTCCCTCTGCCTAGATGCTCTGGACAGAAGATGTCTGGGTGGTGTGAAAAAAGAAAAATTGGTAACATAGAATACAAAAAAAAAGAGTGGCATGGTTGGGAAATCTCGTTCTGCACCGGAGCATCATAGCATGCTTGAATCTATGTTGTTGTGAGTGGGAGGTCCTTTCATTTGTCTTATTCAGGAAGAAATGTGCGCTCTAAATATGAATTCCTCATTTGAAGGCTTAACTACATTTGCATCCCTAAATGGATCTGGTTTTTCGACATGCATTTCCTCTCATAGTGGCAGCTTTTGGCTCTGAACGGAACTGTTGTGAGATCAAGGGACTGGAATCAGAAAATAGAAACATAACTGCATCGATACAGATGGAGAATTTCACTTCCTGCTGGAGTCATAGGAGAAATGATAATAATAAAAGTCTCTGCATCTATCTGTAGTGATATCGTATTGTTGATTATTTCCTCTGGTGGTGGTCATGTTGGGCTTTGCGTCTCATGGTATCTAGAGTTGTGTTTTATCTTCTTGAGACTGTCTAACACAAACTGTCCTGACACTACATGTCATTTGTTGGGCAGGACTTTAAATCTCGATTAAAATATATGTACATTCAGTGGTTGTATGAAGTCTGCGTGGATCCTCCTGTTAACAGACGACATTGTGTTCAAACCAATAAAGATTATTTCCTTTAACCCACACTGTAACTGATTTATTGTGACCAGGGGCAGTATTTTTTTGTGATATGGACGATAAAATGCTGTGAACTGTATATAACTGTAAACTGCAACTGATGGTGGGAAAATTCACTGTCACAACTGTAATCTCCTGCAATATAAATCAAAATACAATAATAAAACTGCCAGCTAAGAACTGACCAATGAGAGAATTTTTCTTTTTTTTTCAGTTTTTTTCCAACTAAGAGGCAACAAAATGGATTTAAATTGCAGAAAAGAAAACATCTAAAGGTTTAACACATTATTTCTGTCACCATTTTATGTGAAATGGCAGATATTTCCAGATATGTTTGACTATTGATGGAGAGCATTTTGTTTGAATAAATCAAATAATGCAGAAATGATCCTGTAAAAGAAAATACAGCAATTACCGTAAAGGGAAGTACACTATACTGTAAAATGAAACACAGTAATGATACTGTAAAGAGACATACAGGAAGGATTCCCTTAAGGGAAATACAGTAATGATTCTGAAAAGTAAAATACAGTAAACCTGCTTGAATTTGGAAAATAGTAAAACTACTGTAAAAGGAAAAACAATAATACTACAGTGAAATGAAATATAATTTATGTTACTGTAAAGGAAAATACAGTAAACCTGTAAACAAAAGAAACAGTAATACTACTTTAAAGGGAAATGCAGTAATATAACTGTAAAGATAGACACAGTACTAATACTGTAAACACAGTGGCATGTAGCTGCCAGTTAGGTACTAACACATTTACATCAACCTTTTCTTGGACACTGTAGTTAGAACTTTATTACAGGGACTTTAAAGCGTGTTTTTTTGTATCGTACACCGTCTTAGTCTTTTAAACTGTTTCATTGATATAGTTGTTAATGAATTCCTATTGATTGTATCGCATTACAGTTGATGTTATGTGGCAGAACAGAAAGCCAGAATGAGGAAAGTCAGGACTCCAGATGGAAATTAGCACCCTGCTTAATGCGCCGTATTTACATCAGTGTTGTACCTTCATTAATGTGCACTGTCCCTTACAAATAAACAATTCAAAGTTTTTGTGTCTAAAACTAAGCAAGGAACTGGACTGAGGAAACAAACTATCCAAACAAATAAAACTAAAGGAAAAGGTGAAATAAATTAAACGAATAAAAGATAATTATAACTGCTGTATAGAGTCTTTGAACTTGATTCTCCTGATTCTTTGTTTTTCTCGTCTTCTTCTCCACCTTTGAGCGCCTTTGTGGTTGTTTTGATATAAATACTAGTTGTTTAACTTATACTAATTTTCTTATTTTTAAAGAGTAAGTTGCATTTGAAGCACATAGAGTTCAGGATTATTTGGACCCCTGACTTTCTTTAGTCCCATTCGGTTATCTGAGTCTGGATCTATTCACTGTCAAAAAGTGTTTCTTTTGGGTTTAACTGTTAATTTGTATCAAAGAACGTGAAATGTCATAAACACACGAACACAGACGGTCTTACCAAGTAAAATAACATCAAGTGTTCTTTCTTTGAGTCCTCGCTGATTAGCTTCAGTAGACACATTTTCCAACACTGAGCATCTTGAAAGTGAATCTATTCATTTTTAAATCCTTTTTTTTTTAATCTAGATTTCATATTTTCTTGTATCAATGTCAACGTCCAGCCAAGCTCTTACAAGTGCTTCTTTAACAAACATCTCACTTTTCCAGCTTTGGTTTGGAAATGTTAAAATAGCTGCTAAATATGACAGAAAGTAATAATAAAGCAATTGTTGTACATGGTCAAAAAACTGAGCAACTGATCTGTTAACACAAAATACAGCCTCCATGTGCTTTATCTGCCATGAGTTTGTCCTGATTATGCTGCATTCATAGGCAGCAGTTAGACTAAGTGAGCTGAACGCTCAATGGTTTGGAGTGACACAATAAACCAGGAGAGATAAGCAGGCGGAAACAAGAGAAATTAATTCAGCGTGTTAAAGTGCAGCTGTCTGGTGGCTACTGAGCAGGTGTCACCTCCCCCCGCCCCCCCCTTCCCCAACACATCCTCATCCATTCATTCATGCTCTCGCATCTTGCTTACTATTGTAGCTGACCATCATGTGATTATAAATATATAGTATAGGTTTGCCATATTCTATTTTATGATTTATTTCCAGATGATCTGTTCCAACCTTAATTTTCTCCAACTCTCAACATTTTTATTGAACTCAAATCCACATGTTCTTTTATTGTTTTATTCCTCCATCCCTACAGGCTTTACTTAAAGGCATTGACTTGACATCCCCCAGCAGGTAGAAACCCCTGAAGAATTTGCTCAAATAAGTGCTCAGAATAGTCTTAACATGCTTCTTTCTGCAGGATAGACTAAAAAATAAGCTTTACGACACACTTGATAACAACAATTCTTGTAACACTTTCTGGGACATAAATTCAGGACATTTATATGTGACTTCACAGGAAAACAAAAGGTTAGAAAACACCAAGAAAGATGTGAAAAAACACTAAACTCATAGCATCTTTTATCTCAGCAGTCAATTTTGGAACTTGAGAAAAATCTACTCCTACTGTTCATGCTGATAGTTCATAGTGATTTTATGAAGACTGAAAAACAAAAACAATCTTCCTTTACTTTACACAACACGCTGTCACAAAAAAAATAAAAAATTGATGGATGCTGAAAGGTTATGTTTAGCTCTCCCCAAATCCCTCCTGTGCTTAAACATAATGATGTTTTTCTTGTAACACCAGAAAAGTAAATACATTTGATTTGATTAACCTCAATTTCATTTTGAATGAGGCCCCTAAACAGCTCTTGATTTTCAGATTGGTCTGCATTGTTGACATTGACAGATCATTATGGCTATTTGGCTATACTTACGGAGCAGGGGCAGATTTAGAGGGGGGGGGGGGGGGGGGGGGGGGGGCAGGACGGCACCCCAGGTGCCACTCCAGGCAATTGACAGGTAACTGAAAGAGGACGACAGAAATGTCTTCTGTCATAGATCAGCAGTGTCATCAAACTAGTTTGAAGTAAATTTTAAAGTAGTTTTCTAGATAGTCATCCTTTAAAAATGCTAATGTTTGGCTGCACATTTGGTGCGTTTGTCCCTGTGCAAATACAACTACAAATGTTATGTAAAGCTATTAATCTGATGTTAACATGAAGCTATGTAGCAGTGCTAATCTAGTATGGTAGGACTCAATTAGTTTTAAGCTAAGGTGGGGAATCTGTGATATATTTAGTTTTCAGTGAGTATATTTAGAGATACACATCAACTCAGTTAATCAAGATTTTCACATTAGAGCTGAAAAACTATAAAGATGCTCAAAGAGTACTGCAGTATCCAAGTTACTTAGCGCTGACTAAGCTAGAGCTACATGATCCAGTTTGATATAAACAGGGGGCTAGCAAGACTAGTTAATTAGGAAGATATAAGAATGAGGAGAAAGGAAGGTTTTTTACTTTTTTGTAAAAAGGAAGGAGACCGAGGCAGAAGGATCCAGTCCATCACCGCCATCAGACAGTGAACCAGTAGTGCTCCTCACGACCACATCGAGTAGTAGGCTATGCCCCAAAACAACCAACTTACCTTTCTATGAACCTTCTTGAAGCTTGCTGAAAACATTTCCACTTAAAGTAATGTTTTATTTCTCCTGTCTGTCTAATGTGAGCACAGACCCCCCCCTGCACCCTCCAGCAAAAGTCTAGCTCCTCCACTGTTTAAGAGTATGAATCTATATTTCTTTAAAATATTAAATGTCACATTAAAAAACAAAACCCAAATTAAAGAATCTCACCAACTCATCATTCGTTTTGAATGCAGTTGAAAGGGATCCACAAAAATGTAGAGGACTAAAAACCTGCTAACACAAAGCTGGGGGAGGGGGTGATAGGGCCCCTAATTTTGCCTCAGGCTTTCAACGGTCCACATCCATCTTTACCTCGACTTCTTAACTCAGGTTGTGTGGCTACTCCCCTGCTACCCCCACAGTATTCTTTTACAACCCCCCCTTACTCTCTTCTTCTACAGTTTAGCTGTCCAAATCTTTCAGCTATACCTTTCCCTCTCTTCCTCCCTACATGCCACCCCCCACCCTTTTCCCCTGGCATCTCTGTTGCCTTTTCCACTCAACCCCACCTCTTCCCACACCTCCCTCCTCCCCCCGCCGGTGGTGTCCATACACCGTCCGGAGCGCAGGCTCCTTCATGTCAGTCACTTTCCCAGCGAACAGACGGCTGCAGCAGCAACAGCAGCAGGAGGAGCGGAGACTGTAATCCCCCCCTTCATCCACCCCACCCCCTTTTCAAAACCCACAAACCGGAGGCAGGAGGGAAACAAAACCTCGCGGGACACCTGTGCTCTTTCTCATCGTCCTTTTTTGAGTTTAAAAAAAGAAGAAAAGAAAAGAAAACAGCTACAGAGCACATTACTCAAAGATCTGGACCCATTTCTAAATTGTGGGTGATGATAGCGAGCGGAGTGCTGATCTAAACTGGGATGTAGACGGAAACCAGCGGCGAAATCGGCGGCACCACCAGTAGCAGCATCAGTCGGTTGGCGGATGGAGATGCGTTGTGAAGGCGGAGGTTTGATGATGCTGCTGCTGCTGATGATGATGATGATGATTACGATGATATAGCAGGTGCTTCAGGTTGGTGCCGCATTGCCAGACCACCGCGAGCGACGCCGGGGAGACGGTGATGCTGTCGTCGTCACTGTGTCACAGGAACAGAGAGAGAAAGAGAGGAGAGGCTCTGACATGGAGGGAAGCGGCTGTCTCTCGGCTCTGAGCTCAGGCCACCCGGATCAGCAGGTTGGATGTACAGCCTAAAGCCTGGGAGACTTGATTCTTGATGTACACGGTGGAAAATTATCATAAAGTTGAATTCTTGAAAGTGGAATTGAAATGTTTCTGTGCTTAAAAGTGAATGGCCCATATGTTGATAATGTATCATAGGAGCATCACAGCAGCAGCGACTGTGCCAGTTCTGGGTGGATTACGTCTACAGAGCAGCAGGCCTCCATCTGAAGTCAGCTGCTGATCTGGGAAGCATAAATAAAAACCCTAAGTATTACTTCTCTGCCCTGTTGCTGCCGGAGCTAACAATTTATTTTGTTTATTTATTGGAAGCTGGTGTGGTGGGATCCCTTGTGGAGGAACAGCTGTTGCAAAAGATGACTCACTTACAGGCTGGCCTCTCTCCAGAGACACTGGAGAAGGCCAAAGTGGAGCTGAAAGAGAACCCAGAGACTTTACACCAGGACATCCAGGAGGTCCGGGACATGATCATCACCCGGCCGGACATCGGTTTCCTCAGGACAGACGACGCGTTTATCCTCAGATTCCTCCGGGCGAGGAAATTCAACCACTTCGAGGCGTTCCGGCTGCTGGCACAGTATTTTGAGTACAGACAGCAAAACCTGGACATGTTCAAGAACTTGAAAGCCACCGACCCGGGCATTAAGCAGGCCCTGAAGGACGGTTTTCCCGGCGTGCTCTCTAATCTAGACAAATACGGCAGGAAAATACTGGTCCTGTTCGCAGCTAACTGGGACCAGAGCAGGTAACGAGATGTTTCAGGTTATCTTTATTTGGTCTTTTTCATTAAAACAGAGAACTTGTAAATCCATAGATGTAGGAGTTTAGTTTGTGGAGCTGTCCGTTCAGCACCACACAGAAGTCAGAAACTTCCTGAACTACAGTGCACTGACATTCTTTAACCGGTTATGGAAGCGCAGCCATTCCCAAATATAAATAAAATACACAGCATGGCCTAATGTATGTGGACACTTGAACATATCACCCATAAGGAATTGATTAAGCAATCTATTTTAAATGAAAAGTTCTGGAGCACCTTGGGTGGTTTAGCTTCCAGGTCATCTGACTGATGCTGTGTATGTAAGCCAGTTACATTTCTTTTAATCCCCATATTTCTCCTTAGATTTGGCTTCATGTGTGGGGGCAGAGATAAAAAGCATTTCTCAAGCTGCTACCAGAAAAAGTTGGAAGCATACAGACATTGTTTCCAGTGCTTCCAAAAGCAACAGGGATATTTTGTGTCAACAGTTTTGTCATCACATTTTTTAAACATCTACCAAAATATCCTTTTGTATGTCCAACGCGTTGATGCAGTGTGAAAAAGAGGAACATCACTTGAAACAAGCTTGTTTTGTTCATCTTGGGAATGTTAACCACATTCTTAATGCATCATTACATGCCACCTGAAGCGCTTCCATGTTTGCTCTAACACAGATAGATCACTGTGCAACTTGGAAAAAAATGGCTACTTTACAGGATTTGTGGACATGTGAAACTTCCATCATCATCATCATCATCATCATCATCATCATCATCATCATTTTCACATAAATCATTCCTGATGACCCAAATATTTCAGTTCATAAATCCCATTCAACACTTGATTTATCAAATGAAATTAAATAGAAATATTGCTTCTTGACATTCTTAGTTTGATGAGAACATAAATAATAGGGTTAAGTAAAAGCCAATTTAACTTACAGAAGATGATGTGTGTCCACAAAATGAGGACACTGATTAACCAAGGCATCCTCCATCATATAGGCTGTCAGTCTTACATTCATTCAGTTTCTTGGAAAGGATTTGTCGAGTTATCTCCAGTCATATCACAATACATCACGCAGCCTTAAACCCAAATCCCCAAAAAACAGCTCCATGACAGACGTGTGCGGACAGGTGACCCATGACTTTAGTCAAGATTTAAACATTTCAGCATCTTTAGAAGTAAGGATGCTTCGGTGATTAAGACAATGAGAAAAGTTTCTCTCAAAGCTTAAGCACCACCAGCTGCAGCCATTGTTGGTCCTTTGAGCAAGGCCCTCAACCTCACCTGCTCCACAGGTGCTGTGTCATGGTTGATCCTGGTATTTTTTCCTTCTTAAAGAGTGTTAGAGGTGTTACCTTGGCAGCTTCCTGCTGCTTTCATGGCTGTCAGCCTTTAGTCTTGTCATGTCATGATCTTTAAAAGTGAAACATTGGGTGCTCGGACACAGAAATCAAATGTTTTGTGCTGTTCTGTATCCTTTAAACCACCTCAGTCCCCTGACCACCACGTTGGAAACCACCGAGTTAATCTTGAAACTGTTGCTCAATGAGGTCAGAAATCAAACTCTGCAAAGCAGCTGGTAATTACAGCAATCAGATGAAAGGACATTAAGACTAACAGGTAAAATTTTCTGATCTAAAACAAATTGGAATGGTTCTTGCTTTTCTCTGCCATAAATGACAGCAGAGTCTATGCAGTGGTCCGGATTTGTATCTAGGCTGAGGTTAAAAGGTATAAGTAAGGCTAAATCATTATTTTGTTTGGCTTTAATAAGGGATCGGGACAGTTTATTGTTTGGGTAACCAGTTAACCAGAGTTCTCACCATCTATGTCACTGGATCTGATTTCAGATTTACTGAATTACTGCTTCTCAGAAAACAATATTAGAAAAAACAAAACAGAGCATTTTAGGTCCATTAATATTGATGCAGATAACTCATACTACACTTTAAAATTAAACTGTTCTTCTTTCCTTTGGTGTTGTTGAATCCAGCTTTTTTTATAGGCTCAACTTTTTGCAGGCAGTTTTACGGAAGCACGTCTGTTTATCATCCAGATAAACCGATTAAGAATGACATGTTTATCATCCTGAGAGGGAGGAAATGCTTCCTCAAATCAAGTTTATTGATTAATGGACGAAAAATAAAAACAAGAGAAGATAAAGAGGAAGTTCAGATAATGAGAGAAAGAATCCTGATCGTTGAACGGGACGGTGAAGTATCCGAAGCATCAGGTGGATTAAAATCCTTAAGGACACACTGAAGCAACAAATCACAGGACGAGCATCCTGAGCCACATGGTCATCACTAAAAGCAATTAAAGCATGGCTCTAAAACCTAATTGATTTAAGACAAAATTAAACCGAGTGGGAGGTTATCGGTAAATTCCACCAACAGCGTCTTGTCAGCAGGCTGGCGGATACTGGTTTCAGCTCTTTCATGAGATTAAAGACATGATGGCTCT
>JAOXYM010000024.1:20551207-20564640 GCA_028567055.1 Leptatherina wallacei
CCACCAACAGCGTCTTGTCAGCAGGCTGGCGGATACTGGTTTCAGCTCTTTCATGAGATTAAAGACATGATGGCTCTCAATGACACTTGGCTAATGCTCCAACTAATGATTATCCCCTTAACTGACACAACCTGAGGTATATTTTTTGATTAACTGACTGTCCAGATCAAAACATGTTAGAAAAAGGGCTCATATAGTTTGTTTTAATATTAGCCGAAGTCTTTATTTAGCTGAAGTCTTCAAAAAGCCTGATTTGTCCAATTATGTCGTATAAAACCCCAAAGATAGTCACTTTTAATTACATGTGGCATGTACTTTGAGGTGCTTTAGCCATAAAATGTTTGACATTTTCCTTTGAAAAGTGACCAAAACATTTAATTGTATATCAAGCAGGATCACTAATGCTTCAAATGAATCACACCCGGAGCTCACACATATTAACACACTGTCTTAGCTCAAATTATCTTTGTCATCTCATCCTTTCAGCTCATTACTACCCTGCAACTCTGGAATATCTATTCATGTGTTAAAGCTTTGACATATCCTCATCCCTTATGTGCAAGTAAATTCAAATCATGTCTCATTTTTTTAACAGATACACGTTTGTGGACATACTACGGGCCATTTTGCTGTCGCTGGAATCAATGATAGAAGATCCCGAGCTGCAGGTCAATGGCTTCATCCTCATCATCGACTGGAGCAACTTCACCTTCAAGCAGGCGTCCAAGCTGACCCCCAGCATGCTGCGGCTGGCCATCGAGGGGCTGCAGGTGAGAGAGATTTGCTGATGTTGTGGGGGTTGGTTAGGATTTGGTTTGCATCTGATACTATCAACAATTTTTTATTTGTTATGAATCTGTGAACAAGACTCGCACATTAGTTTTTTGCTAAGAATTTTTTAGTGATTTGTCAATTAAATGAAGCAAAACGTGCTTGCTTGCCACATAATAGCAAAATAATTGCCACTTTTAAGGCCTTGTATGGTGTAAACATCTGCAGCCGTGTCCTTCAGCCAATCTTTTATATGTTTGAATGCAATAATGAAGAAATAAGAAAAAAGAAATCAGCTTCGCCCCATTCTGAGTATTATTTTTCTTTCTGCAACAGTGTCACAGCAAACCTTCAACTCCCCCTCTATTGTCCTCTCTGCAGTTAAAATGTGCCACTTAAAAACCAGTCAAGCGCTGTGTTAAAGCTGTGGGCATGGTTAAAAAGCAGCACAAGCGAGTAATGACATTTCCATTTTGGTTGCACATTTTACTTCATTTTTTTTCTTCCTTCCTTTCTTTTTCCAGGTTTATTTAGCTGGTAAAGATGCAAAATGATGAATTTTAAAAGCCTGTTAGTTCATAAACTTGACACAAAAAGAAAGGGAATTTGTGTTTGGTGGTTTATTTCTTTGTTGTAATAATCTTTATTGCCAATCAATCTTATACCGATGGAAAGCCTATTTATTTCCCTTTTAAATGGAGCCACTTTTGTAGGAAAATGTATTTTTTGAATAAGCCGCAGAGTTGAGTATGTGGGTTGCACCCATTAAAAGCTTGACAAATCTTCTCTGCCAATGCCAAACAGTTCACGAGGAGCTGTTTACATGCTCCTGAGGCTCCTGTTTGTTAAATGATAAATTGCCAATGTGCCTTTTTTCTTCAGGCTTCAATCATCCAATCCAAGAATAACACCAAGCAAGAGTCAGCATCAGAATAAGTCGTTTTGTGTTGGAAGAGAAGAATTATCAAGTTTTTCTTGGGTGTAACCCACATACTCAAGTCTGCTGCTCATCCCATAAATGCATCTTCTTTACAGAAGTGGCTCCTTATTAAAAGGGAAATAAAGAGGCTTTCCAACTTTCCAAGCACTGTTACAACAAAGAAATACTCTAACAAACACTAATTTCTTTACTTTTCATGCCAACTTCTGTGATGAGAGTCAGGAATCCAGCTTTGACAAGAGAAATTAAGGAGAAATATGACGCCTGCTGTGCTTGTGCTTGGGTATTCAGGATTCTTTAGTAACCCATTATTCATTGGGACACCTTTAATATTGTTACAGAAATACCTGTCCTGGGAGGACATGTTGCTTGCTGCTATGTGTGTGTGTGTGTGTGTAAATAAGGGGCGTTCTTATTGCTTCCTCAACATCTCTGTGAATCATTTACCAATTTGTTTTCGGGCTCCATTAGTCAAAGTGAAAGTTAAAGGGAAGTGTTTCTTGAGGGAAGCGTTGAGTAAGACACAGTGTGGTCTGAGTTATGATCTGATGTGTTTGTGATGGATAAAGCGTCACGACTTCATCCTGCTGGAATTATACATTAAGCATCCAACACTCTGAAAGCAAACCATGTTGCTAATGACAAGCACAAATGTTATACTTTTGAAATGACTCCATCAAAAAGTAATCTTTTATACATTTGCTTTGGAAAAATCTGTCTGACAATATGACAAAACACTAAGATAACAGAACACATTAATCACTTGGAAAATTCACTTGTTAACTGAATTATTGAGGGGGATGCTCAGGTCATGTTATGCAGGTAATAGAGAATTTGGGGGTTTTATCATCCTGGTGCAACATTTCATTTTCTATTTAGATGGAACTAGATGTAGAAATTGTCCTCTATAGTAATGATCAGTTGGTTTTCAACTTCATTTCTAAAAGAAAATAGATCATTATTTTAGACATCGGAATAACCAGAAACTTTTCAGTTCTTGAAGAAGATGTGTTATTTGATTATTCCTTTGTCTTCTTAGCCATCGATGATGACTGACCTATAAGTCTTTGGAACTTAAATGCTGCTTCTTCAGGAAGGTTTACATCATGTAAACAGTGGCACAGACTGTAACTTCTCCATTAAAAACAATTAGAACTAATGTGCTAATTATTCACAGTGTGCAGACATTACTATTGATAAAGTTTTTGAAAGATGGAAAACATGGTAGATAAGTCAGAATAAAAATGAAAGGGAACAACATCTGGAAAATAAACTTGACAAGACACCTAAAAACTTCATCATCTCTCTCAACAGTTTAAAGGAAACTAGAAAAGAGCTATAAATAAAGCCAGCGTGGGAATAAAGGCAGCCTCGAGCCACCAACCTTTGATATCTTTCATTAGTGTCAACAGGGAAATAGACATTTTCTGTTGCACCGCTTGTCTTCTGGGAAAGAAAAGCACATTCAATAAAAGTGGAGATCTGCAGCTCATTTTCACCTGCATTATATTTATTTGCCTGCTAGCCTGGAGGAATCCTGAGATCTGTTTGGATCAGAAGTCATGGAACCTGTTTGTAAAAGCTCAGCCAATGTTTTATTAGAAACATGGAGGTAGATGATTAAATACTAGACGACATGAGTGAGTCCATCTCTAAAAGTTCAAGTTAGTTGTTATTCAAACCAAACCAAAACTCTCCTAATTTCAGTGTTTAATAATCCTGATTGCCAAAGATGTTTCCATTTTGAGGCAGTTTCAAATCAGCCAAAATGTGGGCATTTTTTTAACGCGAGAAAACTTTCACAAATTAAAAAAAAGAGCTCATGAAAAACATGTAAATCTATCTACGATAAGAGATGTTGTGCTATCTGTATAATGCAGAAACATGAATATTATTTTGCACCGGTCGTGCATTGAAAACCAATAAAAGTCACCAGAATCTGACATTGATCCACAATGAATCCACAATGCAAAAATAGTCAGTTTCTAAATAAATAAATGAAAAATATATAATTTCCCCTTGGTTTAAAAAAAAAGATTTTTCATTTAATTTTATTTCACTCACACAGGCTTGAAAACTGGAAAATTACCACATCTTCAATGCTCCCAAAAACGTTACACACCCATGTTTTTCCTTTGAAAATCATTACATGCTTGCCTTTTTTCATTATGTTAAATTTAGAAATGTGATAATAGATGTTACAGCAACATTTATCTGCTTATAAAGGCACAGGAGGGAGTGGATGTTGGTGTTGCATCATAATCTGTCGTATGAGTCCAGTCTTATCCAGCCCAGTGTTGTCTGTTTCAATTTCAGTCATGGTTGGTATGGCATTAGAAAAGAAAAGGAAAAAAAAGAAGAACTTTTAGATATCAGTAAGCATATTTTTATGGTAATGAATAAGATTTACATGTTTAAATATGGACATATACATGTTATAGGTTGCATCACCTGAATGATTCCACATGCAAAACAAGTGATTAAAAAAACAAACATTTATACGATTTCTGCACCTATATTGCAACACTGCTCGGTTTTGGTGTTTCAGACAACTGTAGGTTTTTCGTGCTTGCTTAGACTGGACTGTTGAGCAGCATAACTTCCAAGCATGATTCGATATGGAGGCTTTTTAAAGTGTTGTAATTACTTTGGTTCATCAAAGAAGCTCACAATATCATGACCTGGTTATTTATGAATATCTAGATACTTCATAATAAGAAAGAAAATCCTGCATATTCCACAAATTCAGAATTCATTTTTAAAACTTCCATCATTTTGTTGCTTGGCAGCAAAAAACTGTCTAGTTATTTAGTTAAATAACAAACGTTTCCATGCTCTTTCATTGTATTAGGGGAGACTGGAATGAGCTAATTTGCATCTTAACATTTAAAGATGCAAATTTTTTGAGCAAGAGGATTTCGTCTCTTAATCTATCTTCAACTTACGCCCCAGCAAGACTTAAATAAAGATTGTGTGTGTTATGCAGGATAATTCAATACGATATGTTTTCACCTCCTCCTTCTGTAAACATTAGTTTTGTGCAGTCAGCACAGGGTTGAACTGGTACGCTGGAGAGAAGAAACTCATTCTTTTTTTGCAGATTAAGAGATCAACAGAGGATTCAAGCAGTGCATCACTGTGAGGAGTCCATATGTAACACATTTCTGACAGTTTTCCAGACTCAGATTAGAGCCTGAATAATTGATGGCAGCTACTAGCCGAGTCCTGAGTCATTCCTACTCGAATGGATTGTTGGGTGCAGAAGACTAAGGAAATAGGTGTAAAAGGGTCATTTGATTAGATCTGATGTAGCAAAAATGATTTCCTAAACACGTTACTGATATCATCAGGGATGTGGAAAGATTTTTTTTTTTCTGAGGATGAAATGATGAGAAATATGGAGTTCCACTTTTTTCCAAAAGCAAGGTTCCTCACTCAGGTTTTTTTTAATAGGTTGGACACAAACACCTTCATTTATTTTAGCTTCACATACAGCTTATAATGAATAAGAAATATAAAATAGGAAATATTTTATCTTTCTTAAACCGTCTGTGCTGTTTAACCGTTGATGTCTTCAGCAGAATTCAGTGTGCTGGAAGCTTGAGATCCTTTTGTTTAGACCAGAAAGTAGGTTACATTTGTAATATTGTCTCTTTAAGTAACAGCCTTTATCCACATTGTCTGATTTGATAACGATAAGAATGAATAAAGTGTTCACTGAAGTTTCAGCTTTTGTGTTTTGTGTGAAAAGAATAAAGGTGGCCCTGAGTCATTCCCCCAAACAAAGAGACATCTGATTGTTGAGCCGCAGTGAGTCACTTCAATCTGAACAAATCCTCAAACTTAAAGGGGCACGATCACACTCGTGCAGGGAAGTTGTGCTGAGCTTATTCTGCATGAGTGTTGTATTGTGATTTACACTAAACACATCACTCGGTTAACGTTTGTGTTCATCTACAATTTTATATCCGCTGCTTCAGCGCTTTTTCACTGAACTAAATGATCTGATGTCAAACTTACAAACACTGATCGGCCATAACGTTATGACCGCTTGCCTTATGTTGAAGCCCTTTCAAGGGTGTAGGTTTGATTTTGACATGGTAGGGACATAAAAGTGTCACACAGAGGCCCCTGGAAGACAAACGATTTATTGCACTTATGATAGACATTTATTTGCAATATCATGTAATTAAGTGGATTGGAAATCTGAACAAGCTTTATGAGGTAAAATTTTCTATTCAGTGATTGAAAATAAGATTGTTTGGTTTTGTTTTATGGCTAAACTGAATACAGGATTATTTTACTTAATGATTTATGTAACGTAGAGTTGATGACATCTGTTGGCATATTTGTACCATATATTGTACAGACAAAGCAGTTTGCACATTGCAATCATCAACATGACAGAAATACACTTTAATCACACATTAAAAGAAATCCACGACTTCAATTCATCAACTTAATGGAACCTTTAGAGGAAATATGATCATTGAAAGATATGATTGCATGTTACAAATCACCATCCTCATTGCTGTAATCATTTTAAGAAAGAAGAACTTATATGATCTTTATGTGAACTTAACTTCATGTGATCATTTTGACTCATTGCAATTTCATATAATTTGTGATGTTAGAGGGATCGTTCAATTTTACATCATTAAAAAAAACCTGTTAAAATTATTACGGTCCAATTGTTGCTGGGATCTGTACACAATAAAAATGTATTTTTTAAAGTCTGTACAATATTGTGTGATAGTCAGGTTAACACTTTAGTTTGCCATATAATGACTTTGATTAAATTTCAATTAATAATGTAGAGTTCACCTCTCCGTCTGTCTCAGCATCTCCTCCTATCTAACTTTTCTTGACTTAGTGACTGTTATTTTCACCATTATTTACAGTATGACTAAATAGAAGTTTGAAAATAATTTCTTTGTGGCTTAAACTTTTACGCTTTGAAGTTCTGATTAATACAGCTCTCTGGCACTAGCTAGCACTAGACAGGAGTGCTAGCTCTTTGAACAGAGTGAGTGACATCAGGGGGCAGCCAATCACATTAGCGATAAACCAAAGAGTAGAGCCAAGCATAACAGTTGAAATGGGTTATATGGTTGGACTTGTTCCAGCAAAGTTACCAATAGAGACCACAGATCTCTCAACTGTGTGTGTGACAGGAAATGAAATCAGAAGTTGCTGGATATTGATGAGGACGTTTATCTACCATCTTGACCCATTTCTACGCCCATGGGTCCTCCTCAGGCTGCCGAAAGAAGTCTGAATGACAAGATTATTTGGGCCCTGAAAGGTATTGGGTGGGATCTTTGTGGATTGGGTTTGCGTCCCACAGATGCTATCAGATTGTTATCTAGAGAGTTTAGAGATTGGATGAACTGTGTTTTGCAGGGTCCAATGCTGTCCTGCTAGAGGAGGCTGTTGTGATAAGATGAGCAGGGTTACTCATTCTGTATTTCAGTGGGCTTATTGGTGTGGCTGATGTAAGAATAGATTTCAGAGGAAGAAAATTCATAATTAACCCAAAGCTAAAAGATTTGTGACAAAAAAAAGGAAAAAAAAGGAAAAAAAATCAAGTCATAATCAATATATTGTACTTTAAACAGTCCAAGCAAAATCTTCCTAAGACAGGTTAGATTGCATATGGTTATAAATCCACCTCAGATGGTGCTTGGCCATATTAATATTATCCTTTTGAAAATGAGTCTAAAAACATCCTGGAACAAGACAATATGGCATTTTTCTTCAGTTGCTGCTCAAACTGCCTTAGTTGTGATTTCAAGTATGTCATGGCAACCGTAACAATGTTGGTTTTAAGCAAATACAAATAGCATGTAGGCCGCATGCCTTGGGATCTCAGTTTGCAGCTCAGTGTTTTGAACAGATCACAGCAGAAGTGAGCTCGGATCTGTACTCCTGTCGGCGGCTCCTCGAGGCTTCACTGTTTTTTACAATCCAACTGAGTTTTCTTTCTTTTTCTAAGGATTTTTTTGGGGACATTTTTTAGCTGTAAGTAAAATTTGACTGGAAACATGGGGAGATGGAGATGGGGAAAAGTGTTTCTTTGTTGTTTATTCGTCAGGAATCTGCAGCTGTTCAAGACGCAGAACAACTGGCAGTAATTTTCTCAGAGCTTTTACAGTTCAGACTCTAAAATTGTTTTATTTTTCCTGAGGGTCATTCTTGATGTTAAATGATTGTTGGCATGATAAAATAAGTGTTATCAGTCAATTGAATAGCAGTTTGCTCATTTATGATCTATTCAGTGTAATTAGCCAAGGCGTTCTCATGACCTTCTCTCTCAGTGCTCACTGAACATGGCAATGTTTAGTCCCTGACCTTGGGACCAGTTTGGTGAGATTAAGATTAAAGCGACTTGGTAAGGTTTTTGCAACGATCACAATGTTTATCCCAGTGCACTTTACACATGATGTGGAATATTCCTCGTCTTTATGTTTACCCAACACGTGCGTTATAAGCCCTGTGTCTTTGTGTTTCGCTTTTTAAGCTTTAATTTTTTTCTAAGATCCTGATATAATACACTGCCAGTCCAAAAGAAAAGTCACCCTCTAATGTATTGTTGGACCTCCTTTAGTTTTGATTATGTGGCATTATTTTGATGAGCTTATGTCACAACATTTATTTCTGTCCAGAGCTGCATAAACTTTCTAGCTGGGATGACGGGAGAGTCAGACCACTACACACAGATTCTCAGTGGGTTTAAGGTTTGGACTCTGTTATGGGCAATACATGTGTGAAAATGATGTCTCATGCTCCCTGAACCACTCTTTCACAATTTAAGCCCCGTGAATCCTGGTATTGTTATCTTGGAATATGGCCGTGCCATCATGAAAAGGAAAAGGAAATCTGTCTCACACATTCATGGCTATTGAGAGGCAATGTGAGGCTCAATGACTTGCCTAAGGACACTTCGGCATAAAGTCTAGTAAGGTATCGATCCAACTACTCTTCCAACTGAGCTACAAGTGCCCCTCAATGATAATTTGGCTGAGCTTGACGCGTTCTGGATGTGTGCTTTTAGCAGAGGGCCGCAACGAGGAGCATCTGGGACGCATCTGACAAGCAGCGCACTCGGTGTGAATCACACTATTGACTAAAACTGGGGCTATTAGCTGCAGAGGCCGCATCACAGCCGCAACGCACCGCACATCCACCCGGTGGAAATGGGCCCTAATACCTGCAGGATAGTGGGCCATGAGGACCAGGGCTGGGGATCACTGTTTATACAGCCAGGGTTTAAACATGGTGCCTGTTTCTGCTGCAGACAGGGTGCTCTGTCTGGGATTTTGAGTTCTAATACTATTTAGTGGCTGTCAATACAACACAGAAAAATAAATGCATGATTTTCGCAGTTATGTGAAAAGTATGCTTCCAATTTCATTTCTTCATGCTGTCATAAAACAGATTATGTTGAAGAGTCCAGGAAAACACAGGAGGTGAGACACCAAGCATGATGGGATTCAAACCCAGCCAGTTATAATCCTCCAGGATTACAATGTTACAGAGGGATTAAAATTTCAAGTATGTACAACCCTCTTTTCTTTCCAAAACAAGTAAAAAAAAATTTAAGGAAAATGAGAAAAAAATCTTATCTTCTAAATGCATAGATTATTTGTTTTATAAAACAGATCAAAGTGCTTTACATAATGAATACAACCATAAAAATTCACATTCAAAGAAGTTTTTTCCCCGTTACGCTTGACGTTGTATGTTTTGTGTCTCTTTATTCTTCTGCTGTGAAGCAGTGGACTGCAGCAGCGTCTGCTTTTGTGGAGTTTCAGGGCTGTAAATCACCTCGTTAAGGTGATCTGTCACAGCACGACAACACCTGACCCTCAGATCAACTACCTGCCACTCATAGTAATAAATGGGCTGTCCTGAATCTCTGACAGTTAACCAGCTGCTTACCAGCTGGAGACAGCCTTTACGCACCAGACCACATCACATGCATTTAAATCTGCCGTGAGTCCTTGTAATGACGTGACCCAGAGTGAAATTCTTTCATCTGTCTGTTTGAGCAGGATTTGGCTCATATTTGTTGACAGATCAGCCTTGACCCAGGGGAGAGTTGTATAAAATTTGATGGCGATCTGGATCAGCGATTTTATCCATTTGGCAGTTTCTATTGTTACCAAATCTCTTAATGTTGCATTCAAATGCTACTCGGGAAAAGCTACAGTTGTTCTCTTTGTGTTGTTTTAAAATAGAAAATAGTAAATAGATATTTAACTATTTTTTTCTTCACTTAAAAGTTATATAGCACAGAATAAAGCTGTGTCATGATATAGAGGAGCTGTTGAGTTTTTAGGTTTTATGTGGTTTGATAAGTCAGACTGGGTTTGTCAGCCTCTGATTGACACTATCTCTCCTATGTCACCATAGAAACAGCTGGGTCAGAAAATTATTCGGTTAACAAAAACTTTAAAAACCCCTTGCATATTGGAGGCATTTTACTAGTAATACACCAGGGATGTCAAACTCCAGTCCTCAAGTTCTCTGCTCCAACACACCTGATTTAGATAAAAAGGATCCAACAGTTTTTTGCCAAGTCCTGCACAATGACCCATTGAGGTGACTCAGGTGTGTTGAGGCAGGGAAATCTCCAGGACATTAGAAGACCGGAGCTTGACATCCCTGTTAAACATCATCTATACTGTATTTCTTCTGTATCTCAGTAAAGGAAACATGGATTCTTGTCAGGATTTCTTTAGTGGAAATGCATCACAAATGTGACAATGTGAAAGTGTCTTATCTGGATGCTTGGGGTTGGATGTCACTTGAAATGTATAAAAATGAGCTGTGATGCTAAATTTATGAGTTGGATCTAAAAATCAGACTGAGTTGACTGTTCATGCTGCTGTGTTCCTTTCAGAGTTCTTTGCTCTTATGAAGATTTTTTATTGTATTTCTTGGGCTCAGAAGGTAGATCATATATAGGGACTAAATATATATATATATATATACATATATATATAAGTTGGTGGTTCAGTTTCTAAGCTCCTGACCTGCAGAGCAAAGAGATTTCTACTTTTTGAAAGGAGATAAAAAGCACATTTGATGAAAGAGAGACACAATTTCCTCAAGTCCAAAGTTGTTTATCTACTTATAAAAAATAAAAAAACTGTTTTATTGATTATCAATAAATAATTATTGATAAAGCATGAAGCATATCTTGCCAATGACATAAAGCCCCTTTAATTTAGCCCATTATTTGACAGAACACATTGGTACGCCACTGCTCTATAGCAAACATGAGGACAATACAACAGTAGCATGGGTGCACAGCTGGAAATGGGCTTCTTCTCCATCACTTGGTTGGGTTTCTGTGACATTTTTGCAGATATGCACGATCCTCAAGGGGCAAATCCAAAAGAGTTTGACAGTCTCATGGTTTTTCTTCTTTGATACATTTCAAATTTCTCATAAACCAGATTTAACCAAAGTGTGCAGCATTTGTCTAATCCATTTAAACCTGTCCAGCTTTACACTAACACTTGTTTTAATGATATGATTTAATTACAAATGACAAACTGACCTTTTCTGAACCTCTGAGGCCACTTCACCATGCAAGCGTGAAATAAAAGACACAAAAATCATAGGTGAATAAAACTGTAATGGCACAAACTGCTTCCAAATCCTTTTAAAAAGGTTATCATGTAAAAGTATTGAAGTAATTGCCCTCTCCTTTTGCTCTCCTCCTCTCTTTCCTCCATGTCCTCTGGCCTTCTTACCCCATTTACTTTTGTTTTCTTCCCCCTCCCCCACCTCTTTCCTTAACATCATCACCCTCCCATTCCCTCTTTATCTTTCTCCCCTCTCTCACAGTTCACCCACTCCATCTTTTTTCCAGCAGAGACAATAGTGGCAGAGCAGTTTAAACAGAGTGACAGCAGCCAGAGCTTTCACGCCACACTGGGATAATTATTCATTTTGTTTAAAAATAAATGCAATCATTATCCAGAATCGCCAGTATTTTGCAGCAATTATTCATGGCCAGAAATCAGCGTTTCTATAGAAACACAGTCAAGTCAGATATCTAAAGAAATTATACAAAACATCTCTCATGGACCTTTTTTTCTTTTGCTGTTTACTTTTCACCTAAAAGAAGAAGCATCATCATCTTCAGCAGACACTTTCAACACACATTGTGCCTCGTCTTACCTCCTCCCTCCTTCCTTTTCTTCCTTCCTCTGCCCTCCTCGGCCCCCTCCTGCTTCATCCCACCCTCGCTACGTTGCCACGGCAACATGTCGTACTGCCTCGCTATCTGCTCTGCCCTCTCCTCCAGATGGGCTTCCTTTTGTTGTGTGTCTGAGTGTTGATGTGTGCAGACACAGAAACGTACTTCTCCGTATTGCTCAGTTGCTTTCTTCATCTCAAGGAAGCTACTGATTAAGTGTCAGCAGCTGATGATGCACAAGATAATGTAAACCTACTATGACTCATTCAGCTGGATGGTGTGTTGTTAGATTCGAATCACAATGTGCTGTTATTAGAAAAAAATTTGAAACCATTAAAGAGATCCTTTACGTTTAATCTTGTCCATGTTTGTGATTTTGAGAATACAACATTTTGTCATTTTGACTTTTTGACTGCTGTCGGTCGGATTGAGGTTGTAATCATTTTGTGATCACCTCCCACATCAGCAGATCAAACTATTCAAGGAAAAGCAATTATCCAGGGAAATATCTAAAAGACAATCAAAGAGACTGATTAAGAAAAGGCACATGTATTCCTCTACAGTGGATCTGACTGACTTTCCACCACTGACTTATTGTCTGCCAGCATCATTAGATCAGTTCAACATTTTTGCTATATTATGTCAGTTAAAGAAATAACATTCGGTTTCAGCCTAACTGAGATGGTAAACATCATGTCTGCAACATATCAGCAGGCCAGCCCTTAAAGTAGCATCATGCAACTTTTTGACCTTGAAAGTAAATGCTTCTGACTCGGTTTGATTGGACAGTTATATTTGTTCTGTACCTACCTGGAGCTGACATCACCCAGCAGCATCCCGAAGCTGAGAAACCAGACTTTGCAACTTTGAGTTCCAGCCCAGATCCACACGTTGAGTTGTCACTTTGAGTCTCGCTTTTTGCTCACACCAGCAACCGGATAAAAACGCACCGTGACTGATTCATTCAAGAGGACATTATCGCAGAAGGAGAGGAAAAGAAAGAGAGAGAGGGACTAAGCAAGAAATAAGACAATGAATGATGCAATCGCTATAGGGGACATGCCAATGGGAAAACCTGTGGTGCCTCTTTAACAGTCATGTAATGTCAGTAGTTGTTAATATTTAAAATGGACAATGTTTTAAAAGAATGTAGTAAACATGTAAACTCTGTGAGCTAAAAACTCAATAATCTTCGTTTTAAGCTTCCATCCAATGAGATACAACAGTGGCGGCGATTTGTTGTAGGTCAGTTCCTACTGTCTTAAGTTTTTTATACATTGTTGACTGTTTTGAAGATAAACCATTGTCACACTCATTTTTTAAAGAGATTCTGTGAGCAGCTTGATTAGGCCCCCTAATTAAAGTTAATCCAGCATGCGTTGTGCACCCTGTCTCTTCTCTGAGCTCTCTCGCCAGTAAAAGTCAGTCTTGACTTGTCAGGGTATTGAGGTGTGGACACAGGCGCAGACAGGAGGCAATATGAGTTACAAGGCAAGAATAATTTATTCT
>JAOXYM010000024.1:20567439-20580728 GCA_028567055.1 Leptatherina wallacei
AAATAAAACAGGAAATAAACACAATACAACAAACCACAAAAATAAAAGCCCTGGCTCAGAACTGAAATCCTGACATGACTTGTCTTATCTCTTGCTCTCTCACTTTCTTTCTTTCTTTTACTTGCTTCCTCCAATTATGTCATCTTGTGTTTCTTTGCTGAATAAGCTAACGGTACACACTCAAAACAGCCAAAGTGATTTAGTTGATGCTTGAAAAAACATTGTGAAGTGTGATTTCTTAGAATTTGGACATTGCGAGGCAACAATGGCTCCAGGAATGCAAATAATGAATGTAAACAAGTTTTTTTAGGTTGTTTTTTTTCACATCAGTTTGGAGGCTGAGCAAGGGATTTTTCCTGGAATGTTGTCTTTTATGATGAGTATCCATGTATATGGACGAGTTATTTACCAGCAGGATTGATTAAGCTCTTGAAAACCAAATTAAAAGGTGGTGGGGGGGGAGTTCAAACTTCGAGTTTAGAAATATTTTCACCTAAAATTATATAATTTATTATCTTAAATGTTTTATAGTTTAATTAAACTGTTTTATTGTGTGTTGTGTTTCATGTGTTAAATGCTATTAAGTGCCTTCTTGGTCAGGTCTCCCTCGAAAAAGAGACGATAGTCTTAAAAGACCTCCTGGTAAAATAAAAGTTAAGTAAATCATTCATTCATTTAAGTCAGAATTTGTTTAGCAGTGTTATTTTAATGTGCAGGGTAATTGTTGTAGAAAGGTTCCTGAAGCTAACTGAATAGTGTTTTTACCCTAAAACCAAACACACTGAACTAAAAAGACATAATGAACAAAAGAGCTTTCAATGGATTGAAGGATCTGAAAAAAAAAACCAGCTCTGACAACCCTCCAATTTTAGATAGCTTTCTAATCAGGCAGCTTTTGGATTTAACATGAGGATATGTCAATTCCTCGCTCGGGATTGCCTGAACTTATCAGTTTCCATCAGACTAATGCATTCCTTTATAATTCAACATACACAGATGTGTAGCCATGCAAACATTGAGGTGCAAAAAATGATAAACAGTATGGTATATTTCTCCATCTGTCATTCAGTAGCATTTCCTGTTTAAGATACTGTGTTAAATTAGCACAGTTTTGATCAGATTCAACAAGATCTTGGCAAACTCGTTAGTTCCACCCACAGTTATCAGGGATGCTGATTGGAGCACTTGGACCACTTGTTTCTTTGAGATTTAGTTATTCATTTATTTATCTATTTTCGTGTTACTGCACCGGATAAATCATTCAACTTGTGGAAGTTGATAGTCCAAACTCAAGCAGTCGTGATATCAAATATTTCTCCCATGGCTGGTGTGAATTCGAGAGACTTTCCCAGCTTTGATGAAACTCTTGTACTTGGGTTGGAATTACTATGAATAACTACAAATTATGCAAAGCTACTCTAGTACAAACAGTAAGATTTAACTGGGAATAATCATTTACTGAAACTAATGTAGCTTTAACACGTTTCCTACTTTTGTGATTAAACTTTGCTTTGATCAGCTGAGATAATTAACCACTCGTTTATTTGACCAACACAAAATTAATTTCCTTTGCTTTGATTTGTCCAGTCATTTATCATGACTATTTGTCATGCACAGTGTCTCCCAGATGCTTATTTGATCTATTTCTTCTTTATTTTGACTATGTTTGATATAAGTTTGCAGTGTGGGACTGATGCCTCCTTTTATATCTTACTGATTTATTGCACATTAAACACCAAGTTAGTCAACAATTAATCATGAAAAATTAGTATAATATAACAAGTTAAGTATGTTCTTTGACATTATGGGATGTCAGGCTATGACCATGGCTTTTACTTTGCATTTATTTATCAAGTATTTTCCTTTCAATAGGCAGGCATTTGCCCCTCTACTGAGTTTGAATAGCTGCTGCAGTTTAGACATTAACATATACAGTGGACTACAGTTCCAGTTAGTGAAATCCCTGTGGATTAATTCTGCATTAGCATTGTTATGTAACACAGAAACCCCTCCAGAATAACTGGGACTCCTGTGAAAACTGTGCCAATATGGCTGTAGAATATTCATGAAATGATGAATAGTGACCTATCTTCTTAGGAAGTAGCTCAAAATGTTATAGATAGGCGTTAATGTAAAAAAATAATTGAAATTCTAAAAGAAGTCTGATATCAGAGAAGACGGATTCTGATCTACTGAATTACAATCCTCATTTTCTTCATCATCACATAATAAATAATAAAAGGCCTCTAAGCACCATGTAATTTGGCTTTTTCTAATCTGAAGCAGTAAAATTAAGACGGCAAATTAAGGCAGGAAAATTAGGTTAACAGGACAGATATTTAAGTGTGCTGTTTATTTCTTTTTGTGTCATTTAAAATAACCACCATTTGCAGCTCGCATGCAGTTGATAGACATAATCAGCACTTAATATCAAGGCTCGAACACAATGTCTGTGTTGATAATCTGTGGTTACAGTCTGTAAATGTAAAGTTGAGCAGGATTGTTGTGAGCAAAGAAGCTGTTTGTCTTTCCAAACCAGGCCGCATTGATTCAAACTGCCTGTTATCTTTAAACTGCAGATGGTGAACAATCTGACCAAATGTTTTCCCACTTTAGTGAAACAGGCTTCTTAGAGTTTGGCTAGTAGGAGGTTTTGAGAATGATTTGAAGAGAAGCTGCCAATAATTGGTGTTCTTTGCCAAAAAATCTATATCATACTCAAGTTTAGTCCAGATTCAAGTGCGTCTGCACTACAAAAACACATTAGCCCTTCATATAAAGAGTTGTACTATCTAGATATAAAATTTTCTAAGCTCCAGCTGGCAACTATTTAATGTTCTCTGCAAAATCCCTGAGTAGACCACGATAAATTTAACCAATGACAGTGTCTTCATGCACTGTCACATAAGACATACTAAATGCCAAGACAAGTAGCCAAGAACAATGTTGCTTATAGGTTTTTGGTCTGTATTAAACAAACTATATACAGTGTTCACATACAGTGCTCATACAAATGCAACAATGTCTGTGTTTTTCCTAGTAAAAGTAGCACTGAACATTGGCAGATTTTCCCATTGGCATCCATCTTGTATCCTACCTGCATTCTGAGCTCTCTCCAGTAGGGGTGTTTATTGGCAAGAATCTTTTGACACAATATACTGTATCACAATTCAGGGGCAACCATACAATATATTGCAATACTATAAGCAAGATGATATATTGTGATTTTTTTTTTTTTACCAGAATTTAATGGTAAGAAAAATGTAACAGCATAGTAAAAACTGTAAGCTGTTACATGCTTGATATCAAACTATTGAATAAGAACAGAGGGATCTAGATTTTACTACAGAAGAAATAAAACACTTGCTCTCTATGTACAAGATGAATAAAGAAATTAAAATCTGCCTTATCAGTAAATATCTCAAATAGTTATTGAACAAGAGAATGCAGTCGCTGTAGTATCAAACATACCACTTAAGTGCAATATAAACATTATAACAATATAATATATAACCATAAAATTCCTCATAAAAAATGATGTCAGCATGCTTCTTTTTTGTTTTACTCTGTTGGAATCTGACACGTCCCCCTTCATATTACAGTTTATTTACTATCTGTTGTTGCTTTGTGGGACAGTCATATTATCAAATTGTCTCCATGTATTATAAAGCTTCGGAGTGCACAAGCTCCCTGCATTTGCAAAACATTATTTTTACACAAATTATTATGAAAGTTTTTGACACTGACTGAAAGTAAACAGAGAAATTAGGCCCCTGCAGAGGAGCAGCTGTGACTCAGGAGCGGTGATCTGCCAGATGTTAAGCTGTTGCTTAGAAGATGTGATAAAGAAAAGCTTCACTCAGGCTTTTAGTGTGATGTGCTTTAAGTGTTGAACAAGACTAGAAAAAAAAACTGATCTAATGAGCTTAGTTTAGCTGCAGAGTGCAGGTACAGTTGCTTCTGTAGCTGAAATCCACAGTTCTTTACCACCAAATAAGTGCATCACTCCTAGCATATCCAAGTTTTTCTCCTCCTCAGAACTGGAGGGCAAAGAGTTCAATGCTACGTTAATCTTTATTGATCTTTTCGACTTGCTTTATTCCGTCAAATATTTGGTCAGGGTGACTGCAGCTGACATAGTCCCTCACATTGATTGTGTGACCAAAGTGTTAAGCTTTTACGACACCGACACGCAGCAACAAATTCCTGCTTTCCAGTTCATAAAACACAAAGTGTGTCCATACGTCTGCTTTCAAAACAAACTGCTGTTTTGTATATCACTTGCTGCTGAGCTCTGTTTTATTCTACCATATCATCCACTATGTTGGCAGAGAAGAGAAATACAGTTTGTTTATGTTTTTTTAATCTTTACAATTTAACTGTGCATTTTTATTGCTCTTCTTTGGCAGGATAATTAACAATCCTATACTGTAATTCATAGTGACTATGTTCTAATGCAGGTTCGCCACATCTGCATGTTGATGCTTTTTTAAATCAAGAAATGTCCACACGTCCGGTATTTTTTCACACTTCTTCTACCTTTGGCTGCTATAGTCAAACAAACTGAACACAAAACAACACTGCAGCAATTTCTACAGTTGAATTTGACGTAAAAATCACAATACAGACGTTAATGAAAATTGTTTAATATTATGAGCTAATGCAGATAGTAGCTTGTAGTTCCACCCCAAATATATCCAGGGTTTAATCAAGATAAGCAGTTTACAAATTGCTGCTCAGATGCTTCGGGAACAATGACGCAGTGATAAACTGGGCACAGTGACCAGTCCTCTGTAGCTGCACCTCCCTCTGTCATTTTGGCAGGACGGCGAGATCTGTTGAGGCACAGCACAATCTGTACATACAGGTCAACTCCACTAAACACACACACACGGATGCGACAAGAGGCACCATCTTATTATAAATATTTTAAAACAGCAGAACACTTGCTCCCTCATAGAAATTTGTGAAGTGGCCCTTGAGATTTCCTGCCAATAAACACATCCAAACCTGCCTGATTACCACTCAACATACAATGAGGCATTGTGGAGGACCACATTCAAATATTCAGGGTTGCCAGCTTTTCTCTTTTGTTAATCAGTCAAAAGCAAAGCTTCCTTCCAGGGAATATATTTAAATATATATGCATACTTATTTAAATCCACTTGCGATCTCAGTTGAGGAAACAGTCCATTTCTTTTTTCCTTTTTCTGTTGTGTTTCTGAGTTTGGCAGTAATTCAGAGGTTGCAGTTGAGCCTGTGTCACCTTCCTCCTCTGAGAGCATCAAGTAGGTAACAAACTTTAATATTACTTCTAAAATGTGATAAAGAAAGTCTAAATTCTCTTTTCATAAGTCTCAAGCTTTCTATCTTTTAAAACAAGAGAAAGATTGAAGCTACAAACATCCCTCTCTCCCTCAGCGGTTCATTAGATCTCACAAAGTAATGATCAGCAACAGTAACACCTGCCAAAAACCTGAAATTAGCTGATGAGGCTTTATTTTAAACATACACTACTCTTTTTTTTTTTTTTAGATTCTTTTTTTCTCTGAAATTTCAAAGCACTGATTCACTTTCTTTCCTCCTTTGAGGAGCTACCGCTGTGATGTTTGGTACACATGATGCAGTCCTCTAAATACTTTCAGTAACACCCCATTTTTCTACTATAATCTTTATATACTGTATATATCTATATAAAATAAAGCATATTGTTGATTGTTACCTTGCACACAGTTAAATAAAAATTCTAAATCAGGAAAGGTTCAGTACAACCAAAGTATAACCCCACAATGGAACAAATAGTATGAAGAATTTGAGCATCAACGAGGAAGTAAATTGGTCTGACTGGTTAAAAGGTCTAGGGATAGAGACAGAAATGAAAATGTATTGACTGAATATGGAGCAACAGCTGCAGAAAAGACACTGTTGAATGAATAAATTGGATAAAAGGCTTTTGAGAAATAAGAGAAGGAAGGGAAGTCAAGGTTGAGTTACGCTTATCCTTTAGAAATGATTGCAGTTAAATAATTATTTTAATCCGGAAAACTGGTTTGTTATTTTACTTGGTTGAAAATTTCGGCCCTGTTTGAAGCAGACCTGTCACAGCACAGAAACTCTGTTTTCTGTCACAGACAGGAAGCTTCACTCCCTTTTAAAGTCCACTCCGATGTCTTCACATAAAGGTGGTTTTTATAAAGAGCAGGGCGGCAGCAGACAATGTCATCACCGTAGGCTACACTTTAAAAACCTGAAAAGATGCACTCGAATGGAAGTCATCTTTCCCCACCCACAAACTCACTTTTACCCTGTTGAGGACATGTTAACTCATCCTTGTGTGGATGGGAAGTGACAGAAGCAGAGCAGAATATAGAGAGAGCTCATCAACCTGATGTGTTGTACAAAGGCTGAAAAAGCATGACAGAGGGAGAAAATTTATGACCACATTCAGGCACACACAGTGTTAGGCGGCACATGTCAAGTTCTGTTACATCAATTTTAGCTGTTTGCTGGTGGAGAGCTGATGGACTTACGCTGGATGTTACATTTGTTCTCCCAAAATCTAGGACTCCAATTTGCTGCATGTAACTTGTTTTGTGCAAAAATCGTAGTTTTTACAAGCCAATGTTATTCGTTAATAACCTCCCGTCTTAACACTGCAGGTACTTGAATGGAATGATGAAAGTGGTTCACTTAGTCCTTTTATGTACTTAAAATATTTTTAGACTAAATTAATCTTTGTTTTTTTTTTTAATGGCTTTAACTTCTTATTTGTTAATATCAAAACAGATTATAAATAAATGTGTGGTTGGTGAAGGAGGTAAATTAGATTAGACAGATTAGATTAGATTCACGTGATGCATTTGGTTATCACAAAAAATGGAAAAAAAAGTAGAAAAAACCCCACTGCACACATTGGAAAAACCCCAACCATTACGTACAAATATGATATCAAAAATTATATTTGTTGAATGTAAATATAAAAAAGAGTTTAATTCAATAACAATAAAATCTTTTGAATGAGAAGTCTTTAAGCTGCCTCTGTATGAACACTGAGTGCTAAACAGTGTTTGGAAATCTTGAAATATATGATATTTTCTTAAATACTGTGATTATAATATGACTTGGGATTTTTAAAAATACATACTAAGTTATGAGGTGATAATATCAGATCTATTAATGGGGCTTCGTTCTACTTCTGCACCCATTTATTTATCAGTAATTTATAAAACATGCACAAAATCAAATAAAAGTGGGATTTTGTGTTTCTTTGTTGTTACAATGCTTCTTGGCAATAAATCTGATACATTTGGGAAGCTGGCTTATTTCCATTTTAAATGGTGCCACATATGTTAGGAAGATAAATCAGTGGGATGTGCAGCATAGTGGAGAATGTGGGTTGCAATCATGAAAAACTTCTTTGCCAAAAACTGCTCATTCTGCTCTTGTATCCTCTTTGTGTCACTTATTGGATTGGATGATTGAAGTCTGAAGAAACAAAACATGTTGGCAATTCCCCTTTTACTTTGTTCAAAAGAGTGAAAATGATGTTTTATTTGCTCTTTATCCCTTTGCTTCAACTTGTGAGACACTATTTGGGTCCTTACCTCACAATTCAGACATCATTGTGTCCGGGCATTTCTTTTCCACTAGACACTACCTGTAAAACAATAAATGGCATAAACGTATTCATTAAACTTATAATAAGACTTAAGATAGACTTTAAGTGATCTGTTACAGAAATTCTTCAGATTTCTGCTGCTAACCCAGCACTCTGTATCTCTGACTGTCTGGGTGATGAACAGTAACTCAGGGAAGCTGCATCTGGGTCCCGTCATCTGGTTCCATCTTGTCTCGTGCTGCTGTCGCAGCTCTCTTTGATAAAGTGAATAAAAAAAGACTTTAGCTCTCCATGACCTGATGTTCCAGCTTCAGGAGGTTCGGCTTTGAAATATATCCTCCACACACTACAGAAAGGCTGTGATCCATCTTCCTCCCCCTGTTGGTGTGTGATGCTGTCTCTTTTCTTGTCCTCATAAAGGTCCTGTTTTTCTTCTCTCCTACAGTTTTATTTGAGATCAATTTCAGTGCTTAATCGATTTGTTCTTTATGCTCCAAGAGAAAGCCTAATTCCTTTTATTTTTGCGGCATAAATAATTACAGAGGTTGTTTGGCTTTTGGTGTGCACGTCAGGTTTCAGGTTGTGTAAATCATTGTTTACTTTGTTGCTGTCTTTGCGATCAGATGCTGACTCATCTCTTAATGTGCTGCTTCGGCTGAAATCTGATCCATCCTTCCTTTGCCAGCCTCAGTTTTCTATCCATAGTCTGTGGTGCCTGATCAATACTGTATATCTAAGGTCAGTTCAGACACCAGTACTTGAAAGCTGTATGATCCCAAAACAAAGCACTGTTGGAACTTTTTTAGGATGAAAGGTTCTTTGAATTTAATTTCCAGTTGTAACAAATCTTTAGTCTGCTTCATTTTAATGGCAACTTATGGAAACCTTGCTCCTGGCTTGGGTTTATTGCTACTTTCTACAGAACTATGAGCAGATATGTGTACTTGATACCCATAATAAGACATTTTGTTAGACATGCTCGACTGTTCTATGTAAGATCAGTCTGTTGCAAACAACACTGATCAGGCTGTGAAACAACAATAAAGCAATTTGCTGGCCTAAGTTTCTTTATAAAATGGAAAATGTTGACTCCTATGTGGCTGAGTTTAGATGCTTGTGGGAAGCTGTCACAAGCTGTGAGCAGACAACTGGCAGATCACACCTTCTAAGTTGCTGCTATTCATAAACAGTTTCCTGTTTGCACGTCCAGCTGATACAGAGCAACATCATGAATTTTAGATGCCAGCTGTGTCTGCCTGCTATTTGGTGCTCAACAAGTGTGAGGGAAATGATAAAGAACAAGCTCAAAAATGCCAATCTTTGACTCTGTGGCTCTATAAAAAAACATCACCATATCCTTCTTTCTACTATTTGTCCCTGATTCAAGAGTCTGCTGGAGCTTCTTGTTGATTTAATGTTTGTTTGGAGTTGAATTGACTGATGGGTTAAATCATGTGTGCACAATGAAGCTTTCCTTGGAACTAAAAGCTGGATTGTCATTTATACCACTTACACTAACAAGAGTGCCTCAATGTGTTTGTTTATTTATTTTTTTTTACTTTTAATATTTTGCCAACCTGCTGGGCTTCAATCCAACCATCATTATATCCAATCTGAGCCGGATGCCGACTGAACCTCCCAGTGCACTTTTTACTGTCTATATACCAATTAAAGGGAGAAGCATTCATAATACATTACAGTAGAGGCTCAGGAAACAGAAACCTGTAAGACAAAGAAGTTATTTTGTAGATGCATGAAGAGAAAAAGCTTTGCTTTCTGAAGATGTGATATCTGTATAACTCCACATCTGCAGTGTTTGGATGATCTTATATGTAAATTGGAAGAAAAAATCCCAGAGCAGTGCACTTGCTGTGTGCCACACTCCAGCTCTTCCTCTCAACCATAAATATTTCAGGAAGGTGCATCACTACAGCTGTTAAATATTCACCCAAATTGACTCTTACATAACACTTTCACAGCCTAAATCCTCTTGGTCCCACTGTAGCTCTCTCAAGTGTTTCTCTGCATACACTGCGTGATTTCAGCTGCAGGTAACAGGTAGCTTTTGCTTTGAGGAACATCCAAGTTAAATAGAAATGTTTTGAGGGATTGAACTCAGACAGGGAATTTCTTTACCCTGTTCTACTGCAAATCTGTAACCTTTTAAAGTCTTTTAATTGATTGCTCGATCAAGCTCAGATGTCAACAATGTTGGCTTATTCACCTATTAGATGTCTTTTTGGGCCATAAAACTCACTTTTTCCTGCAAAATATTTTGGAGCCTTGAGTTGAAGTTATTTCATGACTTTTGATCTGTTTTTGCACAATTACTATGTTGCCATTACACTTTCTGAAATGAATGCATGTCAAGTATATCTTTACGAACTCTATTGTCATGATAATTCTCCATAAAAGAAATAAATCCAAAAAGCTTGAGTTGTCTTTTTGCATCTTTATCTTGTTGCAGTAGAAAAGCAGATTGCAAGAGTCTTTAGAAGTTGTTTACAACTCATTCTTCCACCAAATATGTTTTTATTCTGCTCAATGCCTCGGCTCACACTCTTCCCCAGCTAAATCCCTGTGGGTGTTGAGTGTGTGGACAATGCACGCATGAAAACAGTTTGAAATAGTCTAAACTAACTCTTACCTCAAAAAAGACATCTGGAATCAGATATGGTCTAAACTACCCTTTGCCTGGAGTCAGACCGGATTCTGCAGAGGCTTCAGTGCTTTCCGTTTGACACGACTCCTCAAATGAAACTTAACCTTAGCACTAATATGTTTCATTGCATTAATATTAAGATAAATGTAGAAAAACTGATCAGTATGCAAATTTCCTCTAACACTATGAAAGGTGAAACCTGAGCAAAAAAGTTGTTTTATTATTAAAATTGTTAAATTACACAAAAAGGTTGCATGTTTTCCACTGTCAGAATCTCACAATTTCTCAGCATATTTTTGTCAAGATATTTTTGTTATTCCCCTGATCCAAAGTCTTGCAAAATTTCTTACAGGGGGTTGGGGGGGGGGGGGGTGTAAAGCATCTTTAAGTGTCCAAAAAAGCACTATATAAGTTTGATGTCTTATTATTATTATTATTATTATTATTATTATTATTAAAATCAAGCAGGCAAAGATAGTCACATCCTCTGTATCTCAGAAATACTGATCCCATAAGATTTATCTGTTCAACTACGTGTTCGCAGAAACTTTGCTGTCTTTGGGTCTTGAGAGACTTTGATTTTGCTGTTTCACAAGACGGGATCCAGAATTTTCTGCTGCTCTTGGCAAAGGGCTGTGATCCTTGTGGAATCTTTGTAATCTGTGTTTCGAAGATTAATACTCAAATAAACCAAGTTGAGCATTGATTTCTGCCCTCTGGCTGTGCATGCACCTCTGTGATGGCACACTGTTATATTAACGCTGCGATGCCAGCAGGCGGGACTGCACAGGAGCTGCAGCTTTACTGTGAATATGAGTATCATGTGGGTAATGATATTAGTGTGCTTAGGTATGGAGCATTAATGGGACGTGAATGGCCAGCTGGGGAGTTGGGTGGGGAACAATCATACCTGGACATAGTGAAAAATTAGTTGTTTCTATGCCATGAAAACACACTCAGAAGAAGTGAAAAATATCCCAAAACTCCAGCTTTTAAAACAACAATTAAAGGATAATCCCTTTCAGTATCACCCCCCCCCCCCTTTTTTTTTTTGTTAAAACAATATGAAAATTGATTTTGAGTCATTACTATAATTAGTGTAAAAGAAAAAGACCATCACCAACGAGATTGGCAGATTTTAAGAGCATTTTGCAAGTTCTGCCCTGAGGTTAGATTTAGAGGAAAATCTGCCCAAGCACTTGATGTCATAAAGCTGGAGGTGGTTGATGGTGTTTCTTTTTCTTTCTTTTTTTCCTTTGAAGAGAAAATCATTTCTAATGTGTTTATCCAGTTCAGTGAAGCAGGCTTTCAGGAGGAAGGAAGATGAGTCGACATCAGGATGTATAAATGTATTGTTCATAAATCAACGAAACAAATAAAAATACAAGAGTCACATCAATTATGTTGTCCTTTTGGTGGAAACAGATTCATCTTAACGTGTCGCTTTTAGTTCTGTTCAACCTTCTGCTGTATCAGAACACAATCGGGAAGTGACCTGCAGCAGGAATCTAAAAATAAATCCCCTTCACGCTCTCATTTGTTTAAGATCGACTTTTGCCTCCCAGTTGCCCAACATCAAAGAAAATACTGAAGTGGTTCTGACTGGATGGTCTCTGATATTGGCAGCTTGTATTTACTGAATATTACAGCTACTTATTTGCCAACTAGCTCATTTCAAAATGTACCATTGTCTATTCTGTCTGATCAAGATGAGTTCAAGTTTTAAAACCATCCTCTGACAATAAGACATAGTGGTTATCTTTAGTTTTAAGCGCTTCATTTGTCACTTAACCTGTTCATTCCTTGTTTTTGCTGTAGGAGTCTTTTTTTTTTTGGTTGTTCTTATATGTACACTGATACTCAAGGCATTTTCATTCACATCCTAAATATTTTTTAACTATTCCTCCTTTAGAGTGGATTCCTGGCCAACCAAGGAGTTACATAATTTGCATCCTGACACACATACTGCTGTGAAAATTAAGATCAGGATATTTTTAGATATTTAACTTGCATTATATTTGATATTGAAATATCTTTAAGAGATTGCAAGGGGAGCTAAACAGAAAAGGCTTGGATGGATCTGAGGGATATTTTTCCATTCTTGGCCAATCCATGGAATCTTATCTCATGTAGGGCAGTGTTGCCTAATAAGTTGCTTCACTCTTAGTGGTGGATCACCATGGCAACTTTTGATGAAATTTTAACACCAATCAGTTCTTGTACGCTGTAAAAAGAAATAAAAAGGTTTAGTGAAAAAAGTAAGGCAACCAGCTGCAAAGCTTTTTTCAGTTAACACAAAAGGTTGTCTGAGCCTAAATCAAACGTGTAGATCAAAGTTGAACAAAGTTAGGATAGCTATTCAGTAGGGGTGTCACAATATTGGGGATAGCACGTTTTAATGGCTAGGTGAAGTTTATTTAATATAGTGCCTGGGTTTTCTTTTCTCCAGAAATATATGTTGAGCTGTTACTTGAATTTGGTTCTTCATCAAAGATTTTACAAGCTGTTCAAAATGTCATAACCTTGAAAATGACGATAAATGTTGTACCCACGACTGGTCAAAGCATTTTTATTTTGTCATTTAGGTTCATATCGTGATAATATTGTATCGTGAGATGTTGATATTGCGACACCCCTAATATTGTGTCTGAGCTGAAACAGCTCATGTTAAGTTGAAAATGCCTCTGAAAAAGTGTAGTTTTTAGTTTTATCCAACTTTGTTACAACTTTGATTTACTCACTTTATCTGTCTCAAAAAACGCTTTCCAGCTCATTCACCTTTCTCTTTCGAGGTTTTCTCAACGACTAATTCTTTATTCATTCTTTGGTTGGGAAGTCATCCGTCTGCGCCAGGGGTCTGCAACCTGAGGCTCTGCAGCCACAAGTGGCTCTTTGGACCTTTCACAATGGCTCTTAGGCCTAGTTTACACCAAAATGCTGCTACCAAATTAAAAAATTTTATCCTCTGCGGGATTAAAACAAAACTGCATTTATATGACGGCGGAATCA
>JAOXYM010000024.1:20580828-20593636 GCA_028567055.1 Leptatherina wallacei
AAATGCTGCTACCAAATTAAAAAAATGTATCCTCTGCGGGATTGAAAAAAACTGCATTTATATGACGGCGGAATCAATCCGATCACCGTTGACACGACTCTGTAAATTGAGTGACTGCGATGTAGTACGCATTCGCAAACGTTGCGTCTTGCTCTCACAGTGTTGTCATGTAAACATGGCCTTAATAAAGTAGGCAAAAAATGACAAAGAACCAACTAATATTGTTAAATATAGATATCGTAACAAATGCAGGTTTAACAGTTTTTTCCATGAAATAATCACATTGAATTTCCACAACATGATGACACTAAAAGTACCAGTAATTTTCTTTTAGATCTATTTTTCTTGTCATTAGTTTGGAAACTATGGGCTTAAAAAAGAGAAAAAAATACACAAATATCTGCATCCCATTGAGGAAAATCTTCCTTTTGTAAAGTTTGTTTTTCTTTATTTTGAAACCTAAAAATAGAAAAATAAAATCGTTTTTCAAAAATGACAAATTTCCTATCGTAGCTATTTAGGAAAATTATAAGTTGTCTTTTTCCAAAAGGTCATGTAACATTTGAAACAACTCTAAACAAGTTTTATTTTGCTAGGCTGAGGGCAAAATTGGCTCTTTGGATTGTAAAGGTACGAGACCCCTGATCTACGTTTATTTCAATGCAGTGTAATGTTTACAATAGTAAACATTGTGATTTCAATAAACATTTTGATTACGTTTGACAAACTTATTAATCAAATACAATGTATAGTTTTTACCATTACAGACATAAGAGTCTCTCTGACTGTTTAAATACTGACGCTGTTTGACTTTCACTGAGAAGCATCTACATGAGACATGCTGTATGTCAGCAAATGCTTATTTCAGGAATGCTTATGTAGCCTAAAACAGGGACTGAGTCCTCCAATGCTGTTGCTGCTGACTTTTGAAGATTTTATTGATTTATTTTTAGCTATCAAGATCCTCACTGAACCATAAAATATTTCTTGCTGATTTCTCATGGAAGTGTCTGCCATATAAACTTGCCAAATTGCAACAAATGATATCTGTACATGTATGTTCATATCAGTATCTGCCTTATGAAATGCTTGGAAAATGAACTGAATGATTGGAAAACTAAAACCCTTTTTATTTAGCATTTCAAAGCCCAGGTGACAGAGAATGAGCTTAGACATTTTTTCTTTTTTCAAAAAGTTCTAAGGATTTTGTAGTAATAAACAAGTTAATCATGCGACGAAACTCCCTTTTTTTGCTTGTTTCTCCAATCAATGCTTTAAATAAGAAGCTATACTTACTCATGCCTTTGTCTCCACAGTTTCCACATCTGCTTATTATATGCAAGTTTAGGCTTATTCTTACTTATGCACTAGTTTTAAAGTTGTCACAAAATGCCAACTCCGGCTCCAGCAGCTGCAGGCTGCAGGTTACAAAGAAAGAAGCATTTGGAGAAAAAAAGACAACCCCAAGTAATAACCAGGGTTTTGAAAGATCTGGATGACTTTAGATCACCGCTAACACTAAGACAAACACAACATGAGTGAGGTTCATTAATCTCACTGTAACATGTAAACTGGAAGACAAATGGAATATCCTGTAAAACTTATGTAAATACCACAGTCAGACGAGTTATGATTACATAATGAAGCATTGTGCTCAGGAGGATGGAAATTATTTTTTAGATCCTTCTGTCTCCCCCCTTTTCCCAGCTCATTTCCTCTTGGCTCTTCTTTCTTGTGCTTCAGTTTATTCTCCATCCAGTTTCCTCCTTGCAGATGGACCCCATCTTCTTTCTCCTGCAGACATGAAGTGAAGGCAGATCAGTGCTTTAGCTGCTATTCCTTCTCCTCTTTTAGTCCCTCTGGTATTGCGGGAGCCTGCAGCTCATAATCCATTTTCAGTTTTCATGTATAATGTATGCGTCATCAAAGTGAAAATGTCTGTCAGGCAGAGGGTAGGCCAGAGGTTCAGCCAGAGGAGCCCAGAGGCAGCTAACAGCTTAGAGGAGGAGGATGGACTGTCTGACCACCATTTCACCAAAATACATTACCTCATTTTTAGAGCTAACAGTTGTTATTGGGCAGCAGATATTCAACATATCAAACACTATTCAGTTTCAAATACAATTTTAGTTTAATCCTAATGTGATGAGCTTATTTTTTCACATTTATCTGTATTTATACAGATAAAATACAGATTTATATTTATTACCTTGAAATAGCATTAAAACTTAACATAAACACAAGAAAAATAACATGTTTTATATGTGAAATTATTGCAAAAGAGGTACTGACGGGAAAATTATGTTGAAATACAGTTGTTATTTACATAAATAGATATTGAGGAAATTTTTGTATTTTCTTTTGTATTTTATGTATTTCAAGGTACCTTATCTTCTTATATTGTTGGCAAGTGGTAATCTCTAAAGTTTACAAGAATACTCTGGATTAATACAGCAATTCACATGTTAATATGGACAAAATTCAGACACTGAATCTTTAGAAAGCATGTTAAATAAATGAATAAATAAATGAATGAATAAGATTAAAATACAATACAAATTAATTTAAAAAGTTTGAAAGGGCTTTGATGAGTCACAATGGTTAAATCCCAATGTGCATACCTCAGCTTACTTCAGACACTGTCATTGTCTCCTTCCCTCCAACACAGTATTCCAACATTTTTTACATAAATGTCTCCCCCAAGCCATTTTCATTTAGCCAGCTCTTATGTCATAATGTAATCTCACCACACCGCTGGACCACAGCCAAATCATGACTATCACACACACAAGCAGTGGACTGTAATTATAATAATTGTGGCCAGCCTTCTAGGAAACACAGCACCAGGCTCAGGCGCCACACACTAACCTACATGAAGAAGGGCTTATTTCCCTCAGGTCCGTGAGCAACAGTGACCCCAAAATAGACTGGACCATTTCCTATTGACTGTGAGATTAGAGCCCATTTGCAAAACTAATCTAATGAAAAGGGACAGGAAACTCACAGAGGTAATTTTACGTCTACTGGAACTCAAAAGTCCTTTTCAGTATGGGAAGAACCACATTCAGCCTTCTTTATTCCAACTTGCATTAAAACCTTGCATCTTTAAGATTTAGTAGATCGTGAATTAATAGATATTATCCCGGCTACATCCTCACATGGTCCATTTAACACAGTATTAGCGTAATTCAATAGTTTGATACTTTTTCCCACTTAATTAGCATCTCCCAAGTTGACAATTTAAATAAAGAAGATATGTTTTCTTGTAAGAAATACTATCCCATTAAATCCTTTTACCAATCCTTTTTTTTTTTTTTTGTATTTGCTCTTGTGCACTTTATTCTTGTTTGCACTATTTTCCTGGCTGCTGTAACACCAAAATGTCCCCGTCGTGGGACGAATAAAGGTTTATCTTATCTTATCTTAATATCGTTTCCTATTAGATTTTGTTCTATGTGACTGAAAACATTCAAATCAAATGGAAAAGGGAAGACACAGAGGAAGAAATAAGGGGGAAAAATGGGAATTGTTATATTCTTTGCTAACTAAAAAGTCAATGTTGTGCTGAAATCAGATCCCCTTCAACAAAAACAACAGTTTGTTTATTATAGTTTTTCTTTTTGACAAACATATTAACCTAAACACATGATAAAACAGGGCTGTGTGTGGAGTTTGCATGTTCCTCCTGCGGGCTCTCTCCAGCTCCCCACAGCCTAAAAACATGCATATGACATTTTTCCATGACGCTGTGTAAGTCCACAAATTAAAAAAAAACACGAATCAACATTAAATTATCTCATGGAACATTATACTCACTTGTTTTGTTTCTGTTTCCAACAGGACAGTTTTCCTGCCAGATTTGGAGGGATCCACTTTGTGAATCAGCCGTGGTACATCCACGCTCTCTATACTGTCATTCGACCATTCCTCAAAGACAAGACCAGGAAGAGGGTAAGATAAGGAACGTGTCAATAGCAAACTTGTGGGTAAGAAAGAGAGAAAGCATTTGTTTCTGAGATGCAAAAGTAATTTTGCTTTGCTTTTAATTCAGTTACATAGACTCTTAACAGCATGTACCAAATACTTAGGTTTTTATTTGATTTTATTGTTACATTAGACTAAAAAACGACCATATGTGGAAGCAAATCACTCCGCAGCTTCTCTTGCATTAGTGCTCAATCCAAACTATCTTCTACTTCTCTTTCTAGATCTTCATGCACGGTAACAATCTGAACAGCCTCCACCAGCTTATCCACCCAGAGATCTTGCCATCAGAGCTGGGAGGGATGATGCCACCGTACGATATGGGGACGTGGGCTCGGACGCTGCTGGACCACGCCTACGATGAGGAAACAGACTACTGTCCGGAGTCCTACACCCTGTCAGTGCAAGACCTGGAGAGAGACTTGGAGAAAAACATGTCCCCAAAAACTATGAAAAGGTCAGCTTGTCACTTTAAACATCTCCACGTCAGTTGTGTTTATGATCAAACTGAGTCTAACAGGAGGGAAACTTAGTTTGATTTTTGCTGCAGAGATATCTGGTATCTGGCCTCCAAACCTTAAAACATGAACCAGAATTTAAGATGAAATAATCCATGTAAATTGTGCATACAGTAATAATTTATATTGCAGAAACAAGTCAGGTGAAGTGAAAAGATTTCTAACTAATGCTGCATGGAGCAAAACCTTTCCAGTGATCTCCTCATTTTATGTCCGTATACAGCAGAGCTTCACTACATACTGAAACTAATTAGGTTATCTTTGCATAATTAGAGCAAACAAATAAGACATAACGGAGCTAATTTGTTGATTTTTCTCACTCTGTGGTCTTATTGTCTTCTTTGGCTGAGCTGATGAGGATAAACATGCACTAATTGGTTCCATTTGACTATGTACTGTTTTATTTGTTTTTTCATTATCATTTTTAATTTAATTTTACAGGAAACAGTAGCACATATGTTAGCAAACATAACCCATGTTGCGAGTGATCCATCTGAGTCTTAGGGTTAGCAATAAAGAAATATAATGATGTAAAGAAAGAAAAGTCGAAGATGAAAAATATGATTTCCAAATTTTGCAGAAACCAAATTGGATTTGACAAAAAGAAAAAAAAGATGACAGCAAATATATCATTTATGTATATTCAAAAACGAAGTTCCATTAAAATATAAATGCATTAACCAAAAAAATTAGCTGAAAACTAATACTACTTATTTATAGTTTTTGCTGTTAATGGAAGACTTTGTTGGCACAATGGTGCTGTGAGCATGTTTGACATTTCCTGCTGTATCATTCCTCCCTATAGGCTACAATGAAAACTAATTCACTCAGACAGTAAATCATCTTCTCACAGTGGGACACAAGCTAACTCATATACTCAAGCACACTCGTGCAATGGGAGACTAACACTCCTGAGCTGAGACAGCAGACTGTGACTGCAGGGCAGCACCGCCTGTCAATTATCGATGAATCAGTACACAGTAATAAATCATCTGACAATGACACTATGAGGTTAAAACACACATTCAGTTTCCTGTTGCTGCATATGTGTTGGTACGGGACAAATTAATATGTATTTTACTCAGTCTCCCTTCCAAGTACCTTCACATGTTATGCACCATTAAAAGGATTATTGAGATTTAAATGATGTATATCATTCCTGGCTACAATCATAACTGTAGGTGTAGAAAACACTTATTTCAAACTGGTTATAAATGCAATTTATATTTGAAGCCATACTGTTCTCCAGTAGCAGATGATACTGCAACCGAAACTGTCCTGTTACATCAGCAAGTGGTCTAGTAACAAAGTTGCTCCACAACAAGTCTTTTATCCATAAAAACCTGTAAAAATTGTATCAATTTCCGGGGTTAAGGATAATTTTTTTAATGAAAATTATCATTAATGAACATAAAATGTTTGTAGTACATATCTCACTCCTAGATTATCCTTTTTGCATGAAAAGTCTTGCTTATTTCAGGGAGACAATGCAAAATCCCATTCTGCATATGTTGCATCAGCATGGTTTCATAATTAAAGATTGCAGCCTGATAACCTTTGGTGCATTATAAACAAAAACAAGGCTTAAGCAGTTGAATATATTTCTATTTTGTGATATGTAAATAATTTTTTTATTACAGGGTTTAAATGATTTGTAAATTATTGCTTTTTATTTAAATTTTAAACAGTATTCCTACATTTTGAAAATGATTTATTACAACTTATAGCCATCAACATATTAGCAGAAGTATGTTAGAATAAGAACAAACCCTGAACATTTTAGCTGCTTAATTCCAGCAAGAACAAAGTGTCATCATGTCTAAAATGTTTTATCCCTTCTATAATATACACCTGTTCAATTTATTTCAAAGAAAAAGATCAGAAATGGTTTCAAGAATTCATTGCAAGCTGCACTGATATGTTATTCTAAATGCTTACATGGGTTTATTTCTTTATCAATGTCACAGTGAAATCTAATGTTTCTGTTATCTGCACATGCAAACTGCCCTGCAGGCACCTCTTTCATTGTTTTAGTGATTTCATAAAATGAATCGAACAAGATGCACAGAGTGAGGTCAACAGTTGTTAAATATGTGGCAAAAGACAACAGTAATACTAGAATTGTAATGAGCTGTGACACCGAGTGAAATAGCTAGCTGTGATTGTAATAATGTGAAGCTCATAATAACATTACAGATTCATCATGTCGCTGTGTTTCACAGCTGATGCTCCAAAATAGAAGATATGAACAGAAAATTAGATGCAGCCAGGTTTTAGTGAAGCCCAGCAAGGATGAAGATACCAGCTGTCAGATATTATAACCACTGATGGAAACTCCTGGTAACCATGTTGTATTCTGTATTCTTGTAGGTCTCAGTCAGTGGTGGAACCAGGAGTCCTGAAGAGACCCGATAAAGTCAAGAGTGAAGAAGACAACATGCAGCCGCTGCTCTCGCTGGACTGAACCCTGTATTAGCAGCTCAAAAGCATTCCCAAAATCAACATTTCTACACACAAATAGACTGACTTACCTGTGCACATAATGGAAGCAACACATGCCCTGCAAAAACATCTCATTCCAGAAAATACTCCTCCTGCTGCCGCTGGATTCATGTTTCTCTTGAACTCAAGGAAAAGCATATTACCAGACACAAGGGGGACATTTCCTGAGACCGATAGGCATCCTAAGAGCTACTGATGGTGTTCTATACAGTTTATTTATTTATTTAGTGACATGTCAAGTGCCAATATCAAAAACTGTAAATTAACGTCTTTAAACAATCTAGTATGGAGCGGACGAAGCTCTAAAGAAGACAAATTGTGAGGTGTCACATACGTGTGAAAACTTTGTTTCCCACAGTTGTACAGGATACAGATGATAACGGATGAGAGACAAAATTACAAATCATACTTCAAAGAGGGCTTCGGGTCACACTTTTTTTTTTTCTTGGTACAGTAATTTGAGGAAGATGCTTTATATTGGCAAGAAGGATGGCTTAGAATTAGCAGATGTGACAAGAGTGAGCTTGTTCAACCTTCTCAACCCAAACCTGCAAACCAGCGCTGGTTTTAGTGGGAGATTATTTCTCATTTTCCGGAGGGCGATTGGCCTCTTTGCTGTGAAAATAATGTCTGAACTATAAGTCTCGCTCTGGTAATCTCTTGGAAAAGCAAACCTCCCTTTACGGTAAGAGTTGGCTCTATGAATCATCTGTCCCCCCCCCACCCTCAGTCATTTTCTCTCTTTTTCTGACCCAGATGTCACAGAAAACAATGCTTTCTTCCACCATTAGAAAAACTACAAAGCTGCAGGCTGTTCTTGAACAGTAGCTTGGATCATTATCTGTTTCTCTGGCAGAAGATGACCAAAATATATATTTTCTGAATCTAATGGGTAGCCAGAATAATAAGGCTAGATATAGGTTGTGTTTTATCCTGTCCTGTAACTTGGTGACACATGTATTTCTTATCCTCTGAAAAGTCATACAAAACATCTGCTTTCATTTCTTGAAGGTTAAAATGTCAGTTGATCATTTATTGAATCAGGAATTTATTGATTAGAAGAAATGAAATGTTCAAACTTTTACAATGCAGCTAAAAATCAAACGTTATCTTTGTAGTTTGATGTTTGCAACCACATCCCAAGCAAAACTCGGTCCAGCTTTGGTTGAAAACACTGAAACACTCTTGTGTCATCGCCTCAGCATCACCGTTCAAAGGCACCTTTTAGTTTTTTTGTTTAGATTGGTTCAAGAACAACTTCACTAAATAGTTCTCTTAAAAGGCTGCTGTGGAGTTTGTGACCACAAATAACTGTATAATGCAAAGCTTTTACAGTTTCAAACCATGAAAACATATTTTCACTCTTAACTTTCCTCATTGATGCTTGGTCAGAAGCCCTTGGTGTTGTATTGTAATCACTTTGTACTTTTTGTTTTAGCATTTCATACTTGGCTAATATGATGAAAGCCATTGCTCTCAAACACATTGGAAGATCGCACATCTTCAGCAAGAAATCAGTTAATAGATGCTATAATTATCATGATCTTTCTAGACTGTGGCAGGGTTGTGGTTGGAAGAACAGATTGTTCTTGCTTGTGATCCATTCACATGGCATCTGAAAAAGACATTTGTATTAAAAAAACTACAAATACTTTCCAAAATTTATATTTTAGATTTAATGGTGCATCGTGAGGCCTATTGGTATTGTCAGTCATGTTTATGTTTTTACCTCTCATGTAATGATATTTTTACATTCTATTTTATTGCCTTGTTGATGGGGAAGTGCTCAACAGAAAAACCTTCATCAGCCAAATTTTTACCATAGAATCAGGCCATCAGCCAGTTTATGGTACTTTTAAATCAATTTATGAGTCCAAGTCTGATGTTGGCACATCTTTAATGTAAAATCAAATGCCGATCGCTTCATCAGCAAATGTTTTTTCACATCAAGGAGTCAAAACCAAGCTTTAACTGGGAAAAAGTTAGGAGTGAGAATGGGTTGAAATATGCAGGGAAAGATCATTTTACCTTACTGCCATTATATTCTCACTATTTCTGCTGCGAGCGTGAGCAAGAACACTTCCCTGGTCGGCTCCACTCAGTTTGCATGCTTCATGACTGAGGAAGCATTCATATATTTTGCTCTGTGCTCACCACACCGCTTCTTTATCTGAAGATTTCACTTCTAGTATTTCTCCTCCTGCAGTGCTCTGTTGTTTTCGTCTCACATAATCTTTCCATTCAAATGTGATGAAACGCTCATCTATATTGTAATGAGGCTCCAACTTCAAACTCCAAGTTTGAGTTCATCTTGAACAATGAGCGGACTCTCAGGCTCTGCTGGGGGTTTGTCACTGATTCCTAACAGCACCTGAACACAGCGCACCTGCAGACATTTTTAACTGCAGTAATTGATCCCTGATAAATTTAGCTAACTAACAGTAATGAGTTGAATTTCTCACGCCAGATTGTGGTTGCTAGTGATGCAAACATAGTTGGCATGCGGTAAAATATCATTAATAGGTTCTGCAATTAATATTTCTGTACAGAGTTGTTAAATACTTTAGAGTTTATGTTTAGCTTTATTTCAGATTATCCATATTTAGAGTGCAGATTTTTATTACAATTAGTCAGATTGTGATTTAAACTGAGCAGATAGAGAAGATACTGCTACAGTATAGATAAACTAGAATATCTAAAATGACACAAAATCTCTTTCTGGTTGCTCCACTGTTTCTTTATGCTACACTGACTTCCCATGAAGGCTTATGAAACTGGGACAATCTGAAGGTGTTTCGCATGCTGTGGTTTTGACTCTTCTACGTCAGCCATTCACCGCAGGCATGTGAAGTGCGGAGGTATGAAAACCGAATGTTAAGAAGGACAGCAGGCAGGAAAATTGCAACTCCGACGAGCAGAGCAGCACAGGATCAGGCTGGCAAACAGGCAACTGAGCAGCAGAGTAGCCGGCGGGCAGGAGGCAGAGGTGGCCGGCTGAAACCAGAACAGACAGCTGGAATATTAAACTATCCCAATAGCGTGCATGACATGCCAACCCCACTTAAAGGCTCTGCCCTGGTTCTACTGATGTTTAAATCATAGTTACACTGATAAATAATCTGTGATAGTGATATGATATGTTTACTGAATATGAAATCAATCATCCCCCCGTCCCGCCACCCACAAACATCTTTGGCAAAAAAAACTGTGTTAAAAATTCTGTGTTGCTACATCTCTGTAGATTTGTTTCACATCAAACACAAAGGCATGTTAGTTCAATCATTTTTGTTCAAAAACTTATTTAGTTAAATCATTTAGGGGTAGATTGATCTATTTGATGTCAGAATCCGGAATATTCAAGCTAATTTGGAATTTATAACTAAGTCTACAGGGGTGTCTTGCTTTTACCTTGTTTTTTATTACTCAATTATTGAGCAACCTAGTGGTTTAAAAGGAGTACTTTGAAATGTTGAATTCTTAATATTTAGCCTGTAGCAACAGATATATCTAACACCTTATATCAGGGTTTGTGTGAGACACAAAAGCTAAAAAGTAGGTTGCAACATAATTTGGATTGTTTTTTTTGTTTTTTTGTTATAAATTCTAAAAATACGTTTAATTATTCAGATAATACTCCCCTGTATCACTCTTCAATGTATTTGTACCATTTCAAAATCACAGATGGTGTAATCTATTAGAAACAGGCCAGTAAAGATGCTCCAGAATGAAAATATAACGTTTATGAATTATGTGTTTAAATGGCAAGAAAATTCACAAACATTGTTGTAGTCTCATCTTACCTTATTTAAAAAAATTTACTTCGCTTTGAAACTTACCTAATTGGTCCAATTTGTACATTAAACATTTATAATTTAAGTCTTCTTAAGTGTTAATATAAAATAGGTAAATAAGGAATTATTCATTAGTTCCAATACAGCTGCAAAGCTCTCCTTCATTCTCAGTGACTTTGAAATATGAATTATTCCTTACATCAAATTTCGCAATTGTCTAAAAGAAGACATTATCAAAAGAAAATTGGGCAAAACGTCAAATTTGAATGACAAAATAAAGGAAATTTGCCAGGTTTATTCCATATCTGACATGGAATAATCTCTATACAGGTCACGGTGACACACTGAGGAAAACAGAGATTTGAGGAGGATAAACTTATATCTTCATCTTTAGTGTTGCACATTTGCAAAACAGTGTGGCCTTGATATGGTCAATCATTTTATAAATCTAACATTAGATTTATTATCTAACATGAATGATTAACATTTTAACTTTCATAGCTTTGTCCATAAGAGTGAAGTTCTGTAGAGCTCACTGGTAACCGGCCTGGTCAGTGGTCATATGCTGAACATCTTAGCAACATATATATTATAGAAAACTGGTAGTAGAGATGTTTTTAACAATCCTGTCACATCTCTGCTGGAATATCATGAGAGAGTCAATGTTGCTGCTATATGAAAAGTCAGTAGCTGGAGTCATATTATTAGATAGACCTTGCTGTGCTTGCTGTCATTTGAATACATTTAAAATTCACCCTGGAGTTTTCATCTATTTTCTCTTTTTAAAAATGAAAAAGCTGGCATCCTATTTGCAAACATGGGCTCACTAAGCAGCACACGATCGGGAGGTTTTCTTTATCAGATTGTAATGCAAAAATTCAAATGTTTATCAGCATCACTGCAGATGACAGCCTTCAAAGAACATTAACATTAGCATTCAGATTATTTTGTCAATCCTTTTGAATAAATAAACACACACTGGCATTTGTCATTGGTTTTCCTACAGCTGCATTACAAAGCTAATTGTTCCAGTTTCAATTAACCAGTCACACAACTGGGGTGAATGTAATTTCTGACTTTGTGCACATCAGAGAGACTGTGAGTCTTATAAAAATGATGCCAGAGAAACATTCAAGTCTTTAGATGTTGATTTCTGTGCATTAGCTGATATGTTAGATGTATTTTTCAGTGTTATACACACATGCAGTAGAGCAGTGAAAAGGTGGTTAGAATCTAAAAAAAAAGTCAGTCAGACATTCAGGAGTAAAATAAATATAAAGCTTATTACCATAAACAGGGACACACACACTCACACAGCCACTGTAGATGCTTCCAGTTGTTAGGATACAACGTTTACATGAAATAAACATCTGTATACTGCTTGGACATAACACTGAGTTAAACTGAGTCTCACTCAGACGGTCCTGCTGATGGTTTTTAAGGTTAAAGTATTAGTGAAACACAGGTGAGGATATATTGTATTGGGTGACGCTTTGTGCTTTACCACACATGCAAATTTTTTTAATGTTCTTTGTCAGTATTTTATTAAAATTGCTATCAACCTTGTTTACTACACAGGCGTCAGATGTGTGTGTTATATGAAGTGTAAACAGAATTTATTCTTTAAAATCTGTTTTTATTTAAAGATTTCAGCAATTTGAATGTTTTTTTCTATGTTGTTGTTATGTCTTTCCTACTGATTCTTGGACCACAGTTTTGCTGTAATCACTTCAGATACCAGCTGTAACAGACTCAGTGTTATAGACATCTTAAAAACCACTCCAAAAGCCACCCTGGAGGTCCTCAGTTGTTGGCTTAAAATTTGGATTCAAATCTCTCAACAAGTCTGAACACGAATAATTCATTTCTGTGCTGTGATTTTCCTGGAGCTGTGTAATCCTGTGTATCAGTGATGTCAGTGTTCAGTGAGCTAGCATAGCATTACAACAAAACATCAATGTCTTATACTAAACAAATCTTTTTGTATAAATGCAGTACCTACAATGTGTAATC
>JAOXYM010000024.1:20609858-20626795 GCA_028567055.1 Leptatherina wallacei
ATCCATCCATCCATCCATCCATCCATCCATCCATCCATCCATCCATCCAGCCATCCATCCATCCATCCATCCATCCAGCCATTCAGCCATCCAGCCATTCAGCCATCCAGCCATTTCTACATCTACTTATTCATATGCAGGGTTAAAGGGGGGCTGAAACATATTGTTTTTTCTAATTGTACTGTCATTAACATTTAAGATGCTTACTGATGCTTGTAGCATTGGATGGTCTGACTTAGGGATGAACTTGCTAAGGTGTCCAATCAAGGGAATATTGAATGTTTTCCACAAACAGTTTAGAAATGGCCTATAACTCCTTCCAGATTGATGGGCTGCAACAATTGCTTCTCTAAGATCATTGCTGATGTATTTCCTCCTTGGCATTATGTTAATATACAACTAAATGATCCAGAACAGGTTATGGTGGTTTTTCATACATTTGTACACTGTTTCTATATTCTATTGACACTGTATAATGTGTCACGTGTTGTTGATCTGAGGTCATATTAGCCTAATTTTGAAAGCTGGTGAGGATCTTTTTTTTCCTCGTTTCCTGATCTTCTTCTTTCTTCATGTAAAGTCCGCCAAAATGTTCTTTACCTTTCTTCGCCACAGCCTGAACTTTTCTTTTTTCTCTTTTTGCAGCCGGTACTATAAAACAAACATGTAATGATAAACATACACATAAATGTGTTTCACATATTGAACATTCAGAACTGGTAAACATTTTTATTTTAATATATATTTAACAATTTTGGTCAAGTTTGTAAATCTGTTCAGGAATTTAAAACAAAGCACAGCTGGAATTGCTGTCTCAGGGGCATAATAGCAAAAACACTGAATTAACCAGCTGTAAACAGGAATTACCTTTCTTTGTTTCATCCGTGGACGCTGCAGGCTCTGAGGGGATAAATGCAGGGAAATGACCATGAAGAGTTAATTTTCCTTAATGAATGCATTCATAGCACATTGTGTCATTGCATATTACTGTTATATGCTGCAGCTGTAGTTAGTTGCAAGAGTATCACAGTTATTTGGTAAATTGATCATTAAATCTTTCTGAAGAAGCATGCAGTACCTTTAGCTGAATCTGCAGCCTTGGTTTTCTTCTTTGCAGCTGAAAGTAAGCAAATATGCTTTAATCATGGGAATTAGCTGTGCACATAAATTTAAGCCATTAAACAGTTTATACCTTTCTTGGTGGAGGCTGCCTTGACCTCTTCAACAACCGTCTCTGAGTCTAAAAGGAGAAAAAGTTTCAGATTTTATCACTGAAATGTATAATCTCAACCATTTAAAGATTTGGACGCTGTCACTTTGACTGGTGCTGTATGTACATATGATCAGTGAAACAATATAATCACATTTTTTATCAAATAAAGAACATAGAGGCAACATTTTTTATTTAACCATACAACGATGATTTTGTTTAACTTTGGAATTTTAAACCAATTTCTATTCTTTACTATTTTCTTCTCACATAAAGATTGGAAAATATTGCTAGAAAATGATTGACTCGTCTCTGAGATAGATAGTGACATTTGGGGTCACTATGGATTGATTTTTCTTTCCAAGGTTCAACTTTGGACATGGGTTGCTGCGGTTAGCCCCAACAGCCCCTACAACAAAATATCCCCTGTCCATTTCTCAACGTAGGTGTCTGTGTATGAATTTTGCATGTTCTTCCTCAGCCTGTAGCGGTTTTCTGTGGATATTCCAGCTTCCTCCCATAGTCCAAAAAACCAATACATGTTAGGTTAACTCGTGATGCTACATTGAAAGGACAATGCAAAAGCAATATTCAATTCAAGGCAAGTCTTTTTCTGACAGTTTTTATGAAAAACCTCATCATTTCCTTTTTGTTTGTTTTTTTTGTTTTTTTTTTCAATCTCTAAAGTCATCAGTTTCCCAGCTTAGTCTCAATGCCCAACAGGTTGGCCACATTCCTGCAGCACAGTGTTGCAGAAGTTACACAGATAGTGAGATAGTAATTGATTGCTTTTGTATTTTGGGCCAAAGATCAGATGAAGTGATTTCAAATCATGACCATTTCATGTTTGGTTATCCAGCCAGTATCCACACTTTAAAACAATTCAAATGTCAATGTGTAGTTGGTTATGTGGGAATCTGTCTCAGGTTTCGGTACTTTTATCATTTACAAACTTTAAAATATCTAACTTTTTCTTTTTCTGAAATTTTGAGCTGTTTGGGGTGTATTCCAACAGCCTTGATCTGTGGACATAGCAGAAAAGGGCCCAAGTTCCTTCACTGAGGATGCAGGTATAACTAGAACCCCGAGAGGGCAGACCTCTGCCCAGCCATCGCATCTTTTTCGCAAGTTTCATCCTTCAACAGAAGGCATTCACACATATTGCAACAGCAAATTCCAGTTTATTGTAGTATTTATGTCTAATTTAGTATCTAAATCTAGCCAACCATGATTCATAGCAAAGTGAAAACCCTTGGACAATATTGAGTTAGATGGGCTGGAACAGTCTGCAGTGTAGCGCCATCATCCATTACCTCCTGGATCTTTATAACTGTTTCTGATCATTTAACTGTCATTTTGGTGATGTTGGAAGTAAAAATGTAATAAAATCATAATTTTTGATATTGTGGGAGTTTCATGTAATGGAATGTTCCCATAAAAAAATCTGAGGTAGGCCTTAAATCATTTTTGAGCTTCAAAAGTAAAGTTATTTCACCGTTTTTAGGTTTTTATAGCAAGGCTGAAACATTTTGGGCCGTGGATGAACATAAATATTTTACATTTAAGTGTAGGAATGCTTTGGGTTATTTATAAGTCTGTTTAATCTTGTGATAATATTCATCAGTCTGTTTAATCATTTTGTCTTCCATGTGAAGTTCTGCGATCTCATCTGATGATGAAATTTCTTAACTTCATATTAAACATATTTTGCAAGTTGATTGTTTTCATGAATAATATATAGAAAAGATGTAACCTATGGTTTTACTTCAACATGTTGTGTTTTAATCTAGTTTCAATAAACCTGTGATTTTGGTATGGACACGTAAATCTGAGATCGCCTCCTCACCCTGAACTGGAGCTTCAGCAGCTTGAGGAGCGATCTCAGGCTGAACTTCTTGTTCTGAGGCCTCCGGTTGTTCAGGCTGGACTGGTTGAACTGGCTGAGCTGGTTCTGGTTGAGGAGGCATCACTGGCTGCAGGGGTGGCTGATAGGGCTGATACTGTGCATACAGGGGCTGCATCTGGGGTTGTTGTTGATAAGGAGGCTGCATTGGAGGAGCTCCAGGATGGACGGTTAGAACGGGAGTAGATGGAGCTGAAAAGAAGAAAAATTAGGTTTTTGTCTTGCAGCAGAAAAGACAGAAAAATCGATAATCAAATTTAAAAACACATCATCAGTGTTACCTGTCAAGGTCGGAGGAGGGTATGGGTTGTCTGTGACTATGTGATGAACTGGAAAATAAAGATATATTGAATTTCAGTAGGTAAATAGAAGAAATCTGCAAACCATAAGCAGGTTTTAATATTCCCTGGGGGATATGAACATCCCCCAGGGTATATTTAGTATTGTTGAATTCTTTGATACTTACCGTACCAACCAGGTGGGGATGGGCAGTAAACTGGTGCAGGTCTGCAAGGGCTGACTGAAACAAACATAAAACACAACAAGAGTTTATTTATGTAACATAAATAATCAAATCATCAGATTTCAGAGTGCATAATACGAATCATTATATAAGTAAATGGATGTCAGTATCTGTAAATATATGCACAGAGACTAAATCAAACAGGCCATTCAGATTTGATTCTTTTATTTTTCACAGTTACAGCCACAGTGGGCTCTTTTTGTAGAAATCAGTCAAATTTAAAGAATTTTTTCTAATTATTTACGAAGCCTAGAGCATTAAGAGATGCAACGTAAAACTATTTAACACATTACATCTGCCTAAAGGATAAACATACAAATCCCAGCTTTGGTAAGTTTGGAACATTTTTTAATTGAGAAACACATGCAACCAAAAGTGATTTTAAACACATTTCACACTTCACCAGGGATTTCTTTTTGCATCTTTATAAACGCACTAGTTCAAAAGGATAAAATATCCAGCAAAAGGTTTGTTGTCTGACTTGATAATGAATATTTTGGAGGATATGCATGATTAAAAGGATACAGGCAGTTCAATCTGGTAGGATCTCACTTTTAGACTACTCTAGGAAGAAAATGGAAAATTTTTACATTTCTCAAGTAAAATGAGACTCATTAAATATTTTCCAGTAGCAGTTACAACTTTAAAAAAAAATCAGGCTGACATTTTAAACATTTAAACAGTTTTCTCTTATAGCACCTGTAACTTGTTTAATAAATACATATAGCTTTACAATTAGGTGTTTCTTTATCGTATAGATTTCACTTTCACTAAATAAATAAATACATCTTTAGATATATGTATAGTTTAAATATATGGATTAAATTACATTACAACAAGAAGAACATAAATATACATATTTTCTTTTTTTTTTAGGTTTCTGCTCACTTAGATGTCAAACTTTATCATTGAAGTGATTTACAAACATAATTAAAAAATAATAATAATGAGCATTTTGTACCTTCTTGTTCAGATTCTGTGGCATGATCTGGCATTTTTGTCTCTGCCTCTGCTGGAAAAAAATTATGAGATAAAAAAAATGCAGTACTAGAATTAAAGGTGTGTATGTGACTCATCAGAATGACTTACCTGCTTTTGCAGCCTTGGCCTTCTCCTTTATCTTAGCTTTTTGGATTTAGAGAAAAGCATTGATCAATAAAAAGTAATGCAAAGTAATTATTATTTCTGTACCTGACTGTTTCTGAAACTCGGTGTCTTTCAAATGAAAACATTCTTGGAATACCTTTGAGAAGAGGAGCGATCTTTCTGATTCTTCTGACTTTTGGCTCCAAACCTGGAATTCTAGGAAGAGCTGCACGTAACAACATCATTATAGTTATTACAGAAAAGAAGAGCAGACATGATTAGATGTTCTTGGAGAAAAGTCATAAAAACCATGATTACCTTCTCTTTTGGGCTTTTCATCTGTCTTTACAACATTCTGCTCTTAAAATAGAATAGAAATAAATAAACAAATGAAAATGGCTACTCAACAAATGAAAAGAACTAAATCTTTTTATCCATTAATGTTACGGGAAATCTCTTCAGTAATAAGCACTTTTTTTAATAGTTACCTTTCTTCCGTCTCACAGCTGAGACCCTCCTGGGAGCAGCTGTAAACACAGACATGAGATTAAAACCATAAAACAACAAAATGAAAGTATAAATAATGATCTATGTCTGACACTGATCAGTACGGATCTGCAGCTGTAACACCAAAATAACGTTCATATTTAAGCTTTTGGTTAAAGTTCCAAGAACCATATGAAAATATTTAGAAAGTACAGGTTTGAATTCTATGGACTCCTCTTCATGTAAATGATACAACACAAAATAAGGGTTTTGCATTGAGTAATGCTCAGAGTTTAGAGCAATGACTGAGATGAAAACCAACCTTTTGTCTCTGCTGTCTTGCCAGCAGACTCTCTGGTCTTTGCAGAATTCATGCAGGGACACACTGAAACCACAAAGCATGACGTTAAAGTTCAACTGAAAACAAATCTGACAGAACACCTGTTGTCTTCCTCATCTTCTGACCTGCAGGTTCAACCGTTGGTGCTTCCTCCTCTGGTTCAGGCACAGGTTTAATCACATCCACCGCTGCCTTCTCCTCATCGTCATCTTCATCATACTCCTCTTTCTTGTCTTCAGATTCATCAACAGATTTTTGAGGTTCAGCCACTGGCTCTTCAACGTCCCCCTCCTCCTCTTCCTCCTCAGGGGCAGCTGATGGAGAAAGCAGCAAGTGGGCTCTAACTGTATTTATTCATCAGTCCAATAGAAACAGATGGATTGCACAGTTATGGACGGAGGAGCTAAACTAAGATCAGAGGAGAAATCTTACGGTATGAATTAGCCTGCTGGTGTTTACACATCATTTAGAAAGAAGTGTGTTCTTCATAAAAAAATGGCTTGACTGCTTTCTACCCACCAGCTTCTTCTGCTTCACCCTCCTCCACCTTGTCTTCATCATCAGCATCTATGAGCTCATCCCCACCCTCTGCATCATCTGCCGCTGTCTCTGCTGCCTCCTCCTGGGAAGTTAATGCTGTTGCAATGGCAGCTTCAAATACACAGAACAGTAAGTTTACAATTATAAGCATCAGGCTAGTGGGCTGAATTTTAGTTGAAGTAACTTATTAAGCAGGAGTTAGCAAAATAAAACAAAAAAGAACACAAAACGGCAGCATAAAATGTCATGTTTTGCCGTTTATGCTGAATGACACAGGTTTTGTGGCTGTGTTTCTGGAGCTGCTTGTGTTTACTTGGACTCTTTTAATATTTGTATGTGTAATGGAATTTTGATTGTTGATATTTACTCCTTCATATAGCTCTCTCATTTTGAGATGTATAACGAGGAATTTAATGATCTATAGTTCAAAAAAGTGTAGTAATGTGTTTTTGTGCAGAACAAACATTGTAAATTGTAATTATTTTTTCTGTGGACCAGCATGCTGTAGCTGTTAGACATTCTGGTCAGACTAAGCACTGGTTGTGTTTATAGGTGAGCTGTATTTGTAAATTTGAATCTTTTTTTTAAAATCCTGTGATTTCTATTTATTATAAACTCCAAGTAAAAAAAGAGGTCTCATTTACATTGAGCCCCCTCCCCGCCATAAAAAATGTTCAAGACCCTCCCCTGCAAACTGTCAGCTGTTTGGCGTCTATTAGAAATGTTCGTGTTTGCGAGTCAGTGGCCATTAACACAAGGAAAAAGGAAAAAACAACATTAGAATATCTTGAAACTTTACCTGCCATCAAGATGTCATCATAATCTTCATCATCATCATCTTCTTCATCGTCATCCTCAGACTCCACTTCATCAGCTAAGGGTTCTGTTTCTTCATCTTTTAGTTCATCTTCATCTTCATCAGTGTCAACAAAAGTTTCCATAAATACTTTTTCTTCTTCAGTGAGCTCCAGTGAGCTTGAATCAACATCTTCATCATCTGTCTCATCTTCATCAGTTGTTTCATAAGAGAAATCATCACTGAGGACAGATTCTTCATCAAGTTTCAGAGAAATGTCGTCGTCATCGCCGTCACCTAAAACTCCGCTGTCTGAGCTTACATAGGGAGGAATGTCATCGTCATCCTCCTCCTCATCATCATCATCACCATCATCATCATCATCATCATGAAGGACTTCTTCAGTGACAGCATGAGGTTTGTCGAGATCATCTTCATCTTCAGCATCTTTGTCAAAGTCGTCTTCATCTTCATCATCTGCAAAGTGTTCAGAAGACGCCACAGAGATGTCGTCGTCTGATTGGTCCAGATCGTCATCGTCATCCTCAGCACTGTCTTCAGCCAGTTTTAGGTCCTCCTCCAGGTCTTCTTCATCGTCTTTGACAGCAGGAAAAGGAGAAAGATCTTCCTCTCCAGCAGGTTTATCATCATCATCATCTTCCTCATCCTCACTAGCAACTGCAATAGGAGGAAGACCAAGGTCCAAGTCATCATCAGTGTCTTCAGCAACAGCATCATCATCACTGTCAGTTGCCTCAATTCCCTCAGCTTCACTGGAAAGAAGTGCTGATTCACTGACGTCTGAGGTGTCAGTAAATGCATCATCACTAGTTAGATCTTCGTCATCTACTTCTTGAGATTTTTCATCATCTTCATCAGGCAGAGTGACATCTTCCTCGCTGTCTTTGAGGTCAACAGGTATGTCCGATTCAGAATCGGCAGACAGAGCTAGCTCTTCATCCTCAGAGGTGGAACTAGGTTCAGGAGAAACTTCATCATCATCATCATCATCATCATCTGCAGGTTCCTCAGAAGATTCTTCTTCATCATCATGTTCAACAGCAGCTTCTGCCTTCTCATCATCAACATCATCCTCATCATCATCATCATCATCATCATCTTTGTCTGAAACTTCTTCAGCTGCTGTTTCCTCTTTCAATTTATCTTCATCATCATCTTCTTCAGGTTCTGGTGCAACTGACTCGGGTTCTTTCTCATCTTCATCATGTTTGTCTTCATCATCAGTTTCCTCTGCTGATACTGCCTCCTCATCTTCCTCTGCTGATGCCGCCTCCTCATCTTCCTCTGCTGATACCGCCTCCTCATCTTCCTCTGCTGATACCGCCTCCTCATCTTCCTCAGCAGCTGCTTTAACTTCAGTTCCATCCTCCTCCTCCTCTTCATCTTCTTCATCTTGTTCCTCTTTCTCCTTCACCTCTTCTTCCACCTCTTCATCCCCCTCTTCCTTGTCTGCCTCTATTTTCTCCTCCTCAGCTTCCTCTTCCTCCTCTTCTTCTTCTGTCTCTTCAGTAAGTCCTTCCCCCTCTTCCTTTTCTTCCTCCACATCTTCATCTTCTGTCTCCTCTTCCTCCTCCTCCACATCTTCAACTCCTCCTTCCTCCTCCCCCTTTTCTTCCTCCTCTTCATCTCCTGCCTCCTCCTCCTTTTCATCCTCCTCCATCTCTTCAACTCCTCCTGCATCCTCCTCTTTTTCCTCCTCCTCTTCATCTCCTGCATCCTCCTCCTCCTCAACTTCTCCTGCTTCCTCCTCCTTTTCCTCCTCTTCTTCATCTCCTGCATCCTCTTCATCTGCGTCCCCCTCCTTTTCTTCCCCTTCTTCCTCCTCCTCTACTTCTCCTCCTTCCCCCTCATCCTCAACTTCTGCTCCCTCTTCCTCCTCCTCTACTTCTCCTCGTTCCCCTTCATCCTCAACTTCTGCTCCCTCTTCCTCCTCCTCCTCCTCCTCCTCATCTTCAACTCCTCCTTCCTCCTCCCCTTCTTCTTCCTCTTCAACTCCTCCTGCCTCTTCTTCCTCTTCTTCTTCTGTTTCCTCCTCCTCCTCTTCATCTACTCCTTCATCTTCCTCCTCTTCCTCCTCATAATCCTCTTCCTCATATTCTTCATCATAATACTCCACATATTCTTCCCCATATTCCTCCTCATATTCCTCTTCATACTCCTCTTCTTCCTCTTCCTCTTCCTCTTCAAGTTGTTCTTCCTCTTCTGCTAATTCCTCCTCCTCTTCCTCCCCAGCGGCCTCCACTTCATCGCCTTTTTCCTCTTCTTCCTCTCCCTCCTCTTCTTCTACTACTTCAATCACCGGCGGTGTTGTTTTTGCTTGCATTCCAATAACTGTATGAATACAATAATAATCTGAAATTAAAACCTGAAATAGAAAATCTTTTTGTACCAATACGTAGAGACTAAAATAGTAACTTTGAGTCTTTAACATTCAAAAAAATTGGAGAGGTTAATTTATCTTTAGAAATAAACATTTTATTAAAACATCCAAAGTTTGACTTTTTTTTCCCTCTCAAAACCATAATCCTCCTCGCCTTTGCCCATGGACTTCTGTCTGAATCAGTTCATGCGTTATATCTTTTTTCTTTAATCCACACCAAAAGAAAATTGATTCTTCTTAACAACATATCCTGAAAGATACTTCATGGTTTCATGATTGTAAATAATATAATAAAAACAGGAGTTTCAGGTGCCATGTAGACTGATGTTGAAACTGCTGATATATGCATATTATTGTGTGCAGGTGCATTCTTCAGCAGCTCACAGTGGAGAGCAGAGGAGCTACTCGTCTGTCCTCCTGACCAACAGCATCCTGTGTAACACCTCAACGGCTTGTAATTTCATGTATTGTTAACCTGCAGTCAGCTGTCTTCTTTTCATTCCCCTTTTTCCTGTTTTGTCAGACTATAAGTCTCATACTGGAATTTAGTTCGTAATAAAAATCCAAATATCCCAAAGAGGATTAATAAAGTATATTTTTCTGAAGTCATTGTATTTTCTATTCTGTTTTGCTCTAGGTTATCTCCTGATTTGCTTTATTATTTTTACCCCAAAAGAATCTTTAAATTAATCACTAACTCCATCTAGATATTTTGTTTTAGTAATAATGAAGCTCTCAGACATCTCCACTCTTGTAAAGAAAAAAAATACACCTTTTAAGCAGTAAAACCATCATTCATAGGTGAAATCAGGTCATGTCAACACTGAAAATTAGAACTGTTGACTCTTATTTCTTCATATTGATTAAGAACTAGTCAAACTTTATTCAAATGTGCAAAGCCCTGGCCTTGGGCAACCTGTCCAGAGTGTGCTCTGCCTCTCACCTAATAGCAGCTGATTTGCATTTACAGAGCAGATAGACTATTAGAGCAGAACAAAAAGATGTTTTAGTGAATCCAAATATCCTTTCAATGAATGCAAATGAGCAATTTCAACAATGTTCACAGTAAATATAAAAAACAGCTGCTAATGATAATCAATAGCTTATTAAACATAAAAAATAAAAAAATGAATGCAAGCACAAAGCAATCAGTACAGACCTTTACTTCTTGATGGTAGAAATTCTCCTGCACAATAGATTAGAATAGAAATTTAACAAGTTAAAAGACAAAATACTGACACCTATTGAACTGGACCAAGCATACCAGATTTACACACAGTTTCATTTGGAATTAAAAGCTTAGTATCAGCAGATAGAATTAGTTATTAGTTGAAAACAGACAACCTTTTGTTAGGAAAACTTATATTATAGCAGCTAAAAGAACACAAAACACACACAAACTGATTTTAAGCCATCTCATTTCCTGTTGTTGACTCCATTAGTCGACTGTTACAGGGTGGGGTTCAGGAATCATCACTTATCATCCAGGTACAACAATTGTACACCTTTACAGAAATATATTAACCGAATACCTTTTGTTTTCTTACTCTTCACCTCCACTTCCTCCTCATCATCCTCCTCCAACCATCTTGAATCTTTGAGATGGTTCATAAATGGCGTCAGCTTTAATCTACCACCACAGTAATAACAGTCTTTGCCAACATGTCCCCTATATCCATCAAATCAATGTTTTTCTATAAACCATGCAGTTTCTGTGAACTTTCCACAAAATAGAAAGCAGTCATGAAAAAAGAAAGTACACCTTCTTTCAATTCGAAAGTTTGATGTAGGACCATAACAATAAAAGAAAAACCCACTGGTCTGAACCAGGTCTTAGATTAGGACAAATAAAACAGGAGACCAACAACAACGACAAACAACATAAAACACTATGTATTTATTTATTTAAATAGGGAAGAAAAAAAGAAGACTAAACTAAAATGAAGAAAGTATGTGGAAAAAACTAAGTTCACCCTTCTATGGGAATTGAGAGGGTAAGCTGCAACCAGGTGCTGTGAATCAAATGCGCCTAATTAAGTGATGATAAGCAGATGTTGGCCCCCCTATAAACACAGAGGTTGTGGCAATCATTGAAGTGTGTTCACAAAATGTCAAGAAGAAAAATCTAAACTAAGAAAAAACTAAACAACAAAAAAAAATTCCATACAAATTAATCAGCAATGATGTTGGGGAAGCACCTGTTGATGCTCATCAGTCGATTACAGTGGCCTGGAGGTGCAGAACAGATTTACATCCACCGAAACATCATTTCAACCAAAACACTAACATTATCGACCAAATGTTGAAGTGTTTCGGTCAACACGTGAAAGTGTTTCGGTGGATGTAAATTTGTTTTACGCTTAGATAATTTGCAAGTGGAAACAGTCAAGACAGCTGGGGTGGATGTCCCTGTTCAGCCATGTTCAGTCTAAGGTCAGACGGTGCAATATTCCATGAAACTGCAAAAAATCCAAGAGCTACAGCTCAGACTCTACATCCCTCAGTTAGAAAAATTTATGTTAAAATTCTTGACAGTAAAACCATATGAAAAGACTTAAAAGTATTGCATGTTCTTGGAAGGGTAGGAGAGAAGCTCTGAGAACCATAAGAACAAACAAGACTTCTTTAAAATGCCCTCAGACTAGTCATGACCAGAGTGGGAATATTTGGACATATTGCTAAAACACCTCATACCAACTCATGACCATACGATTTCTATTTAAAGCATTACAATTGAAAGAGTGTATACTTCCATTTTTTTTCATGACTGTAATAGATGCAGTATCTTGCAGAGGCAATTTGTTTTGACCATCGTCTGAGGAGTGAATGTATTGAGGAATTATTACATGAAAGCTTCCAAAAAATATTTATATGTACAAAGAAAACGTTCTGCTTGTGTTTGGTTATTTTCATGAACTGCATTAGTCAAAGCAACATGTGCCCTATCAAACCATGGCAAACACATATTTCAGGAATTCTGCCAGTGAAAGGATCTTCATTAGGAGTTCATAGTGTGAACTCGCTCATGAAAATCAGGCGCAAAACATATAATTTAGTGCAGCATGACTATGAAGCTCAAAGAGCTGCAAGCATGGCATCTTTCATGGAAACACGATCAAAAGTAACATCAATACAAACCTTTTTTCCTCACTGCATAAAGGCTTCCTAGAGAGGAAGAGAAGAAAGGCATGTCAGTCTATCATTTCCAACTTGCTCACAACAAAAACCCCTGCAGTTATAGCTGAGCTTCTAAAGAGTACCTTCCTCATCATCAGGAGCAATCAGGTTGGCCGCAAAGCTCAAAACTGCCGAGATCATGTTTGTTGATTCGTCCACAACGTCGTTCACCGCCTTCACGGGGTCTGAGCCGATCCTGGTGAGACCTCCTGCCGCAGCGTGGACATGAATACAAGCACACAAACGCACCATTTGCTTTAGTCACACATTTAATTTGGACATTTTTGTTTTTCTGGATCTCCTTCAAGCCAAAAAAATCCACATTCAGGGCTGGTTTCTGAGCTAATGTGTACATTTCCTCAAAGCTCTAATAAATCAGGGTTGAGGAAATGTTACAAAACATTGTGAGGGATTAAGCTGGGATGGGGTTTTGAGGAGTGAAGCTGAAGTCTCAGTTTTAGGAACAAATTGGTGTCCCATTAGAATATTGGGAATAAAGGTACCCATTTCCCAGTTTAAAGTGCATTTTAATGAGCATACTGCTGTGCAAAAAGCCTTTTACAAACTCATTTTGACCCTCATTCATCAATTTTTTAAACTTCTTTATTTTGAAAATTAACCCAAAACATATATTTTTATCATGAAATGTGAATTTTTCAAAAATGTAAATTTTGCAACTGTTGCATAACGGTCCAACAATTTGTATACATGTTTCCAATGTATTTTTGATGAAAGAGGGCCCATGTTGCAGTGCAAACATATTTATTTATTTATTGTCTATAGCTGTGGGCAGTAAACTGGTTTTTAACATATCAGACCTTAAAGTAACCTCCTCTCCAAAAAGTATTAGCAAAATACACAAATATATACATACAAAAACACAGAAGTGCAACTGTAAACTGTGTTTATAAAGAATAAAGTAGAAATGTATCTTCTAGATAGATTATCTTCTATTGAGGGCATTTCTGTTTTCAGCATTTTTGTTCACTTGAAGTTCAAATATTCAAATCCCATTTGAGGAAAATGTGTTGTTTCTTTTTTAGGGGGGGGGGGACGTTTTCAAATATTTGAACCTCTTTTTACACAGGAATATGCAGATAGCATGAGTTGAAATGAAAAAAACGATGCACATCGCTGCCACAGCATCTCTATAGAAAAAACTATTCACTGCTCACAACACTGCTCTACATCTGAACACATGGAATACTGTCAGCATCAAGCATGAAGGCATCACCAGACAGGAAACGGCTTGTAACGCAGCATCCTTCTACAAATCTGCAGGTCTAAGCTAGGAGAGAATCTTCTGAATGCTACACTGAATGCTAATGATTGCAGTTTTTGCATTAGTAGTTTTAATCAGCATCTTTGAAGCTTCTGCTCTGAGGAGTTAGTCGCAGACAAGGTGCCTTGCCTCTACGCCCTGAATCCTTTAAAACCTTCCTGACGACAGGAGGTGGGTGACCTGGTTGGATGAAAAACAGTGGGAATAAGCAGAGACTTTACATATAGTGGTGAGAAAGGGAATGATCAAGCATGATATTTCTGCATTGACACATTGATCTGATCACTAAGATGTCATGTGTGATTTCTGTTCAATCTTGTGACAATAAAGATATGTGTTTTATTTTTCTTAAATAATGAAACCATAGATTTGTTTTAGCTATATTTTTTCTGATTTAAATGTCAACTACTGGAAGATAGTTGCTTTGGTGCAGCCTCATGAGAAATAGTAAAATATTAATATTTGTCCACACTAATGATACATCACATGGTCACAAAATAGTATCGTGAGATGAAATCAGACAACTGTTTTATGGCAGGTAGCGCCGCATCATGTGACAGGAATCCCAACCAGTGAGTTTAAACTTTGTCTTCACTTCATGTCTTTTTAACCCTACCCATGTATTTCTGAGCATCTACCACTGATACTCAATTAAGTCTCATGAGAGCTGCAATCCAGCAGGTTTTCAATGTATTCCTGTTTCAACACACCTGCATCAAACGGAGGTAACAGCCAATCAAGTCCTGTACAAAGGCTCTTTAATTTGAGTCAGGTGTGTTGGAGCAGGATACCATGGAAAACCTGCTGGATTGCAGCCCTGTTCGAGTATCAGTGATCTAATGGAACCTGCATGTACTTCTAACTTCTGACCATTAGTGGATGAAAGCAATGTAGAGAAGTAATGTTCGAAATGGAAAAGTGAGGAATGATGAGAAGCCTGTAAAAGATGGAACTTGAACCATCAATCTCCTGCTTGAAAGTCCAATATGACTCCTAATGAGGGTTGCATTTTTTTGTTTTTTTTACTCTTTATTAAAGGGAGTAAATAACATACAATGTACATAAAAATATGTACACAAAAAAAGAAACTGTTCCTGCCAGGGCTGTGTCTGTTAAATTATTGTGAAATTACTCGTGTTTTTTCAAGGACCAGTGCAGGTATTTTACTATTTCCCAGGAGAACTGAGGTTTAGCAAAACTGTGGACAAGAGAAAATATAAAGGAGGCAGCTATTTCTTTTGGTATTTATGTGACATTCAAGCGTCTTGTCAGACTTTATTAGGTTAATGTGAGAATCATTCATACTTTACGAAATCACGGAGTGATGGTTTAAGCTGCTAATGATAGGGTTAGAAAACTTAGTTTTGGTCTGCAACACTTAATGTTAATGAAGATTTGAAAGTTTTGCATTTGTAATATTATATTCTTATACATACTGCTTATTTTGTGCACATACAAATGAATTATTCCTGTAGTTTAGTTTTTTACTTTACATTTTTCAAATACTCATGTCTTTCATTTTGCCCTGAAAGGAGCATAATGTCTTTTATCTAATAGTATTCTTGTTCAAATTCAACTTGGGTAAGATGACTAAACCACAATTACATATTGTACATGTGGAATACCAGCATCTGTTTGTACACATTTGTACTACATCCACTGAAAAAAATAATTTCCGGACCATTATCAACCCAACAAGAAGCCACGTAATTTTCATCTGAATCTAGAATATCTAGGCTTCACATATTTGTGAGAAGTATTGATGGGAAGAAACTGTACCTGAAATGGTTTTGTAGTCTGTCAGATCAAACATGATAACGAAAACACAGGACCAAGTTATAATCAGTGCCAGAACCAAGATCCAGGCTATCGGCGAGCTGAAAGTGGAGTGGAAATCATCTGAGAAACTTCTCTTGGACACCTGCGCGGGAGGTGACCCAGCTTCTCCGGCCTTACTGTCGATGACCAGGGTGGTGGTCACCGACGATCGCGCTGAGGAAGAAAATATGAGAACAGGGTCAGATAAACTTCACAGAAATGTAGACAAATTCTTTACTTCTTCTTTCTTTAAAGATATAGTTAGTCTCATGTACACATGTATAAAATTAAGTAATGTCATTATAAAGTTTAGATTCATGATATTTTTAATTTGTACGATAACATTCATGAGAAACTGGAACCATGTATTTGTTGATATTGATGCTTCACTACGTGATTTAATGCTGAAACTTGACTATTTGTACTAATACCTAAACCAAATGCATTTTTCCTAACTTAGTGTTTTTGTTAGAGTGGAGGAAGAAGGAACATAAAGAATGTTGTGGAATGCATGAACATGTATGTACAGATTAGCTGCAGAATATATGGTTGTTTCATGATGTATAATGTTTCCAGATATATTTTACTATTCCTTTTTTAGATAAGTAAGCCATCATAGTTATTTGGCTTTTATGTTGACGTTTTGCCTTGTGATCAATATTCTGAATCAACTGTCATAAAGCTATTAACACTGGGTTTTTCTGACAAATATTAATACTGCCCTCAAAATAAATCTCTGATCAGACAAAAAAAATGTTGATCACTATGATCAATAGAGACCAAAACAAGCTAACAGAGATATTAACCTTATGTTGACGTGCCAGTAAATCTCATACATTAATGATCTGTAGCAGAGGTTTTAAATCTGAGACAGTAAGCCACAACTCTGAAGTTTCAGAAACATGCATCATGCTCATTCGTCTTTTCTTACACCATGGACCTGGATTATTACAACTACTGTTATTTAATCCTGTGCACACTTTGTATTTGAGCCAAGATGCTGTTCAGTTCAGGTAACTCAGATAGCACCAGTCCACCACAAAATATCAATAGTAGTCTGGCCTTTGTCGTCCCACATTCCACTCATTGAGAGATCATGTAGTGAATAAGCTTAAATGGGAACAAACCATACAATGTATTAGTTCACATTTTAGTAACTAAAACACATTTAAGCTATAAAAATGTTTGACACAAAGCTGAACTAATAATGATCAAACTTTGTTCAAACATGTGTCTTTTTTTTAAGTGGAGACTATAGTTTCCGTCCGCACGGCAGGTTGTGTCCTGTTTCTGAGGCAGAGAGGAATGACATCTATGGTGCGTTTAAGTTTGCAGGCTTCCATCCATCCATCCATTTTCTGTACCGCTTAATCCA
>JAOXYM010000024.1:20643119-20655104 GCA_028567055.1 Leptatherina wallacei
CTGGAGCTGATTGTCCAGAGAAGAATGCTGCACAAGCTGCTCAAAATAACAGACAATTCTTCACATCCTCTACACACCACAGTGAAGGAACAACAGAGTGTGTTCAGTTGGAGGCTTCGTCAAGTCCGCTGCAAGACGGAAAGATACCGGAGATCATTCCTGTCAGCAGCCATCACCCTCCGGAACAAGGCCCTGTCTTCATCTTCAATTTAATTGTTTGTTTAATCATTATTATCATTAAAAAAAAAAAAAAAAAAAAAACTGCTAAAACAATAATTTCCCTCAAAAGGGATAAATAAAGTATTTTTCATTCATTTCATTCATTCATTTCATTTCATGAATTAAAATATATATTTATTTATTTTTTATCTTTTCAGGAACATATGTTGAGAGTTTATCTAAGAAAACTTCTCACCTGATGTTGTTTTAGGTTTCTTGTTTCTGCAGAAACACAAAGACAAAACTTTAGTCGACACCTTCACAGACACATGAAGCTCAACATAGCAAGCACACACACCCAAAACTGCTTAGTCACTGTTCATCTCCACAAGCTTTCACTGGCTCAGGAAACAAAGATGAAAATACCTTAGAGGAGTAAAACCTGCAGTACTCAGATACATGTCAGAGTCTCATTACCTCACACTGAAAACTCAAAGCATTTCAGTCTGGTTACTTACTCATCAGAACTCCAGAAGCCTCCTCCCACACTTCCACTTCGAAGTTTATCTATTTAACATGAATGACAACATTGTATTGTTAAGCTTTCGTATATTAAACATGCAAGTAGTAATATTTTGTACTTTCAGTGAAACTGGGTGGTGAAAAGATTATCTTTTATTTTTTCTGATACAGGTTTAGGTTGTAAAGACTTCTTAAGACTCTTGTGACAATAATAATTGTTCCAATAGTCATGCTCTACTGTACCAGAAAGCTGATTCTTCATCCCTAAAATGAAAAGAGAAAAAGAGTAATAAGCTGTTTGGTCTAATATATAACAGTGTTATAGTTGTAAGGTCAAAAAACGTCTTAAGACGCTTGTAACAATAATAATTGTTCCAATAGTCATGCTCTACTGTACCAGAAAACGAATTCTTCACCCCTAAAATGAAAAGAGAAAAAGAGCAATAAGCTATCTGGTCTAATATATAACAGTGTTATAGTTGTAATTGAGCTTCATTCTATTTTAATGACAATAAGATGAAATAACATGTCCATCAAATTTATCCATAAAATACAAAAACTTAATAAGTTGAATATTTTATGGGTAACTTTGATGGACACAGAGACAATATTAAACACTTTTAGCATCCATGCAAAGCAACACAGGCCATCTGTTACACAAAGATTTTTATTTGTCTAAATATTTTGATTTACAGGACGTGGACACAAGTTGCCACCTGTATGAATATTTTATATCATGTGATTCTTATTTTACGTTTCTGAGTCAAATGTGAACTTTTATTCTACAAAGAATGGCCACAACAATATAAGAAGATCTTTTCTATTATTCTTTAACAATATTTTGTGCTAAGTTTACTTTAAGTTATTACATTTATAAAAATGTGACCTTTAATCTCAAATTCATGACTGCTGGCACACTTACCTTTGCAAACATTTGAAAAGGAAAAACCCTGGAAATATATAAATAAATCAGGTAAAGCAGGTGAGTTATACTGTTTATATTTTAAAGGTCAACTTATTGACAGCAACTCATTAACATTAAGCTCCATGATTGTGTGTAAATGTGGTTGTACTACATGACTTCATCTAGTTACCTGGATAATGGGAAGATGGAGAAATCTCTGGATCTCCTCCCATGAGCTGTCATTGAGTTTACAGTTGAGGAGATGATCTTTATAAAACAGATAATCCACTGTGAGGCGGACGTTCTGGTTGTTGACTTGTCTCCTACTTTCAGCTATGACGTGGTCGGGATCGAAGGTGATGTGCATCACCACCAGGATTACTGGTTTATCAGCTGAAAGTTAACAGACAACTTGGTCAGAAACAAGATAAAACGTCACTTAGATGTTACAGAATATAACAATTACATGCAGCATCTTTTCTGTTTAGATCCTTTTCAGTTTATAAATGATACCCCCCATCTCTCTGGCTGAACAGGTTTTTATATTGAATGGTAATAATTTCCTGCTAGCTTTAAACATAATCTCTGCTGTATAATTAACCAGGTCCTGGACTTTTAGTAACTGGGAGTGTAATATAACCAACTTCATGTATAACACGGATGGCCCTCTTTTGTCATATAAATAGCAAGTAAAGTGTATTTCTATAATTGTTGCCCCAAACCTCTATAGCTATAGTAACTTTTAACTGGAGACTTGGATAACTTCACTGTGATAGTGTTACAATCTCATAAGGTGGTGAGATCTGTGCTGGTGGAGACTGACCAGTAGAGATTAGATCAAAAAGGTCTTACCAGGAATTCTGCTGAGGCCATTTTCAATGTCTGATTGAGCGCGTGAAACGACAGGACAGACAACCAGAAGGTAGTCGCAATCACCAGGAGAGCCCACTCGTTGGTGGCCGTCATGTTTCAGCTTTTTAACAATGGATTTATGAGCTTCGTTTGTTTTCCCAGTGAGGACCACAGAGAACTTTCTCCACGACTCTAAATATCAAAGACAGATTATTTAGTCGTTGTCAAAATCCAACATAACTTTCTGCAGTCAAAATGAAAATTTTTCAAGAATTACACCAAAAGGGATTCAGCACAAATGAAACAGGTTTCCATCTTTATAAAATGTTGCAAAAGTTTTGAGTCATGTCTCTTTTTTCTTTGGTTACAAGTAGAAAAAAGGAAATCTGGGCAGAAATGTGCAACCTTGAATATAAATACTGTATAACATTAAAGATTATTTGTCCTAAGAAGCTTGAAAGTCAAAATTTTGTATGAGCAGTTTTATCCTTCAACACAGTCTGAACCTTATCAGAGAGGTTTTCATGTCATTTCTATAAATAGTCCTCAGGAATAATCTCCAGATTTCTTAAAACTTCTTCCTCTAATATTGAAGTCCTCTCGGTTCTTATCTGAATTTCTATCCCACATCATAAAGACATCCATAAAGAAAAGTTGCTCTTGTGTGATTTCCATCAACAAATTGCTGCTTGTTTCCTTGCTTTCGAGTCATTACAGGTGTTCGGTATTTAAACCAAGAGCCTTTTTTACTGTACTTACTGAGAGAATGAGGATAATTGCATTGCTATCAAAAGGATCAGTCACCCTTATTCCTTTATGGTAATAGATAACATTTGCAGAAGCCATACACACAGCTCTAACTCTGCAGCACACCAGCTAAACATTTAACCTGAAATATACTTGTAATAATTCTGAGTAACTCCTCCGTGAACTTGTTTGGATTATGTAAAGTCCTTTAACAATCACTGCCTCAGTTCAGGGGCATTCCCAGCAGCAGGTTAATCAGTTAGAAACAAGTTTCTCTAGTTCAGGCTTTCATTTTCACTTCTAACTTAAAACGAGTGAATGAACTGAACTAGTTGACAGGAAGCATAAACTTGCACAACAGCTTTTTATATTACTCAGTTTTCTCTGGAGGCCTGCATTTCATTGTACAAAACTTTGCTGCCGTTCACATGACGATAAACTTCTTGAACTTGAACATTTAAAATACTTTATAGTAATACTGAGTAGCCTACATATTTAATATTCAATCTTTCTATTTCTTTCTTTATTGAAAATGCAACACATCAGTTTACATTAAAAAAAACGTCCTCTCACCAGGTTTAGGTTTGTCCATATTTCTGCAGAAAGATAAATACACAGACAAAACTTTAGTCAGTACCTTCCATCAGAATAACATAAAGCTTAACATAGCTAACACACACACACTCACACTCACAAAACTGTTTTGTCACTGCTCATTTCCACAAGCTTTTACTGCTCAGAAAACAAAGACACATACCTTAGAGGAGTATAATCCGCGGTTCTCGGATGCTTGTCGAGGTCTCACAGCCTCACACCGAAAACTGAAAGAATTTAATGTGACTTCTCACACAAAGCACCGATAATTGTGAAGAATATCTTTCCCAGCAGTCATAAGACTGAAGGCTCCACCCAGTCAGAGAAACAGTTTCACTTTCATTTTGACAAGAAGCGAGTTCTCAAACTAACCACTAGATGTTTTCTGTGTCGTGTTTACAAAGAGACAGGACACAAGAGACAGGGTGTCCTTGTGGAAGTGAGACGGTGGTTGGAAGCTTTCACTTACATTAGATACAATAGTCTAATGAAAAGTGGAGTATTTCTGTTATATGGCTGATAAGGGTCAACGCACAGGCTCAGTAAATGAGTAATGAAAGTGCAAAGAGCACTTCACTGCTGTATGGTTAGCACCGTTAGCAGCAAAAACTTTGAATAATAATGTTTTGGATGCTGTGATGTTTCTTGTTTCACTGTGGAGGAATTTTGGGCCTTTCTTCTTCACAGCGTTGCCTCAGCTCATTGAATTTTGCAACATTTGTTAATGCACAGCTCTGTATGCACAGTCCACAACACATGTTCCTGCCATCTGACTGAAGTCCATTACATCATTCCCTGAGCATTCCCACCTCAGGACTCTGGCTCAACTCCTCACCTGCTGCGCCTAGAAATATTAAGTGGATGTCTTTAAGATGGTGGATAAAAATTCGACTAACAACCGAGAGGACTTCAATATTATAGGAAGAAGTTTTAAGAAATCTGGAAAACCTGCCCCATTACTGCAGCATCCATGTCCTTCTTCAGCAGCCTGCTGGGCTCCATGCCTGCTACAGAATTGATTTTAAAGTTCTTCTCCTTTTTTCTTTTTTTTATGTTTTAATGGCCTTGCTCCACCCCATCTCTTAGACTTCATCTATAACCTACTCTAAACTCAGCAGGTCTAGCAATGATCCACAGTAAAGGCACTTTAAAAAAAAAAAACTTTTTCAGCCTTCAATTCAACCCCCTTTTACATTGCAAACACGAACCAGAAAAAAATCTGAACCACTTTCTGAACCACGTTGCAGCGAGGCTTCGGACATTATTAATGACATCACTCTTCTTGACATCACTCGTTCACTTCTCTGGTCTGTTGGTTCAGAAGTTTCACCTCATGGTTTCCTCCTGTCACCGTTGGTCCTCCCACAATCCACCTTAATACTGTTTGATCTCTACAACTCGACTGAAGCACTTACCTGGCTGGGACACTCACTAGTCTGTCCACTAGTCCAAAAGAAGTCTTCTGCCTGGATCCTCCACCTTTAAGAACCATGATCTGTTTCCCACTTGTCCAGCCATTTGAATAAAACCCTTTTTTAATCCGCCTTTCAGTTCTAATCCTTGGGTCCGACTCCATCTTGTGACTCCTTTTTCTTCACCTGAGGTCGTATTTGATTAGAAAACCTGGTAAGAGCCAGATGTCTCTGTTTTTGTTTTTATGCTTTTATTAACAAGAAGTGAAATAAATTAAATAAAAAAAACATAATTCCTTATACGGACTTTAAAAAAAGAAATGAATCCTTGTTTATTTACTTTTGTTGCATGAACACATTAGATAGCAGAATAAAACCTCAGGGCACATATATATCATTAAATAAATCAGGCTTACATGCACCATTTGTTTTCCAAGCCAGGAACACAGATAACTTTCTTCAAAAACATAAAATGAAAGAAAAATATTATTTTACTCATTGTCAAACTGTAACATAATTTTTTGGCAATCAAAATGACAACTTTGTCAAAAATGACACCAAGAGAGATCTCACAGAACTTAAAAACACTTCCTTTCCTCATACAGGACAGGGGAAACAACATGATCAACAAATTATGTTCTGATATGCAAAATTAAAACCTAAAACAGATGTAAAACTCTTATGACAACTTGTCTACTTTAGAAAAAGTTGCATTATTAATACGCTTGAAATGAAAGAGAATATATCAAACTATGTCAACCATTAAAAACACATTGTTAAGAAGATAAGAACTCAACAATTTATGTATTTTTATGTTTTCACCGATGGTTTTTACTAAAAAGCGTCAGCGTTGCTGTATGTCCGGCAGCCTTTGAACGCATCAGCAGATGTATTTGTTGTCTCCAGCAGGAGGGGCGTTCCGCTCAACAACATGCACACACAGCGGGTGAATTATGTCGGCGTGTGTGTGTGCGTGCGCGCGCTCAGTGCACTGATTCATATGTAGATGCTGCTACAGCTTAGGTTTCGTGCAGGAGTTTTGTTTTTCTGACACCGGGATCCGGCCTTTCCTTCATGTTAGCCTTCCTGCTGGTAGCAGCGCCGGGGGATAGGCGACGGAGGAGGCCAGGCTCGAAGACATGGAGACTGGCCGTCCTTGCAGGGAGGGAGTGAGCAGTAGGACGGTAGGCTTTCTCGCATTTCTTCCTCCGTTAAGAAACAATGAAAGGCGCTCAGGACTGTGTCTCAACCTGGATAAACGGGGGGAAATTATGCTTTTCAGCTAGCTAACACAGCTCTGTTTGGCCTCTGCTTTCTTCCCATCGTCGTCAAAAGCCAAATCATATTTTTTGGTTCTTTTATTCGCCCAGACATTGATGGTGATAGCTGGAAAACCCTTTTTTTCCCCTCAGCTCAGCATAAATGGCCGGTTTTACAGTCTGATTGGACTGAGGAAAACAATGCACATAACATTTTTCTTTCTAAATTTCTGTCATTTGATGGTTTAGTTAATTTTGTCAATCATTAAAGTAGCAGACCGTAGAGTCCAACATGACATGCCAGCTCATAAATCACACAGAAACACGTCCACATGTCATGCATGATGGGAAAACACAGTGTAAACACAACAGGGGCTGAAGATTGATTCATAAGGCGTCAAAAAACAATTTATGGCTCATGCAAACTTATTTTATGAAGGTTCTCCTGCCATGTAAACACTTTAATATCTAGATGAATGTGAAAACTTCCACAAAAGTAAATTTGCATCAAACACCTTTAAAGACTTTTTTTTTTAAATGATGACGAAAATATTCAAGTTCCCGTTTTGCAATATAGTAAGAAGCTATATATTATCCGCCTAATAGATCAAATAGTTGCTGGAGAAGTAGGTAACCTTAAAAACACATTAGAAACTCGATAATCAGACTGAATTGCATTGGATATACTACATGAGAATGGCCAGAAGATAATGTTTTTATTTACCATTGCAGCATACATGTCTTTAATCTGTTTATATTTTGTTATTACTAATTAGGTTTTTATTGAAGTAATTAGATGTGCAACAATGCATGATCAGAAACCAACTTTGCAGAAGTCTTGTGCCGCCCCCTCATTTGTAGATATCCAGGAAAATTGAAAATAGGTGCAGCAACACTGTAGGGGGGAAAAGAGAAGATTCACATTGTAACGAGCTTGAAATTGGGTATTGTTTCAATCGACTTTATCCTTCAAGACAATCTGAACCCACTCAGATAAACTTTCATGTATTTTTATTTATTTATTTTTTAAATATAAGGAATAATTCTTGTAAAACGTCTTAAAACTCTTCTTTGGATGTTTGCTCCATCACCCCATAAGACCTGTTGTCGCTGTTTGTTTATTATTTTAGTGCAGTTCTTGCTGAGATGTTCCAGTATTAACTTCATTATGTTGTAAGTCACCATGTTTGTGTAAAGATACAGTTTTGCTTTGGCATTTTACTTGGATATAACAAAATAAGCGGGAAGAAATGACAATGTGTCTTTGCAAAAAACTGGGAGCAAATTGCCTGAAGATACTATTTAGAATTGGTTTTGCTCAACTTGGCTTCATACCTTGATGATTTATTGGTCAGTTTTTTGTGGATTAACAGACATAAAACAAACCACATGGTGGTGATGATGTTGCGCCACCTTCATCGCTCAACTTGAAAGAATCTAAATTAGATTTATTAGTGAAGATATAGTGGTTATTCTGAGTACTTCTAGACTTTTAAGAAGAATAAATGACAGATTCAACTAAACGATATCCAGCAAAAACTTTGTTTCATCTATAAATATAAATTTCCAAACTTTCGCCTGAAACTTCAATGAAAAAAGACTTTTCTTCTGAGTTTTTACCCGTTTTTTTAACCACAAACATACAGTATCGTAGTAAACAATACAATAAAATACACGAAAACATAGAAAATTGAATGAATGAATATTTTTCCATTGTGCTGTCAGTGGTGATTTCTTCAGGTGGGGGCTGGCACTCCTTGCATGACCTCCACCCACTCTGGAGGGGATATGTCACCTTTGTATGTGCCACGAAAGAAGAAGCTTGTCCACTCACACCCAAAAAGTGCAGAGCCACGTCCAGGTAAAGAAAAAAGATGGTACCGTTCAGCTAACATTCGACTATAATTTTACCTTTTTACTTTGTATTTGTCTGAGTTTGGTTAAAAACGATTTTACTTCCTCATCAGCTGTTCAGCGAACGCCTGACAGAACAAATGAACTGAACACAGCAGAGTACCCAGAGGTGAGACTTAATGCACGCATCTATATTTAAATAATGAAATTCACTAACTCGCTACTTGACTTCTCTGTATGTGACTGTTTTAGAAAGACAACTCTCAACACCGAGATGCTGTAAAGATGAAAAGATCCTATGGCAGAAAGAGGTGAGAGACGCATCAACCTGTTGATTTATGGATTATTTGTGTTGATGAGTGTTTCTCCCTACGTTATAGCTGTTGGTGCGTGTTATTACTCTCTTATTAATGTTGCAAATGCAAGGCCAAGCCTTTTGTTTAGATAAACTTGTATTTTTTTCTTAGAACTGGTTGCTCTTGTCACTAATTAAAGACGGATTCATCAGCCAGATTGCACGATTAAAGCTGCTATTTGCTTTGTTCACTGAATATTTAAAGTTTTTCTGTTGGAAATGATCCCTAAAACACATCTTTATGTATCAAAATGACCAACTGAGAATGTTTTTATTTAATTTGATGGACCCCTGCTTTCTTTTCATCAAAGAAAACACATCTCAGTTCTTTTGGAGCGAGAGTTCAATGAGAAAAAAGTAAAACAGGAGACCGTGCCTGGACTTAGAAAAGTCATGCCTGCATTATTATTCAGCTCCTGAGCCTCCCAGGAACTGAGCCACAGCACAATCAAGCTGTCATGTTGTTGTCATTTGCTCTTGAATGTGGACCCTTCTTTGTGTATTGGATGTCTTAAATTGGAGAGGGGGGGGGGGTGCAAGGGATTTCCAAGGACCACAAATAAACGTGCTTAAATGAAAAATTAAGCTTTTTAAAAATTCCTCCCCTGAAATTTCATAATGAAAACAAATGTTTTTTTATTAGGTATGAGGACCTCCAGAATGTTTCCATAGCAACAGTAGATTACCCGACCACCAGCTGCTCTGTAATGTCATCAGGTGGTCTGGCTAATGGGTCAGACCCAGGGTCCATGGCTCCACCCACAGCAAGACTGCCTCCAAGACTGGAGGCGAAGGATGTGTGGGCTCAAGGCCCAGAGTCCAGCAGGGACCAGTCTCAGTCTCAGGACCAGAGCTGGAACTCCAGCAGAGACCGAGGGCCAGAACCCTGGACTGCAGACAGAGACCAAGTCTGGAACTCTGGCCGAGACAGAGCAGGACACTCCAGTCAAGAGCAGACATGGATCCCACAGAGGGACAGAGTCCATCCTGGACCGGATCAGGCCTGGATGACTGGACGGGAGCAAGCCTCTGAGCAGGGCTGGGCAGCAGGCAGAGATCGGGGTCACTCTGAGTTGTGGAATGGAGGAAGAGATCCGGGAAGAGACCGGACCTCCTCGGGGCCAGAGCAAGGCTGGGGAACCAGCCGAGGTCAGGAGCAAGCCTGGAGCGACCCGAGCGAGGACCGAGGAAACGTCTGGAGGCCCGGTGAGAACTCACATGACTGGGGTGTAACGTTATCTGAAAGCCTGCACGGGGTCCAGTTTTTATCTAGAAGCAATCCCACATGATGTCATCCTAACTGCAGAAACACATCTTTATTCAGAAAATTAGATCTCATTAATGTCTTTTATTGATATTTTACTGGTTAAATTCAGTCTATAATCTGAATCACGCTGCATACAGTGTAGGTACATGACATGAACACATTACTGTATCTGCATAGTATATGTTAAAATATGCTTGTCCTTTATGATTGTGCAGTTCAGACAGTTGGTTAAATTGCAGATTTTTGTCCCATTTTGAAGACCTGAACATGAAGAAAGTCCAGAGAACAGATTTGGAGCGAAGCCCTGCCGTTAGCAACTGCCCCCCACCACCAGATGGCAGAAACTCCTGTAAGTTACCACCGACTGACCCCTTATCTTTCTCCCTGATGCCTGCTTATATGTGTAACTCTTAGATATGTGCACACAAAATCTTCCTTTTAGGTGTCCAAACTTTTTTTGTTTTTTTTAAGTGGTATTGAGCAATATTTCAGTTTTTCTTTGCATACAAGCTGCTTCAGTTTAATCAGGTTGCAGAGTTTGACAGATATGAAATAACATGAACTGAAAACTGCACGATGTGCTGTGTAGAGGGCCAAATAATCCTAAAAACTATCTACAGCTGAACAAAAATCCACCAAAGATCTGATCTGATCTGATAAACTTTACTTCCATTTATGTTTGCATGTTTCAATAAATTCCTAAACCTATTTTCCATTTTGTGGGCAATAAATATAAAGACTACAGAATCCTAAATCCAGAGCAGTAATACGTCTGATCTAACTGCAGGCTTGGGTGCAGCTAACGTTGGTGAGGCTTCGACTGCTTTGCCAAGCGAAGATCAGAAACCTCCAGTCCTCCTGGCCAAGAAGGAACCTCCTACATACCCTCCAGGTGAGAATAGCTGCTGTTATCACTCTATTTAAAACAGGTGAGTTCCATCTCGGAGTCAATAAATAGAAGAAAGTCACTTTTCTTTTTTGCAGGAGAATAAAGTAAATGATTCAGATTAGGATCTACTTTACTGAAGTTTCAATTTCACTGCAGCCAGTTTTTTCTAAAGAGCATTAACTTCATCGAAAATAACTTTTATTTCTGAATGTTGTATATAAAATAATTATGAATTAGTCTGTTTTAGATTATTTCCACAGTGTAAACTAATTTGTTTGACAACCAGGAAGTCAAGAGGAGCGCTGGCAGCTCCAGATTGTGGCCAAAGGGAGAGTCACCTGTCCAAAATGTAAAAGTGTGAGCAGGAAGACCGTGGAGGGGCTGAAGAAACACATGGAGAACTGCAGACTGGTGAGCACATTGCATCCCTGCTTACCCACTGAAGGGGATTTTCTTTCCAGAAATGATTAATCAGCATGCTTTCTAATTACATAGGACAATCAAATAACCAGTTTCTTTATTTTCTATAAAAACTGATAGTAGTAAAAGGGTTTTACATCATTTTGGAAAAAGTGTTAAAACTCTACGACTCATCAAGCACAAAGCAGTAAGGGTCTATTTTCTGAATAAAACACTTAACAAACCGAAGAACTAAAGAAGCGTGAGCAGGAATACGTCTTGGCTGCAGTCCAGGAATTGTAGGGTTGATTCCCGACCTCCTCTGGTCCACATGTTTAAGTGTTCTTAGCAAGAAACCGAACTCTGCATTGTGCCCCTCACTTGTAGTTTGCTTTTCATAGAAATATGTGCTAAATGAATACATGTGGATGTAATATATCGGAAATAACCAAAACCACAGGCTGACAAAACAATAGCACACATAACAAAATCACTAAAATAGGGGTCATATAAGGTAAGATCAGACATGGGGAATATTTTAAATTAGTTAAAACTCTTGCTCTACTTCAGGGGTAAGTTTGTTTTACTCTCCCTGTTTCAACACACCTGATTCAAATGAATGAGCCACTGAGCAGAACTTGATAAGCAGTTGGATCCATTTCATTTAAATCACGTGTGTTAGAGCAGGGAAACTCTCTATTCAATTCAATTCAATTCATCTTTATTTGTATAGCGCCAATTCACGACAATGTCATCTCATGGCGCTTCACAG
>JAOXYM010000024.1:20674933-20695905 GCA_028567055.1 Leptatherina wallacei
GGTGAGTCTGTGTGAATTGTAGCCTCAGTTTCCTGTTCTTAGCTGACAGGAGTGGTACCCGGTGTGGTCTTCTGCTGGAGCCCATCTTGCTTCCAGGTTGGACGTGTTGTGTGTTCAGAGATGATGTTCTGCATACGTTGGTTGGAGACAGTGCTTCTTTGAGTTCCTGTTCCTGTCCTATAATCTTCAGCCAGTCTGCCCATTCTCCTCTGACTTCTGATGTCAACAAGTTGTTTTGGTCCAAGCAACTGCTGCTCACTGGGTATTTTCCCTTTTTCTGACCATTCTCTGGAAACCCTAGACATGGTCCAGTAGATCAGCAGTTTCTGAAATACTCAAACCAACAACCATGCCACATTCAAAGTCACTTAAGTCCCTGTTCTTCCTCATCGTGATGCACAGTTTGAAATTTTGTGATTTGTCATGACCATGTCTGCATGACTAAATGCATTGAGATGCTGCCATGTGATTGGCTTGTTATCCATTTGCATTAACAAGCAATTAAACATGAAGTGGCTGGTGAGTCTATGCAACTATATATACACATTTACAATGAAGTGTTGAAGGAAGAAATTTATTGTTTCCAAGAGTTCAGACTCACCTGCCCCCCCCCCTTTGTATAATTTGCACCTGTGATGGAGGTAACAACACAAAGCTGTTGATGCTGCTGTGAGGAAAAGTTTAGATCAGGAGTACTTTGAGGGTCACATTTTTAATTCTTTAGATAGATTTTCATCTCATATGCTTTAAAAGTTTTGCTCAAGTTGGTATTCTCGAGGATTTCGTAATGGTTTTACATCTAAAAAGTTAATTTTATTCATATCTTTCATTTATTTTCTTTCAATTTTCAACAAATATCTCCTTTGTCACTTGGGAAATGATAGGAGGTTTCTACTTCCTAGCGGGTTGGGGGAGGACTGGAGGCAGAGGTGAAAAGTTACCAATGAATTACTTTAGATTCTTTTAGCCTGACATGATCACCAATAATTTCTGTTTGTCCGTATCAGTCAGAAGGGTTAAAGGTGAAATTGGCTCTGACTGGGTTAAACTGTGTGTGTGTGTGTGTGTGTGTGTGTCTGCACCGGTGTGTCTTCACCAGCTGTTCGCCGCAGATAATTATAAATTGCTTTTGTCCATTCAGTCACCAGAATGAATGAGTAAGTGAATGAGAGGAGGAGGCTGTTAAAGAGAGCAGAATTGGAGGGGGTTGGAGGAGCCGACGCGATGCAGGGAAAGAGGAGAAAACAGACAATAGGGAGAATGTGAGACGGCGCAATGAACTCACATAATTTACAACACCGTTCTCCATCAGACAAGGATCTATAATTGAAATGACAAAGAAGATGCATCACCGGGCGGGTTGTTAGTGTTGGAAGCTATGAATTTTAGCTCTTGTAGCTGACACGTCTTGTATCCCTGCTCTGTCAGTCATCAAGACTTGCTTGGGCAGGGATGGGTGTTTGGAGGGGGGTTATCATTCTTCAGTTAAGGTCTAATTATTGTAATGTTAAAGATATTATTTTAGAATGGAAACAGTCATTTCAAGGTTTAGCTCTATGAATGCATGCATTGATTGTGAGTTTAATATACAAAGAAAAGCACATTTTCTTTGTAATAAACACATAATTTCACAGTCAAGAGAATATTGTGGTGATGTGAGAAAATTTAGAAGCATGTATGCATCCGAATCACAGAAATATAGAAGCAAAGCTTGATCTATAACCCAAGAAGCTTGGACACAGATGATAGTTGGTGTGTTTTTATCAAGGCAAGTTTAGAGCGTGGACGGGTGAAGAGGACAATATTGATTTGATCCGAGGAGGATGGAAAACTAATGATCTGGAACAGTCTGACACCATCTTTTGTTATTGGATTTTACATTTATTAAACACAACAATGACCATCAAGGCATGAACAGCTGAGTTATTTCAGTGCTAAACATCCAGTTGTTGTTTAGTTTTTTTAACCTCATCAAGGATTTGCTGCCACTGGCAATGATGCTGGTCGCTCCAGCATGTCATATCTCATGAATAATTTGGACAGATTACTGTTAATTTGTGTAATTGATAAAGAAATATGATTCATTACATCACAATTGTTTCAAGGGACATTTTGACATCTTTTCCCTGATATTTTGATAATAATAAGATGATTACTATTGTTTGCATTACAATAAACTTCTCTATCATTCCCACCTGTAGTACATACTGTAGGTGTTTATAATGTTTATAACAGGTTTTTTTTCTTTCTGTTGACAATATTTTCAGATTTTTGTTATATCCAAAATGCCCCTCTCGTACAAAACTTTGTAATTTGACATTGTCATCACCATAATAACTATAAATTGCAATGACATATTGTTTGAACATCTTAATACAGATATAGGAAAATGATTAAAAATGAAATAAAAACATCAAAAAATAAAAATATGTATTGTTTAATAGCTTGCACAGCAAAAACAACAAAACATTGATATTGGTTATAGGCACAGTTATTGCAGCGTTGTGGACAGTTTAGATGTTTTCCAGACATAGTCGGCATCTTGCAAAGCTAAGTTCACAGATGCAAACGGAATAAGCTTCTGCAGACATGCACATGCCCAAACATAGTAGTTCTCTGCAAAGTGTCACATTTTTATACAGAGTTTCTTACCGTCAATATTAGATTCTGCTTTTTCTCTAAGAACTGTCCCATGTTTGGACTCGCTGTGCAGATTTTGATTGTTTCATCACCACCAAAAGTACAAGGAAGACTTTTAGTTTGTTTTTGTGTGTCCACAGAAAAAAACAGCAAAACGCCGCCAATATACAAGGTAGGTTTCAGTCTGGTTTCCTATTTCATAACATCACAATGTAACTAAGCTGAGTCACATTAGATACGAGTGAACAGGGAAATATGATCATTTTAATTGTAGTTTCCCCTCTCGTTTACTGTAGGCACGCGGGGTGGTGACACTGAAACTGGGTTCCTATGGAGACCCTCGTCATGAGAAGAGTGGACTGGTCATGTCTATGGATTGGCTGCCTCAAAAACCACACAACATAATGGCTATTGGATTCTATGATGGTATGCATTGATTTCTTTGTGAGGAATTGTTCTACAATTTGAAAGAACAAACTTTGAGTAGCCTAGATCTCATCAGAATCGTCTTTAATGCACCTTTCTCTTATCTTTCTTTCCTGTTTTATTTCTCCATATCCAGGTGTAGTTGGTTTATGGGACCTTTCTACAAAGTCTTCGCTGTTACGAGTGAGAGAGTCTGACAGGTCTTTGAGTCTGCTGCCATATCGTTGCATACTTGCTCACGACCACGCAGTCCGGACTCTGTCCTTCTGTCCTGCTTCCAGGTGGGCGCTTCACTCATTAAGTCACCTACTGTATGTGCTGTTGCTACATTTACAGGATGCATAAGGCCTCTGTATGTTTGATGCCCCAACATGTTTAAACCAATTGCAGGTGGAGGTAAACCAGGGTAGAGAAACTTAATAGGTGAACACTGACTGGTCTATATCTGTCAAGATTTGACTTTATTACCTCTCACCATGGTTCTCATCCTTCTTTTTCCTTGCTCCATTATTCTGCTGATGAATGTGCAGTGCAGTTGAGTAGAAGACTTAGAGAGATCATTAACATCATCTGTGTCGGCTGCAAGGATCCATGGTGCAAGTCAACGTAGGGGGAAAGTAATATCCTCATGCAAATTGGTTTTTCAATAAAAAAAAGCTGATATTTCTCTGCTTTTAAAAAAGAGGTTTCAAAGTGTCAAATCCACAGTGAGATTTAATCACTATAGTTGGGTCCCATTAGAAATGATTGATATGACGATGGTGGTCATATGATAAAAGACAGACTTTTCTGCCTTTCCATGATTATAGTTTTGGTAGTATAGTTAAACATCTGTTTCCCACCACACCCGTCTCTGATCACAGTTTCTCCTGTGATCAAACGTGTTAGCTTTGGCTTTAGATGGGAAATAAATATGCAGAAACTAACAAAGGGAGTTTTTTTCTCACGATTACATTGTTAATTCTAATAATTGATATTGACCATAGTTAGTAAGTCAACCCAGCATGTTCAGAGCAGGGCATTCACCTCGCTGTGTTAGTCGCATGACGTTGCTAACAGTTGCTTTGCATACTAATTGGTGACTTAAGCTGTCAAGTAAGTCGATTTCAGTGTCTGTCGGCCGTTCACCATCAGCAGTTTGTTACTGGAACCAGTACAGAAAACTACTTTATAACAATTCCTAGTTGAAGAGGGAATAAGTCTGGAATCAGTTGAGGGCTCAAATTATTGATGCATCTTTTTTGTTTTTTACACCTTGTGACTTCTTAATTCTTAAACTACAAATATTTGCAACAATCCACAAATGATTTGCACCCAATTTATTTTATTTGTAAAACAAATACAAGAGACATGATCAGTTCAGTAAAACATATTTCCCAGTACGGGAAAAGAACAGATGCAGATGTCAGGATGTTCAGAATCAGTGAAAAGACAACAGGATCCTAAGCAGCAGTTGTAGAAAACGTAATCCTAAATGCTTGAAATCATTTTAACCCAAACAAAATAAGAATAACTGAACTCACCTTATTATGGTTTGCTCTCAATATTACCAATGTTATTTCAGGGATTCCAAATGAAGGGATAAGCATGAATGTTAGAATGAATATATTCTTTGAAATTGACAAAAAAGCAATACACTTGCAAATAAAATGAACATATTATTCAGAAAATATTGTTGAATTAATATCTAAAAAAATTCTTTCTAATTTCACTACCTTGATAATTATTTATATCTTTAATCGGTCCCTTTAAAACTTCTTTATTTGTATTTTTGTTATTTTACAGATTTCTTTTATTGCCCTCTTAAAGTTAAATCATGTAACTCAAATTGGAAATTGGGAATATGTAAAATATTTGAACTACTATATCACTTCTTGATATCTTATTATTTATCTATCTTCAGCATTCCTGTAAATGCTCATTTGTATTCATATTGCATGACTTAACATCACTGCAGCATCGTTTATCTCTGCACAGTTCTGGGACTTATCTAATAAACAACCATTTTTCCCGGGTTTTTTTTTTGTTATTTTTTTGTTTTTGTTTTTTTCTAGTGCAAAAATACAAAATTTAAGTTGAATAAATGAAAATTGCATGAAAAATCCTGCCAAGAGAAGAAACTCCCAGCTGGCAGCAGAGACTTAAGAAGACTTGAGGATACATTGTGTCACCTGGAACACTGACTTTTATGAAACAGCCTTATTGAAAGAAATAAAACTGCCACTTCTGCGTTACTTTTCTGTTTCTCAACACTTTCTACTTTTCTTTTTTCTGAAAGAAGAACACTTTGTCATTATTTCTCCTCTCCCTCCAACTCCTCACGTCCACCACATAGAAATCTGTATTGATTTCTCCGTCGTCGTCTGTTTTATGACCAACGCTGCTGTCAGATGTGATCAATGTAAGGAGGAATGATCAATTCCACTTCAAGCATTGCATTGAAATTAAATTCACATATTCAGCCTCGCTTTTTTTCTTTTTTTATGTTACTGCTCTAAAGTCCAGAGCAACTCCTTAGTTCTTTATATCCTGCCAGACTTTCTTTTAGTCTTGAGCAATAGTTCTCCAGGTTCTCTGAATGTTTTTAAAGTTTTTATGTGGACATTTGCTGCTTTTAACATATTTTTAGTTCAGTTCTTGTACCTGAACATTTGCAGAGGTTGTTTTTGTTTCTGTTTAACAGCAGCCCATGAATCATTCAAGCATTTAAAAGACACCAAACTCAAAGGATGAACCAGAATAGTGTCCAAGTTTACCTGGTAACAAGGAGAAATACGAGTGACTCCAGACTTTTGAACAGTGCTGTTTTTCCACTCCTGGAAAGTGATGCATGGTTTTCCCACCATGAACATTTCATTGATGAAAGTAGAGAAATGTGTGAAGTTGTAAAAGCTTTGCCTCTTTCTCTCCCCAGACACCTGCTGACAACGGCAGGTGAGGACCGCTACGTGAAGACGTGGGACCTCAGGAGGCTCTGTGATCCCCTCACTGAGCAGAAACGTTATCTGGTCACCGAGCTCTGCTGGCCGTTAAATTCACCCGGGCTCCTGACCACTGAAGATTGCAGCTTTGTACCGTAAGAAAACTTCTCTCATAACTTCATGTTTCACATTGCGTAAGAGTTATTATCTCAAGGGAGATAACGGACTTACTTTTAATGGGAAAAAAATAGTGATGTTAACAACTGTGATGGTAGCCTGTTGCTGGCTCAACCCTTATTCAAAAAGTAGTACTACACAAGTTTTCAACCTTACAACTCAGTGTTTCTGAGTCTTTCTGATGTCATTCATTATGTACATTCCTGGAGCCGTCGTTGCCCTGCAGCAAAAACCGCACGCAGCATCACGTAACAGCTGCGTTGTTCTACAACACAGGCCAGCAACTGGCCACCATGACTGATTCTGCAAGGAAACCCCAGAAGACATGTTCAGAGGAAGCGAGGAAAAGAAAGAACAAGAGATAAAATAAGAGTCAACATCAGAGCAATGGGATGCACAATTAGCCTTTGAGCAAAAATCTGCCGAAGTTCAGTAATGTTGCTTTAGACTCATAACCTCAGTCATGAGGTATAATTTGATCACATCTTCCCACCAGTTAGTGCAGCCTAATGAGAGTGCTGGTGTTACTTCTGAAGAAGATTCATAATTAAACTGTTAAAAGGTTCAAGTATCACTCTTCTGATAATAGTGTTGGGTAGTAACGCGTTACTGTAACGCTGTTCCTTTTGTCAGTAACTAATACTGTACTGCGTTACCCATTAAATAAAGTAACTCAGTTACCGTTACTCTGTGGTGCGTTAGTCCGTTACTAGCTGTCCATGACTCCATGGCTGAGGGAATATTTCCTATCACAATGAATGAAATTATGAGCCGTTTTTCAGAATATCCTTTTTAAAAAGTAACTAAATAGTTACTTTTTATGGTAACGCATTGCTTTTTGGTGTAAGTAATCAACAAAATAACTGAGTTACTTTTTTAATAAAGTAACTAGTAACTGTAACTAGTTACTTTTTTTCAGTAACTAGCACAACACTGGTGAAACTACGGCTTTATGTCTTTTGACTGGTTTATCTGAAATTGTCTAGACATGTACCTTAAAGGAGTTTTACAAGTTCAGATTAAAGGTTTTTGTCACGCATGTATAACTGAACATTAGAAGTAAGAACTTCTGAGTAGATTGAAGCCCTGAAAATACTGAATGTCTCATAATCCGACTCAATTTGTGCCTTAAATTGTCTCTGCTTGCCTCTTTATCCAGTTTTACGTTCAACATTTCGAGTTACTTCAGCTTTACGTTAGGATGTTTTTTAACGTCTTATTGAATCTCATGGCATTATTATCTTGGCAAACCAAAAAGAAAGATTAAGGGTTATGGTTTCTATATTTATTTATACATTTTTTCTTTCTTTTTCTTTTTCTTTTTTATACAGGCGAAGCTCCCAAGGAGTCCATTACTATGAGCACAACATGCGTTCCTACTTTCCAATCCTCAGGAGTACCACAGTGTGGGTGAGTTCCAGCCTTTATCCACAAAGTTGTTCAGTTGTCCAATTCAGCAAACCCTTGAATCACGAGCACGACAATTTCAGACACCTTTGTGTTGTTATTAAATCTGTTGCACTGTTTTTGGGCTTAAATAATTGCTATACATTTATAAATGAACATATTCAGATACAGGGTGGTTTATCAGTGTGCTGTGTAGGTATAATTAAAAACTGAAAAGCCAAAAATTTTGTTTTGACACCCTATTTATTTAGTCCTGATTTAATATGTAAATGGATTTAATTAGAATTTTTAAGATAATATTTTAGTCCAGATCAAATAGTCACAGGACCATGATGCATCTTGATCTTATAGCCATCACTGTCACTCGCTTATAAAGCTGGACAAATAGACTCAAAGTGATTCCTGCTTCTTATTTGATATGATGGAGCCATTTTGCAACTTAATGTGTTTAGATTGATATCAGTCTCCATTTAAAGTTGCAGTCTGTATATATTCTGCCATAAACTGTTCCAGTTGATTCAATATCTCACGTTCTATTGGTTCGTCTGTGCCTTTGCAGTCCATGTCTTACTCTGAGTGGTTACACTGTGTGGTGTCGGCCGACATCCTCGGTGAGGTGATCTTTGCCATCTTACCTCAGATGAACTACAGTTTTTCCTACCTCAAACGAACAATTCTCAGACGTACTGTAAGTAGAGTTTAAGTTAATGATGTGATGTTTTATCAGACTTTTACAGCTTGAAAACATTCTTTATTCCAGAAATGTGTATGATAATAAAGGATGTTTTGTGAAGTTGCAATGAAAGGAGGGCTGATATTCGACAAACTCTCTCTTTTATTAATTGTTTCCCCCTCAGCCTGTCTGCCTCACATCTATGGTGCCTTGTGATACAACAGAAGAAGAAAATGAGAGGATAGGAGGAGTGGAGGATGACGGAGATGCTGTTGATGGGGAGAAGGGAGGATGCACAGATGCACCACATGAGGGAGGAAGAATTAGAAAAGCAGAAGAATGTGCTCATCTGCAATTCCCCACATACAAAGAGGCTGTGAAGAAATACTACCTGGACTACACAGATAGTGATTTGGTAGGTTGACAGCCGTCTGTGATGATACTAATCTTTATTCACTTTTGTTTGTATAATTATGAAAGACAGGACTCAAATGACTTCAACTATTAAAGACCTAACGAAATAAAAACCAGGTCATTTTTACTATTCACCTCCAAAAATCAGGCCCATGACAGGCCTTTGCATAAAATGCTATTGGATGAAATAAAGATTTTATTTTAAAATGTGTGAAGAGAGAGACCTTCTTACAAAAACATTATGCCACAGCCAAAGTAACAGGCAGATTAAGAGGAAAAATGAGCCTCGATAGACAAAGAAATACACAATGATGCATAGTTTAATGTTCTCTTAGTGCTCTCAAAGTAGAGTTCCAGATATAGAGCAAGACCAGTGGCACCAGTATCACAAAATCACACCATAGAACTGTAAGATGAGAAGATAGAATCTCAATCAATGCCACCAAACAGTAAATAGATCAACTAGAAGCACTCGGAGTCTGCAGACCTCCACCAAGCCATTGTAATAATTTTTTTAGTTAGAAGCTCTAATGACAAATGTATCCCCATCTTCCCATAGTAAAGAATCCTTTTATAAAAATTCCTTGATCCAGGCGGTGAATCCAGATCACCTCCAAGATATAATCCTTATTTCATTCCTGAGATTTTCTGGAAATTTAATCAAAATCCGTCCAGAACTGTTCGAGTTATGTTGCTAACAATCAGACAAACCAGCAAATGACCACCTGCTTGGCAGAGTTAATAAAAACAACAACATAAAATTACCACAAATGTAATAATAAATAGAGAAAAAGCTGCTTTTAACAGATAAAAATTTATTCCTCAAAACAATCATGAAACAAATGTGATATTTTCATCACATCTAAAGATCTTTTGTCGGTTCTTTGAAAACCATTTGGATTGAAGCTGCTGTATTCCTGAACATGTTGTATCATCAACACCACTAATTCTCCCCTCGGATTTCCAGAGGACCTTCAAAGAAATGGAGAAACGAGCTGTTTGGAGACGCATGAAAGAAACGGAAGGAAAGGCGAAGAACAACATGGATGACATGACCCTGAGTGCAATACACAAGGTACGTATAAACACGCACCGTGCAGGTATATTAAGACTTCTGCTTCAGCTCAACACGAAGAAGGAAAATAAACATCCGTATGAGAGAGGAAGGAAGCAGAGGTGAGATGTTTTAAAGTCTCTTCTTCCTCCTTTCCTCTGCCTCCTCCTCTGATGGGCAGCTATAAAGTCAGGCCGAATGTAATGATGTGTAAAATGAGAAAAATGTCACCCTCAGTGGGAGGAGGGAGTGGGAGATGAAAAGCAGCCATTTGAGGCTTTGATGTGTTTAATTTTAAGAGACGGGGTTTAAGGTGTCGCCGTGCCCTCTGGGGTGAAAAGATCGACGGGCGCTTCGCGACGCGATCTCGAAAACAGAATGCCTCCGAGTTTTTGACTGGCTCTTTGTCTGAAGGGGATAAATGGAGAAAAGAAAGAAGAGAGGAACTTGAGATGGGGAGAAAAAAGTGAAAGAAGTTGCATAGTAGGAGGATTTATAGTGATGAGGAGAGGAAGAGATGAGCTTCCTCGAAGAAAGGGCTGAGGATGCAGCCGTACTGACCTCCTGAGAGCTACAGCTGAGTCATTCAGAGTGGAAGGAAGAGAAGACATGAAATGTGGATATAAATAAAACTATTTACTTTACAAGAACAATAGCTCAACTAGTAGTAGAAAAAGATTAAGCAAATTTGGTTTAATAATAAAAAGTAATGTCCTTCTTTCTTTGTGGTGTCAAAAAATAGCTTTAAGCTGTCTTCTTATGACCATTCATATTCTTTATAGCAAGAATAAAAAGGCTAAATAACACTTTATTAAAGTCCTGTTTCTAGTTTACCTCTCACTTAACATTCAATCATCACCATATTAGGCCATAAACTGCATGAGATCATCTGCAACCCACTGATAAGCAGGCGATGACACAAATCAGGTGTTGAAGTTTGTTTTTCTCTTGCAAAAGTATGAACCAAATTTTTCCTCCAGGAGAAGATAACTGATAAAAGATTAGTAGATTCTCTTATCCTAATAAACAAAAGCTTTTGGGGGCCTTGGCTCAGCTGGAGCCTGCATGCGAGCTCAGTGTGGAGCCTTTATTATATTATTATCCCTTGTTCTTGGAGCTGTTCTTACTCCTGAAATCCTGCAATGTGCGCCCCTCAGTTGGCCTTTAAAGCTGCAGATTATATTATCTCCGCCTGCATGCTCACCCTGCTCACTTTATCAAGTAGTACATTGAATTTTTTTGGTTAATTTCGGTTTTTCATTTTGAACAAAACTGAGAAATATCTCAAAAAGCATAATTAAGAGCAGTGCTTTTATCCCAGATAACGCCTCTGAATGTGTTGTGACAGTGATGCCGATGTACAGAACATTATTCACAAGTAGAAAGCTTGCAAAGCTGGTATCTCTGGTTTTATGCTGTCACTTCTGTTTTGGTACTATTACAGCTCCTGTTATCACACATTGCCGACTGGCCTCAACTACTACAATTACTCACGATGCCATCTGTTGTGTACCGCTGCTCCTATTACAGCTGTTGGTGCTGATGCTGCACAACCTGAGCTTCATTCACGGCAGCAGCAGCTGAACATGACGACATAAAACCAGACTGAGCTGATCATGTTGCCGCCGTGATATGGAAATGTTTTGATTTTCTGTGAGGGGGAGCACTACACACTTTTTTCCAGAGCCTGAAACAAAATCATGCATTGGATGCCATAGAGTCCGCCGCCCTGTGCATGCTCAGGATGGGGGATTTAATAGAAGTCAAGATTCAATGCAATCCATTGGTTTCCTTAGCTAGGCTGTTATTATTTAGTAGATATACCAGAAATAAACTGATAGTTTCTAATATTGACGCCACAAACAAGCAACATCTTGACCCATCAACTGTCTTCTTCTCTTCAGGTGCGCTTCAACCCCAACATGAGGAGCCATGTTTGGCTTGCATTCGGGGGCCAGGCGGGTCTGGTGAGACTTCACTGTTTGAGAACTTTTATAAGCCCCAGAGTCAATAAGATGATTGGTGAAAGCCAGGCTCAGTTCAACAATCTGTTGTCACTAAAAGCCCAGAGGGAAACCGTCCAGATGGCGACAGAGCAGCTATAGCAGGAGCTTTACAACAAGATGGATCACCCCGTCAGTAGACCACTGTCACATAAGAAAACCTGCAAAAAACCTGAATGTTCAATTTGTAAAAAGTGATTATTATATTAATGTGTTTATGTCTAAAAGCAAAAAAAAAAACATGGCTGGACGTCACTGGAGGATAAATGAGATTTTCTATGTCGGAGAGCCGTGAGTCTCGCAACAAATAATTGATTTTAAATAGTTAGTTTGCAGACTTTAACAGCAGTAAAACTTTTACATGAAACCATTGAGCAACCAGCACTTAACTCCTGTAACATTGTATCAACCAAAATCTGTTGAGATGAGCACTGAATGCTGAACATTTTCATCTTTTCCTGTTAAATCACATGTTTAGAAATCCTCCGTTAGTTTCTGTACACGCCTGATGCTTTAATAGCTGGCTGTAAAGTGCCTTATTTAATACAACAGATAAGTTTTGTTTCTCACATTTCACCATCAGTTTAGGTCTCGTAGTTTTGTTTTAAATCTTATCACGATGAAAACACTGGATGCTTTTCTCAGTAATTGACTGAACAGAAGCTAAGGTTTTGGTTTCAGTTTTGGGGGGATTGGATTTTTATATAAATAGTCAGGCTTCACTTCAGTTCACTTTGTGACTTTGGTGGTAGATTTATATTTTCTAAAGTCACTTGGCAGCAAATCTAGTGACTTTTTAAAGACACTGTTGAGGCAGAGGAGAATAAGCAGCTCATGAAATGAATGCTTCATCACCACCTCTTCACATTCCCTTTTAATTACAGTTAAATACACGACTGAAAAATATTGTTCAGGACAGCAGATTTCATGTGAAATGAGGGAAATAAGAATGAGAATTGACTTAAATGCTTTTAAACTTGGATCATTTCCACAATAATTGATGCCCCAGTCCCATCACTGACACTCTACAGTAGTCACATTACACAGAGAATGTATCTTACAATCAAGCTTTAAGATAAATTCTGGTCTGGAAATAAATCAGACTTACGATGCACTTCAAAATATCAAACTTTACATTTAAATAATCCACAGAATCACATTAAAGCGGCTCAACTTGGACATCTTGCAGCCGAACATGTTGTCAAGCTACCGACCCTGACTTTAGTATTAGAAATACTTCTATATAGTTTTCAACAAAGTTTCAAAAGTCCAGAAAATATCTATATGGACGCTCCTGTTAGGTAAACTTTGTGGCAACACCTGCAGAATCACCCTTTAATTACAGTTAAATGAAAACGTTGCTATGATGGGTTTTATAAGCTTTTTCAGCTTTTTTCAGTTCCTCATCCAGGTACTTTAAACAAAAAGTTTGTTTTTAATATTTTTATGAAGCAAATTGTTTCGCTGTTTCCTTTTCAGCTTTTGCATTTAGTTACTTGTGTGATGCAGCTTGCTTTTTATTTAGTTATTCATATATTTGACTTGGAAAACACTTAACATGGGTTTAGTCCTAATTTCCACCACTTGGTCCTGGCAGTGATTCAGGAGCCTGTTCTCAGGACCACAATCAGTGACCGCTACCCTTTATCCTTATAAACCATAAAGGTCGGGTCAGGGAGGGGAACTGGGCTTCTGCCCTTGAAATCTTCTAACAACATGCCTCTAACTTCTGATTTTGTTGCAGCACCCTCAAAGTCTCCTTCTTACAGAAACCCAGCCTGCTTATGCAGAAAAAGCCCCCCCCCCCCAAAAAAAAAAAATCTGTAGTCTGTTTATAAAGGATGCCTATGGTTTGCAACCTGTGCACCATTTAGAAATTTGTGAAATATCTTAAGTTTAGATTGTAGATTACTGAGTTTACAATGTGCACCTGAATGCAACACAAAGACCTCGTCAGCGTCTGTAAGCACAGAATGAAACTACAGCATAAAATATGAATCCAAGAACAAAAAGATAAATGGCTCCATGTTTTTCCTCAGCTGATCCTCTGTCCTGCTCATGGTTTTACAATGATGCTGCTAACGGTGTGTGTTTTTAGCAAACTTCTTTTTTTTTTATGTCAAAAACAACTCAGGCTACAAATCTGGGGCAATACTTGAAATTTTTGTACCTTTGTATAGATTGCAAATTTGAGGTATTTTCCTCTCATGTAAGCTGCATTCCTTTTCTTATTTCTAATCAGTTCAATTGTTTTGTTGTTTCTCCTGTAATATAATATCTGCTTTGATGGTTTCTTTCTCAAAGGTGACGAAAATGTGAAAATGTAAATAGTTACAGATGATAGCTTATAGGGATTTTAATCTATTTTCTTTTCTTTTTTTTCTCCAATTATTTAAGATCTGAATGAAAGTAGCTGAATAAGAAAATGTTCATTACTTATATTGTTATTGATTTATGTTTTATAAAAGTATCAAACTGTTTGTAATCTGCTCTGTTGCTATTTTTAAGTGTTGCAAATAATAAAAGTTTTTGTAATAAAGTAAGACTGAAGCCAAAGCATTTATTTTTAGCAAACCTTTATCAGGTCCACCTTGCTATTACCAGTTTGGACCCCTTTTTTCCTTCAGAACCACTTTAATTCTTGTTGTCTTGGATCCAACAAGGTGTTGGAGACACTCCTCAGAGATTTTGCTCCATATTGACATGATAACATCACACAGTTGCTCCACATCCATGATGAGAATCTCCCGTTCCACCCACTGACTGTAAAAGAAATCCTTGTGATCTAGGCAGTCATAGTCTAACATAACCACTGGCACGCCTGACTCTCATCATCCTGATCCCCAACATCGGTGATATACAGTGTAAGGACAGACCTTCCTTCTGCACAGTGCCAGATGTTGTGAAGCCAACCGTGGTAACGCACTTAGGCCAAGTTTGCATGTTCCTTCAGCTGCTCGGGCTCAGAGTCCTTCCTGCCTGGTCTACTTGATGTACCAGGCAATGTCTACATTATAAAATACATTGAGTTGCTGCAATGTGATTGGTTGATTAGATATTTAACTAACAATTGAACATGTGTACCTAATAAAGTGGCCAATGAGAGTATATTAATAATCATTTATCTGTCAGTTCTAAAGTTTTCTTACTGGACTGAAGCTTAAATGTCATTTTCTCACTTCTAATAAAAGCTAAATGTAAATGCAAATTCCATTTTGTCATCAAATGCACCATCAGTTCAGCAGCTTAACAGCTGTTATACAAACAAACACCAAATATTGATCAAATAAGCCACAATTCTTAATGCTGGCTGATGAAACCTTTAAGACAACGAGGAAGAGAGCAACACTGAAGTCCAGAGTTTATGGAGTAGATATGTGATGGAGGAATTATCACCGGTGTCCTGCCTTTTAAGCTCTGCTGTGCCAGTTTTGCATGTGATTTACATTGAGATTAATGGATCAACTGTCCATGGTCAAATTGTGAAACAGGGAAATGTAAATAAATGAGAATAAAACAGGCGGTCCAGCATTTTTCTATGAGTTTAGTGTGTGATCTTGACTAGGCTGTTAAGTCTCCGCTCATAAAATGAAGTGAAATAGAAAATACTTCATTAAGGGAAAAGATCATGAGCTATTTTTGTTTTTTTGTTTTTAATCATGCTTGGTATCATGCAACAATACCATCCTGTAGTTATTGAGTACTTTCGCAATAGAGGCAGATCCTGAGGGAAAGAGGGTTGGAGTCGAGTATGTCCCTCCCTTCACCTCTAAAATGATCCGCTTGAATAGAGCTGAATAAGAGGAGCTGTTGCAGAGTCTCTGCAGTGTTACTTCCACAAAAACCTTTCAGACATTTCATTGAGACCTCATTTTAATTGGGTCTGATTGTAAAAGAAAATAAATCCCAGTAACCCAGCCTCTGTCCATCTGCACTTTTTATTTCACCTTACAAAAACATAAAAATGAAATATTAAACATCAGACATGTGACAAGTGGTTTTTATGCAGCATCACCAGAACACGTAGACAAACCCCGGCTGTGTGAAGATCGATTGTACAAGGATTAACGTATTTACACATGTATACACAAAATCATACACTGAAAATACACAATATTTGACATATTTACAACAGTCACACAGAATATAATCATCACAAACAGCAACGGCACAATAACAGCATTCTCAGACGTTAAAACTTTCAGTGTGAAACAGGAATGAAAAGACTTTTTCAGACAGTAAAGCTCCACCAGAGCCTGTACATGAGAACTCCACTATGCATGTATATCAAAACTAATAACACACTGGTTTTCATTACATTCATATTGTTTGAATTAGTCTCATATGTTCTCATTTTAGATTTTTTTTCTCAAAGAAAATGTATGTAAATATACGGGATCTCGTTAAAAAATGGTGAAAATATAAACTTTGACTCTTTGATTAATCCTGCGCATGGCGTGTCAACGTATTCTGATTGGCAGTTGAACGAGAAACATTTTGATATACGTGATATTGAATAACAGCTAACAACCATGCAAGTGTCTGAATCAGAACAGCATTCACAATGTACAACTGTCCTCTCTCTGCAAGCGGCTTATTAACATCAACACCTAACAGTAAGTGGGAAACGTTACAGGCATGTCGACTGGCTCGTTGGCTTTTCTTTTGGTTGGAAAATGTTTGAAAAGATTGAATAAATGCCATTTGTGTCTATGAAGCATGCTGCAGATATTTGTGGTCCCTAAACACTGATGTTGATGCGGCCTTGTCATCCCCGTTAGCACCACTGTCTTCAATTTCAGTTTCAGTTCCCCAGATAATGAACTATTTTACAACTTGGTCCTTAAACAATCTGTCCTCCAGTGTCTTCTTTTTACAGAGGAGGGAAGCATGAAACAGCCATAGAAATCATAAAGATAAATGGTAAAATCTTAACATGTTTGATCAATTACAAACAGTTCCTTCTTACCAACTGGCCTAAAAACTTGCTTTGCATTCATCATGTTATGGTTGCCGGAGGAATAAACTGCAAATCTCTGCTCACATGCAAAACCAGAATCTAAAGGAGAGTTTGCAATTAAAATGAAATGGGCTAAATTATCCATTTTGTGCACAAAATATTGCAATTAATGGCCAGATTGATACAAAATTTCTTGTTCATGCCTCCAAACCGGGCTCACTATTAGTTTTTAACCATTCCATCATCCTGCAGCATCATCTTAACACCAAGAATTAGGTTGATGGTGTAGAAAGTGGCATGTGCGTCTTTATAAATCAGGCCCCATATCTGAAGTGCTAACCCGGTGTCGGATTTTATGGTTTCAGTGTCTGACAACAAACTTGTTAGCATGTTTTGTGGGATGTGGGGGCAGTTGATGATGCTGAGGCTCCCATAAAATAACTTTTTTACCAGTGTTGTCATGGATGGGATGTTTAAGAGGTCAACCTGTCCAACGTAAAGCAATACACCCACCTGTCATGATCTGCGGGTTTTGTTTTGGTTCTTGTTAGACTTCTGCTTTTAGTCTTGCTTGTTTTTTTTTATTTTTCTATTTTTTTATTCTAGTTAATCTTACTCCCTGTTTTGCTTTGTAGCGCGCATGGGATGTCCAATTCCAGTCCTCCCAGGACGACTGATGCAGGTTTTAAGTGTTTCTCTGCTCCAACACACCTGAATTAAATTAATGGAGCATTACCTGGCTTGTGCACAACTTGACAAGAACTCAGTAATTTGAATCAGGGGTGTTGTAGCAGGGAACCATCCAAAACCTGCAGCATAGTGGCCCACAAGGACTAGGATTGGACATCTCTGGTTCCTGCTCTTTACTTACACCTGGTCCTCTAGAGCAGATTACTACACCAGTTCCTTATTTAATTATTAGCCCCCTCGATATAAATGCCCCTTGGCTTCCTTTCTCAGCTGGATCCTCTTTTCTGTCTGTTTGTTTTCATGGTTTCATAACTTTACTTTGTCTTTGGTCCATTATGAGTTTCTTGGTTCTGGTGAGAAGTTAATCTTCTCATTAGAGCACCTTTAAGCCCCTTTTCCACTTGTACTTACCCTACTCTACTCTACCGTAAACAACTATGTAATAATAGCCTACTGTAATCTTTTTGCTGAAGTGCAAACAACAATCACACATCCACTGTTACCGGTGGTTTTTAAAAACAGGGTTGAGAATTGCTATCTAGTGACTTCACTACCTACTCGGTCTGAGAAATATGAGTGGAAACACCCTGAAACCTTGTAGAGTAGAGTAGGGCCTGTAGAGTTGAACTATGGCTCATGGCAGAACCTAAAACCAGATTATATTTTCTCTCTTGTTGCTTTAAACATGTTTGTGGTCAATTTGTGTCCTTATGTTGTTATGCTGCACGCTGTTATAACTTTGGTTCGTGCATCTTTGGGATAATTTTGCAATTACTTTTTTTTGTCAATTTCAAACATTTTGTATCTACTTTTTATAATAATTTGATAGGCAAATCACATGTTTTAAACAGACCATTTACACATAGAATCCTGGGTCGTAGGCTACTTAGGCTGGTTGAGTCTTTTGTTTAACACACTGTTAAGTGCACTTTATGTTTTAATAAATCCTTAACTGGTGCAATTTGCACTGAAACATTGGATTTATGAATTTTTACTCTTATTTCAAATTTATTGACAAATTAGTTGAAATATGCAGCTTCAAAATATGTTTAGATTAACTGCTGTGTGACTTCCAGCCCATGTATAGATAGCAAGACACATCTGAGAGCTCCAGGAACAGGAGGACAGATTGTAGATGGATGGGTGAAGCAGCTGAGAGATAGATGAGATGGATGACAGCATGAAGCTGAAACTAATCGTTTGACTGCAGAAGTGCATTAATTTTGCCCTCAGAACTAAAAAAAACTTGGACCTGACAGTGGAGGCAGCCAAATGCTTTTTAGTCTGACACCTTCCATCAGTTTTTTCCTGCTCGATCCGTACCGCTGCACTGCGGGCCATTAGGTAAAGACTTCTCTGAGATACACATGGAAGGGAAAGTCAACTGTTTTCTGTGAATGGACAACACTTCAAGCTGCAACTAAAAATGCAAAGTTGTCCAATGCAAATGGACTTTTCCATTGAATTTTGATCAAAATGTCCCTTATATCAATCTAATTTCTCTCACTCTGTTCTGCATCTCTGGCATGAGGCTATTTGAAACAAAGTACATTAGAGAGACTGATGAGTTTTTACACAAAAACCATTGAAGACCAGTTTAAAGAATGCAGACCAGGGCTTATTTCCATCATTGAATGCAAAAAGTTTTTAAGTTAACATTTAATTTTTTTCCTTCTCTAACTTTTGTGATGATGGTGTTAAAAGATGCATCATCATCATTCATGGATCACTGCTGTTATAATTCTTGGGGATAAATATTGCAGCATTATGAATTGACAGATTTTTCCTAATCATCACATATGTTTCCATTTCTTTGTCATAATGTCTGTGTGGTGTTGCATTTTCACACAATATGACCAACAGTGTGAATATTTTTTATGACTTTCTCCTTCACAAGGCAGCTTTTCATGACTGTGTTGTGCGTTACTATGATGTATTCACTAAGTGTGCATCAATAAATAAACAAAACTGAACTCTGAGCTCTTTGAAAATGTCTTGTGGGTTTGCAGAGTCATGTGGGAACTGAAGTGGAAAGCAGGCAAATGGAGAAATGACCACAGGCTGCAGAGTGGGAGCAGTAGATGATCATGTGCACAACTCATAACTGAAACAAAAGACATCTAAGTTATCCATGTGTCCCTGGTAGATTCTCCATGCTTACACATAGAAAAAAATACTCTGTATACTGGCTGCTTCTGCCTCTCCTTGGTTATCTTATATTTAAATAACAGAGATGCTGAATACTTGGGAAAATAAACATCCTATTAACCTCTCTCGGGGGGGGGGGACCTTTAATTGTAGTAACTCTAAGCAAACAATTGCTCTAAAGTTATACATTTTTAACACATCCTGTATTTCTATACAAAACCTGAAGCCAGCTATAGCTCTTTTTGACCAGATCAGCTGCATTTGCCAGGTCAGAATCATTATTTTAAACCACTATACAGAATAAAGATTTCTGCCATCTCTTTGTGTGAAATTGTCCAAGTCTATGCTAAAAATCCCCATCATACACCCATGTTATCAAAAAAATATTTTGAGGAAGGCTGTAATGCAAGTTAACATGGAGCCCCAGCACCAGCACTCTCATACCGACGTGTGGATGATTTAGATGTCTTCATTTCTTTTGACTTCATGGCCAACATGACATTACACCAAAAACCTGTTCTCCTCCTTCACGAGGAAGCTGTATTGTGAGTGTAGAGCAGTTGTCAGAGGCCCAGTCCAGCCAGAGATAAAGTTGTGTGTGTGCCTGAGCCGTTCTAGTCCAGTGTTTGTATCAGTCATGGGGGTCCTGGCAGTGGGAGCAGTGGTTCATGTCATCAGTGTAGCTCTCGACCTGAATGGTGATGCTGTAGAAACCAAACTTGGTGTGCAGCAGGTCTGTGGCCTCCTGCAGAACCGACTGAGGATCGGCGCCCTCCTCTACCATGAAAACAAAAAGCAAGAAACAACACACTGAATAAAATGGTTTTACAATAGTTTACCTACAATTTTAAAGTTTCTGTACATGTTTTCATGTCAAAACCCAATGTTTGCCTGGACAATACTGTAACAAGATTAAGCGTGTTATTCGCTTCATCTTTCAGGAGTTTTCATCAAACACTGCAGATTCATTTACCCTACATTCCCCTTTAACTGAGATATTCATGTTCAAAGTCAACTCTCTTTACCCAGTGGAACATTTTGCCCCACACCTTTTGAACTCCTGTGCATCCCCACTGGACTGTGCTACACTTTGGTGTGGGGCAGATTAAGTGTATACGTTACCTATGGCCAGATGAACTGAGATTAATGCCTGGCCCAGAGTCAGAGCCCACAGGTGCAGACAGTGCACGGACTTCACAGCTTTCGCAGACAGCAGCACCTCTTTCACAGAGTTAAACTCGATTCCTTTAGGAGACCCTGAAAAACAACAGGCAGCACATGAACACACCACACATCCGTGTGAGCACATTTTCCAAAGAGAGGTGAAAAGATTCTTGTCTCTTCCATGTTGCTGCAGCACTGCAGGCTTTTTCTTGTTCTAAATGTCTTTAAAAATGCACAAGTAGCCACTTTTGGATGGTCATCTTTAGAAAAGTTCAATGAAGTGCAAACAGAATGT
>JAOXYM010000024.1:20699911-20723469 GCA_028567055.1 Leptatherina wallacei
CAATTAACCTATCATGCATGTCTTTGGACAGTGGGAGGAAGCCGGAGTGCCCGGTGAGAACCCACGCATACATGGGGAGAACATGCAAACTCCACACAGAAAGGTCACTGTTTCAAACCCCTCCCCAGCTCAAACCAGAAACCCCCTCTGGCTCAAACTCAGCCCAGGACTCGAACCAGTGACCTTCTTGCTGTGAGGCTGTGGAGCTAACCACCACACCACCGTGCAGCCCAAATTAGAGTCTTTACATTAAATAAAAACAGATGTGTTGTATTTTTATCACTCATCTTAAAGAACGGAGGCACTGTCATTATTACACATCTATTTATTAAAGTTGGCACATTCATTTTCTAACCATGCAGCTGTGACACTTTCTGATAGTTTGCAGTGATTAGAGCTGCAAGGGTTGATGAACATTATATATGATAATCCTTTTGCAGAATCTGTTTAAATCTCTCTATGTGCATACAGACGCCTTTTTAAGGGAAAAAAATTGGAAAAACCACCTCAAGAAATAGTTTGAAGGAAAAGAAAAAGAAAAATCAGATACATTGCAAAATGTTATATTTAGAGGGGAGAGAAACAGCAGGTTCAGCAGTGTACTGCTGTAGACATAGTGATGGTGCCGACTTTAAAGTTGGAGTTAAATCTCCGATTACGTACATTTACACCAAGTAAAAAAAAAACTGCAGCGTTATTAACAAATTGTTTCCTTTATCATTCAGAGTTTCTTAAAACTTAAGTTAAAACAAATGAGTGTAAAATGAGAATCACACCTTCCTCCATTCACTCTGATTGATCTGATCTCTTGAGTTTACCTGATCTGTGCCAGCCAAAGTTCATGGTTTTGGTGGGTGGTCTGGATGAGATCCACAGGGAAAACAGGCTCACCATCATACTGCCAAAATCTGTCAGAAGGTGGGCCGCATCAGTCATGATGGCCAGACTGTGAGCCAGGTAGCCTCCTGTTGGAAACAAAAAGAAAAAAACACTTAAAAAAAGTCATTATTTGATCACCATGCTGATGTCACATGATCATATAACCTGGTAGTAAAATGTTAAAACAAGGGCTGGATTAAGACTTTTGACTTTATAAAATAACGGTGTGTCCAACTGCATGGAAAATAACAACAGGGTGTAGCCTGATGTTACAGAAAGTTTAGAGGAGCTACACTTTAAAACAGGTGTAAAGACTAACTATAATAGAAACAAATACTGGTAATACAGTCATGCATGATCTGATGATCAAGTCAAATTCACAATGCAGCAAATCCTGAGAAAAATCAAAGCACAACCCATCAGATGTCTGCCAGGAGAAGCACCTTTGTTGGAGCTCACTGAGCTTCCTGTATCATCTGAGTGATTGTGTTCAGCAGAAGCTATTACTGCACAGCCGGTACAATGGAGAGGGCTGTCGGTACCAATCAGCCACACCGGGAATGAGGATTTTGCTGCAGTTGCTTTAGTTGGAAAAGTAGCTCCTCCATTTATGAGCTTACATTACAATACAAAAACAAAGAAATTTCTCTGATAGAAAAATCTTTAATATTCTGTAAAGATAGATTGTTGGAAGTGTTCGTGCTGATTGGATCACTGGCTGTCTGGAAGCTGTTTGCTTAGAAAGATTACACCATCAACACTTTGCCCTCCAAAACCTTTGGAGAAAGATTGCATCTGACCTTTTGTTCAGCGTAATGAGACTGAACTTTTACCTATGACCTCGCCTATCATGAAGACGAGGCAGACTGCCGAGGCGATGTAAAGTTTCTTCTTTGCCAGCAACTTGTCCCCGCTCTCCTCGCATACCAAAGCTTTGGGGCCGTGGCAGTGTGTGCCGACACGCCGTTTCAGCTCAATGGCACCGGACACGCCTCCATTCTTCAAAGGGAAGTCTGGGTACTGCTCCTTGGAATCTGGAAAGGTGCTGCAGGGATACAGACAGCAATGATTAAAAGTAAAAGGACTTTTTGACAGATGCTTTCTTAAAACAGATAAAGTTACAAGATATTTGTCTAAAAAGTCTCAGAGTTTATAAGCATTTCTGGCGTATCATAAGTACATTTCTTTTTTAGGTGTTAGTTGTGGACTTTTTTCTACATCAGTAACACTGCTGTGTATGTTGACCTCTAATTATGGACATGCCCTCACTTTATAGTCAGTTATAGCCTTTGATCTGCTTAGACATCAACAAATAAAAGTTGCTTTTATATAGGGTATTATTATTCCCACACCCACCTCCTCCACATACAGACACTCCATCATCCATAACTATGTCTCACTACCATTACAATGATATAATATAAACAACATATCTCTTACTTGTGTACTATATTTAATGTTCTCTCTATTCTATTGTTTTTACAGCAATAATTTACAATATCTTGTTTGCTTGTTTTCTAGTAGTATAACTGAGACTAGTGTAGAGGTTTTTGTTGGGCTGTATTCCAAACAAATAAGCAAAAAGAAAAGAAAGTTGAACTGAATTAATTTGGAGGAATTTATTTTAAAAAAAATTCCATCCACTTACAACCACTGCCTACTTTATTAGGTACTTTCTTGTGTTGCTTGTTGACACAAAGATGGAATCAGCCAATCACATGGCAGTAACTCAGTGCATATTGTCATGTAGACATGAGGAAGTTCAAACTGAGCATCAGAATGAGGAACAAAGGAGATTTAAGTGGCTTTGAATGTTGCATGGTTGAGGTCCGAGTAGAATCAGTAGATTGAGGCAAATATAACTCAAATAACCACTGGTTCCAACCAAGGTATGCAGAGTAGCATCTCTGATCACACAACACGTCCAACCTGGAAGCAGATGGGCTACAGCAATAGAAGACCACACATCCCTTTATGAGCACAGTGGAGCATCTTCTGATGGCTACTTCCAGCAGGATAATCCACCATGCAAAGCTCAAATCATCTCCAACAGCAACTGTGTGATGCTATCATGTCAATATGGAGCAAAATCACTGGGGAATGTTTCCAACACCTTGTTGAATCTATGCACCAAGAATTAAGGTAGTTCTGAAAGAAAAGGGGGTCAAATCCAGTATTAGGTGGGTATATCAGATAAAGGGGCTGGTGAGTGTATATCAACCTGGACTACCTTATTTCAGATCATATCCAGCATGTGGCAGGCTATTTCAGGATCGGCTCATCCTATAATGGCAGCAAATCTAGAGTGTATAAGGTGTTTAGAGAATTGATTTTCTTGAGTAAATGCTGCAGCAGAGATCAGCATCATTTAGTAGAACTACAATTGTCCACACAGTGGAAACCTGACAATGTGTTCTACAATCAATGTTCACTTAAGTGGACAAATAGTGCGATGGGTAATTCAGTGAAGAACCAGATTAAATCGACTGATGGTGGCTGAAAGAAAGAGTGAAAACACTTCTGCTTTAAACATTAGAGTTTTATCTTTCTGGATTTGGATGAGGCCAATTTATTTAATCTAACTTTTCATGCAGGGGATGTTTCAATTAATTTTATGATACCAAGTAAGAATAGATCTGCAGACATCAAGCTCCACTGTTGGATCCACTGGCTGACCTTTTCTCCCTATATGCATCATTGAACCTTGGCTGCCCATGACAATTTCACTAGTTCCCCAGTTTTCAATCCTTTTCCTTCCTTTTTAGGTGTGAACCATGCAGCATTAACAAAAGCAACAGTTGTGGAGATGCAAAGACCCAACTTTGCAGCCATTATTATTTGGCTCAATTAAATTTTTTTTTATTCCAAACACGTCAACTTCAAGGGCAAAACCTTCATTTGGTGCCTGATGGGTCCCACTGACCGCCAGCTGCTGTTGTAACAAGATTATCAATGTTTAATCTGTCAGAGTTCATAATTTTATGGCTGATCCGTGTACGCTTCACCTCTGACAACACAAACAGTGTTGACCCGGACTGCGCTCATAAGAGCGAAAGAAATTGTTGACTTTTCCACTTTGATCTGACACACATGCCCAGGTTGCTGTTCTCACCAAGTGCAGTGAGGGGTGGATGCAATGATGTGGCTAATGAGGTGGAGAAAGCTAATTTAGCCTAACCGGAGATAACCACGCACACACTTTAAGTCTCACAGTTCACACAGGAGATTGCCAGCGTTGCATGATTTGCCTTTATCACACACAACCTCGTCTTAGGGGATGTCCAGGCTCAAAAGAGCCAGCCAAGTGGAAAACAGATTCTGTTCAATTATACCGTTGGGACATGAACGCACACACACCAGAAACACACAGAACACAGAGAGAGTCTACATGCAATACACACATCGACACATTTATGTGCTATGAAGCTTTGGTGGGCAAAGATGAATATAGGATTTTATGGATTTTAAGATATCCTCTGACAATAAACATACACACACAGAAAAAAATTCATGACCTGCTGTGGTACAAAATAGCACATCGACATGGAGGAAAACATAACCTGTAAAATAAAATGTTGATGCACTGCCTCCGAAGTATCGTTTTAATGAGAACTGCCATGATGCATGTTTAAAAGTCGAGTCTGGGGGTTGGACATGAACCAGCCAGCAGAAATATGAATGGCTGGGGAGATTTCCATACAATATGAACATTGCTTAACATCTTAGGCATAAATGTAAAAATGTGTCCTACTCTGCTTCAATCACCTGTCTTACTCTTATTTCAAATAGTTATGAAGTTAGTTGAAATGTGTAGGTATCTACATTTGAAATAACTTCTAGCTCTTGAAACGTTACTCTAATTCTACTGTGAAATAACCTACTGGATTATTGAGGTAACCTGGTTATAAAACCAAAAATATGTATTTCTGCTATTCTAACCAATGGTTTGGTTATATATTTGTTTTAAAACTTTTTAATCTCATTCAAAACAAACTCCTTAAGATGAAGATAAAATACTTGAGATGAGCATCATTTAAGAGTGTAATGATCTGTCTAGTGTGCAGAAGCAGACTCATCATTTATGTGTCCCAGTGTTTAGATGAAATTAATCTGCATATTTTAAAGAATTTAAAGGTTCAACAATTGAATAAATTATAGTTAACTGAGCTGAGTTGACAAGAAGCAGAGGCTGTTTGTCTATCCACCCACAGTAACATTAAACTCCATGTTATAACCAGGATTGCATTAGATTTCTTGAATTTATTATGGGTACATTTCACATGAACTGGTTGAAATGAAGTAAGAATACAGTCAGTTTTGTAGACCAGATAAGCTTTAAGTCTGAAAATATAAAGAAAAGAAGCATTTGTTTTCTAAATCTATGCATGATGGGGGATTTAAGGGTGAGGTAAGTTATCTACAGCATGTGCATAACTCTTAACTGAGCATGTGCAGATCACATTAGGTAGTGCTCTTATGCACTGAGTATGATATAAACACATTTCAGAGCTGCAGCTTGGAATGCTTTCTGAATAAGTCACTAAAAATTATATTTGTGAAAATATGATATGAAGGCTTTCAGTTTCTTGGTATTAAACTTTAGCAGCATCTGTATCCCACTACTTGGTATCATAAACTGCCAGGTTTCTAAAGTTAATTAAGCACATAACTCATGCAGTTACACTTTTCACGCACACTCACACTCTGCATGCATCATGGAGTGAACAAATCAACGACTGATGACTTTGCAGCATAAAAAGAGGGAACTGACGCCACTAACGTTGCCAACCTGGCAGTTTCCCAACAGATTGAGGTTCCTTTAAGGCTCTTTCAGCAGAAAGTCTTGCATAGTTTCTCCACCTGCCTGTAATCTGCTCCATCAGAGCAGCAGCTCCTGCTAGCTAGCCACAAATGTGGTGTTGTTGAGGAGGGTGTAGATTGTGTGAGAAAATGTTTGAGACATTTTGCCACAACTTATTTTCCTCCAGATGATCATTATGCATGTAAATGGAGCCAAAATCCCTGTGCAGACATCATATTTCTTTATTTAGAAGGTGGTTTTTGTTAGATGATGCTGGGGTCATAAAATCAGGATTTTATCAAGGAGGAGCAACAGTGTCTAACAACTGCTGTACATGTAGTCCTAATGAGTTGCTTTTCACTCATAAATTTAGACTTATTTTGCTGTCTGACAACAAAAACTGGGGGGAAAAAATGAATCAGAGGAACTTTAGTGAGAATTAGTAAGTAGAAAAGAACCAAACAGATATAAAAGGATGGATTAAATAACATTTGGTGATTGATAATGATTTCAAATTTCCTGTTTAGATATACCCTGATATATACTGTTCTCAGAGATCTTCATATTTGTACATGAATGTTTTTTGGTTTAATCCAATAAATCAGGCGTACAAATGTAATAAATTTGTTTTAAGATATTCTTTTTCTCCGGATAATTTCCAGGAATGTGGTATTCTCCGTAAGACCAATCAGTTCTTTAAAATCTTCAGTAATTTGCATTCAGCATGCATGTTTTCTACTCCATCTACTCCTGATTCAGCGGAACGCAGATTGAGATTTTATCTGGCCAAAAAAAGAAAGACTGGAAAGCTTACGTTGCCATATTTGAACTAACCAAGATGACGACATGGTAATTTCTTAGCTGTTCTTTGCCTTTTGAACAATAACAGATGTAAAATTCTCACATGTCAATACATTAACTTCACATGTTGCAGTTTTGCTTTTCATTGTTTGATAAAAATCTACATTAAGCAGTTTAAAGGTAACCGATGATCATTTTCATCATATTGGCTCACATCAAAATCTGGCAACATGTCTTCTCATCATAATGAAAATTGTTATTATCTGTTACTCAATAGCCCACAGGGCAGGCGCACAGTGTTGGTTGACTTTTTCCACCAACAGTCTGTATCAGCAGCACAGATATGTGAGGGAGGAGTCAGTGATCTGTGAAATAAAATAAGTCTTCATAGTTTCAGTCCCCCAGAAAAAAATAAAAACCAAGCATTTAATTTCAGTTTGAGTCAGCATCTGCCGGGCACCGTCTAATTTCTTTCTTTTTCTTTTAAACAAACATTAAAAACATGAAGATGCAGAGAAAAGGTAGAGTATCATTATTTTCCTCAGAGGTCTTGGTGTTGTGGCTTGAACTGATGAGTAAAAGGTGATGCTGATGATAATCAGCACTAACATGTTTTGTGGCCTGATAGTCAACCATGACTGCTGTTTCTTTTTGTGGTTTCATTTTAAATCAAATGAAATCTTATTTATAAAGCACTTTTCCTATAATAAAGAAAGCAGCATAAAGTGGTTTATATAAACAATATTTTGCAAATTAGGAATACACAAGCCTTCACATACCAAAGTATATGATCTAACAAATTAAAAACTCACCTGCTCATTCATATTCTCTCTCTCTCTCACACACACATACACACAATACACACTTGTGTGTCTCATTCCATTTCTGCACAAACATGAACTCCAATCCTTTTTCTGTCTCTTTAACTGAATATAAATATAAAGATATAAAAGGAAATAAGAAGGCTTTAAGAATGACTGATTTTCATGGTGTAGTTCAGATAAAAAGAGTTCAACATGTTTGTAAAGTTTGTTTTCTTGTTAAAAAGGATAAATTGCCAGATTAATTACATGGAAACTAAATGTTTATCATCCTCACAGGATGAAACCTTCTGGCTCTGGTGATATTCTAGCACTTGTTAATTTCCCCATTATTCAAGGGACTCAACACCTTAATTATATATATAATTTTTTTTAGGAAACTTTATTTGAAACTAATTAGAAAAAATAAGCTGTAATGTAAAAATATTACAGCCGCAAGGATGACTGAGGTCCTGCAAAACTGACTTGTTAAAGGGGTGGAGGCCACAGGAGTGATAGGGGTGATGGCTGCCTGACTTTAGGCTGTTGATTAATGCAAATTATAGTGTGCAGGTACAAAACCGTGATTGGCGCACCCTCCTACTGCTCATTGGAGGACAAGACCTGAACTGAAGGATGGGGCCTTCTTGACCCTCTCCTCCATACTAGCCACACCCCGAGTAACACCTGAGCAGTTTGCAGTAATTTCATGTTGCATATCTGGAGTTTTTAGGTGTGAGCTGACATTTTCCTATCATTCCCTTTTCTCCTGTTTTGTTAGGTAAGTCATTGTATTTTCTTTGACTTAATTTTGGCATGGATCACCTTCTGTTTTGCTCGGATAGTTCTGGTTTGTTTGTTGTTGTGAGCCTGCCCCCCCCCCCTCCAGAAAGCAAACAATACAATCAACACATTTGAGTAAATACAATGTAAAAAAAAAAAAAACATTATTGATGACTTCTTCTACTAAATAAGAAAATATTTCATTTATCAACTATAAAATTGGCTCTATTCTTTATGCTCCTGCAAACATGAGAGTTTGTGCTCCAAAACATCTGAAATCATCAAAACAAACCGTCAGAGCTGAAATAATCATTTGTCAGATTAACTTTATGCTGCTGTGACTGACCTGCTTGGAGATGATTGGACCCTGTATGGATGTTTATGAGATAAAATGAGAAGAAACTTCCCGTTGGACTATGTGAGCTTGGCATATTTTGACTTTTTGCCACTTTATGATAAAAACACTCATTCGTGCTTCATAAATCAGCCACTAATTAAAACAGCTTCTGAGTTGTTGATTAACTTTCCATGATAAGATTTTAAATGGTCTGTGTGGTGCAACATTTAGTCACTTTATTGGTTTTCAGCTTCTTTGAAGAGATTTCCTGGCCTTTTTTCCCATTCCTTTAGTGATAAAGCACATATCTTTGCACTTTGGGCTGCTGGTCAGACAAACAAGATGTCTGAAGAACATTGTTGTTTTCTTTTGTTTATAAGTTATGAGGACATTTACAAATCCTCACATTAGAGAAGCTGTATAAGTCTGTAGAAATCAGAGGTGATCTGCATTTCCTGAAAACTCGCCTGTTAATACTTTGTTATTGATCCCATTAGAATAAGGCCATGTGGAGACTATTTTTTAATCCTTGTGAAATTTTATTTGCAGGGTTGTGGCCATTTTTGTTTCTGGGCAAAAATAGATTTTGGTCATTGACCTCCAATAGACAGCAAGTTCCAGCATGTTTTTAGGCAGCCAGAACCAGTGACCACCAGTAAGGCGACTATCTAATAATTAAATTTTTGATTATTTTTGTGTTTGTTTGTTTTACTCACAGGTAGAGCATTAACATTTTCCAAATTTGCACTTTTGGCTCTAGCATTTTTTTCTTAGCTTTATTTTCCTTAATTGACTTTCTCTACTTATTTTTATGAATTGATTTATATAAACACTGTTATTATAAGTTGGGTCATAGAAATGATTAGTTTTAAATGATTAATAATTGGACCACAAACTGCATTGAACTGGGCTGTGTCTGTAAAAGTGCCTTCAGATGACTTTGTTGTGAATAAGCACAAGATAAATAAAGCTGAATTAAATTTTTCGAGGCTAATTTAGTTTTTTCTTTATTTTCTGACATTTTACAAACAGTCTCAGGTGTATATTTCCATAAACGAAATTGTTTTAGCTGTTCTACCTGAAATTTAAAAAAAACAAACATTTTTTTTAAACTGATCTCATAAAGGGTGACACTACGGGAACGTGTTTTAATCTTATTCGTGATCATATTATGACATTCACGTTTTTTAACGTATTTTTTATCCTTAACAAAACCGATTAATTTTTTTCAAACATCATGTATTTACTAAAAGATATTTCCTCTAAAGGTCAACACAAATATAAACACTTTGCTGCCAGCTGGTGAAAAAAAACTACAAAGGATGACTCAGTAAACATACACGCCTGCACGCGCACAAGAACTGTGCAAATGATGCGTGAAATCCCAAATGTGGCACCATATGCACATCTGCCTGTTTCTCACCACCTCTATCTGAACCCCCAAATCACATTGTTTTCATGTCGATGAGCAGGATGTTGGATGTTTGGTTGTTTTTTTATTCAGAGGCCCTCCTACATGTGAACCCTTCATGTAAAACACGTAATTTTAGACCTGCTTTTTCTTCCTCTCTTGGTTATGAAGCGTTACATTTTCTGTCACCTTACATCTTTTTAAACGCCGTGAACCTGGTAAATTGCCAAGAAAAATGGGTAAAACCAACGAGTCTGAAGCGTGAAATGGTTTATCAGGGTTCACTTCAAACGACCCTGTGATCTATGTGATCAAGCCACTTATTGATTAGGAAAACAGGCAAATCACGAGGCCTGTGAAGGAAACAAATATATTTTCTCTCATTCCTTCAAAGGATTGAACTTCACGGCTGACTGGGTTGATCGAAAATGCTTTCATTTCATTCATCCAACATGCAGCATTTGCAGGATCAGGGTGCCGTATGTTTTCTGCAGGAAGTCGCAAATATTTTATCTTAATTATTTAAGTTTACTACTTTTTTTTCCGATTCTATGACATTCTAAACAATTTTTAAATAGTCTGCTGTTCAAAAAAGAAATTTAATGGGCCTATATTTAATGGCCTGCTCGAATTTCTATCATTTTCTCTGACCAAAATAAATTGAAAGATACGTTTTTTTCCTTGCATTTCAAATATATTTCAACCTTAATTTCTCTTTGATAATACTGTCATTAATTATTGTTATTTATTTATTATTTTATTATTAAAATTCAAGCCATTGTGTGTCGTTTTGAGTAGTATTTCATTATACCAACATGTCTAATCATCTGCGCAAGTTCATCCAGCCCTTTGGTCTGAACGCGCACGGAGACGCCTCGCGCTCCCTCTAATGACAGATGATGAGTTTTTAGCACTGCTCAGTGAACTGGCTCCGGGGCCATTTGTCACAGGCTGTCCAGAAACAAGCCAAGCATGGAAATGAATTTGTTCATTCACACAAAACAGCCCGCAAGAGCCATCCAGCCTGCTTAACATGCACCACAGTAACAACTGCTCCCTCTGCGCTTCAGCGTTACGCACAGAACAGTCCTGCATATATCATGAACTTTTTAAAACGTGAAATACATTCACTCAGCATATGGCAAGACATTTCTTTAAGCTAAACATGATAAAAGTTTTTTTTCCAAGACAGCTGTTTCAAACTGAATACGTGACACATTCAACACAATTTAATCAGGTAACTTAGATATTAATATCTATAATAATAACAATAATTTCCCTCTAAGAGGGATAAATAAAGTACATATCATATTACACCCCGACATGCAGTATTTTCCACGCAGCTCCAGTTATAAAGCACATGTTCCCACCTTTGTAATTTCAGAGAATACATCTTCGCACTCTTCTCGTCAATCAGGTGAGATTTCTCCGAATTGTCCGCGTTATTATCCATCCTTTGCAATGAAGTCGGAGTCCAGACAGAGAAAAAAATAAATAAAATAAAACAAGCAAAAGGTATTTTTTTCTCTCTCCTCCCTTTTATACGAGGATTATGCTGAAAGTGAGTCGACAGGTCCCGTTTCCCCCCCACCACCTCCAGATGTTCAGCGACACCTCATCTCTGTGAGCAGCAAGACTTCAGAACAAACCAGTAAATTCCTTCATTGCGGTGCTGACAGCCAGGCAGGAGGAGGAAACCAGATGCGGCTTTTCTGTGGGAGGTTTTAATTTGGCTGGAGGAGTCGTAGAGCCTCGGACATGGAGGTGCAGCAGTAACAAAGCACGGCGCACTAAACACTGCAGCTGCTGCTGTTTGGACAGCCAGCCACAGACATTGCAGAACCTGAATGGATCAGCCGGCGCGTGCAGGACACCTCCGGTTACTGGACATGAGGAGGACAAGCGTCACTATGAACGAAAATCAATGTCTACAATGGGATCAGCATCAGCTAGCTTTAAATAAACTTTGTTTGACAACGAAAAGGTTTTGATATTGTTGCACAAATAAACGTTCATATTCTAATTGAGCCTGATTTGTGCTCATAAAAGCTTTAATCTGAACAGAGGAGCTGGTGTTATTACAGTGGGAGGAAATTATAATGCCCAAAACAAAAAGCTATTCTGTTTATTTCAAAAACATCGGAATTTTTTAAAAGGCATTTTAGCATTCATGCCTCTCATTGATTAAAATATCATTCCAGTCCAGTCTTTAATTGTTTTTGTCCGATTAGCTTGGATTATCACTCTAATCACCTTAATTTCCTTTTATAAAACTGGCAAAAGACTAAATGTTAACAAGTACAACAGTAGGCCTAATGATGAATTAAAATCCCCAGCTCGCTGACTGTTTATGGATAGTATGATGAAAGTGGCTATGACAGAACAGCCTGAGCTTCATCATTCATGTCTGCCGCGCCAACGCTGCGTTCAGGTACCGATAGGACAACCGTAAACTTTTTCTTTTCTTTTTCTTTTCTTTTTAAAATAAAACCCTGATTAATATGTTTTTCCTGTATAATATATCACTGATTAATGAGATACTTTTTTAGTGTTTTAAATTTAAAAAAAAGTTTTTTCCTTCTTTTTTTAAGGAGTGAGGATCTATTTAAATTATTTATTTTGTCTGAGGTTTTATTGTGTCTGAGGGGGATATTAGACATCGGTGGATACTAGCTGTTAGAGAGGGTAAAATAAAGAAATGAGTCTCAATCAAGATAAATATCTATATCATTCAATGAGACACTTCTCCGATTCTCATAAATACAGCATGAGTTTGCGTCTCGTGCGTCGTGACGCACTCAGTGTTTGGTTTCCGCGCCGATCGAGATGGCCACGACGAGCTGCGACAGTAAACCGAGCGAACAGCCGACAGATGAAGGAATGGAAGCGGACAGGTCAATGTTGAGGTCAGACAGGTAAAAACATGAAGGATGGATGTCCGTGACGTGGGGTCAGAGCGATGCACGCGAGCACTGCGATGGTACCTTTTAGCTTGCTAACGTAGCTTGCTGGCTAGCTCTCCCACACAGTCATATCCACGCACTGTCAGCGTGGCTGACAGAGGGAACAAAAGGGAAACAAAGGGGGAGAAAAGAAAGACAAAAAAGAATAAAATACGCAAATTACTTGGAGATGTTTTTTTTTAAAACATTTGTTTCTTTCGTGGCACATTTGGTTGCATCTTTGGCCTAAAGTACGTCAATGGTAGCAATCCTTTGGGTAAAGGTCCTTTTTCATATGAAAGGAACTATTTTATTATATTCTGAAAGTACAGTGTGAATATTTTATTCAATTTCTCAAGTTTCTAACTTGTTATACTTAACATAGCACCATTTCACACTTTTTTTTAGTATAGTCTGATGAATTCAGCATTATCAGCCAGTAAATATTAAGCTACTTTGGGATTTGATACAGCTTGTCAACATTAAACATCTGGAAAGTTAATTCTACTAATGACATAACATTAATTTCCAGAAGGCTAGCCATTTGTATCTTCTCATAGCAAGAACTGTTGAGGAAATGGATCAGGTGTGTTTGGTACAGTAGGTATAATAACCAGGCTATGTGTGTCCAGACCTGTAGTACAGTAAAGGGATGTCGTCCCATTTCGTGTGCTTAAAGTAATGCAATTCCCACAAAGTTACTTAGAGATGCTATACTAGGACCCAGTGCAATGTATCAGGGGACTACAATAGCTGAAATAAGCTCAAAAGTATGAAAAATGAAATGCCTAAAAGACTTATCAATCAGTTGCAGATTAATGTACAGTAGTGTGCACAAGTCTTGAGCCATCTATTGTCTGTTGCGAGGAAAACACGAGATAGTTGCAGTAATTTATTGAAATACTTTATTGAAGCATGTTCAAGCATAATACAATATAGTAACCAATGAAAATTGGCTTGATTTCCTGATGATCACTATTTAACATTTATCCATCAACACATCCTGAACCCTCTTAAAGAAATGTTGGTGTTGTTTTTGTGGCAAGCTGCTACTAACAAAGTCTACAGAAGTTAGAATAGCTTCTTTGTTTAATTGGCCATTATCTCTAGACACAGCACTGGCTTCTCCTTTTTTAGATGACTTTTTGTGCTTTATGGATTCATAGGTCAGTAATAAGTATTAATGAGCCAAAAATCGGCCCGTTTCCAAATAAAGAAGTTTGAAAGGCCTTCAGAAACGCAGGAGAACTTTTACTAAAGACTACTTTTAAAGACAATTGACTGCTTGAAAGCAAAATATAAAGAAATGAGGGTTGGATTAAGTCTTTTGTGCAGCTCTTAGTTGAACAACCAATCCTTCAATTCATGTTTTGCTTGTCATGCAGCAGTTATACAGTGTGTTTATTATTTTATAACATATTTTAAATGAATTCCATTAATGTATAAGAGTTTTCACCAGAAGACATTTTAAAAGTGCATTCAGAGACTTTGTAAGTTTACAGATGAGTTAAGCAGCACCAAACAGCCAGATCTGTGAGAAATACAGCAACTTTCTAGCCGTGTGATGACAGCCTTACTCATGTGAATGGTGGCCCCACCTTGCATCATGCTGTATCCTGGGCAGCGGTGTGATTTCCTGGGGAGGGCTGGAAAGTTCCCCCTTCCTCCCCCTCTACCACACCGACAGCAAAGATCGCACTGTGGAGAGAAAAGAACAGAGAGACATTAAAGTGAATGTGTCCCCTCTTCCCTCTCTACAGGACAACAGGATATCTGCAGGTCCCTCGAAGTCTCTAAAGAATCTTAAATTCATATATTTAGTCGATTTTTTAAACATGACAGTTCTATTTATCTTATTTTTGCCTATTTATGGCTTAGATTTGCTATTTTTTGTGAGCAATATTATGCTTTCTACAACGTCTCAAACTTGCAGATATATTGTAATGACTAAAATGCCTTTTGTTGAGCATCAGCAGGGGGCCATCTATGAGCTAATTGGGCATCTCTGATGGCAACAATCATATACACAAGTCAAATGGTAAAAGTATAGACAAATAGCTGTAGGGACAGTCTGATGATCTACTCTACATGAGTGTTTTCAACTATTTATGTCTATAGTGGGTATTATTGTTTTAGAGCCACTTTGGTTTCCTCCTTTTTTCATAAAAATGCTGCCTTCTCTCCGGTAAATGGTACCATCAGCCCCACGTCTTATGGACTTTTCCTGTAATGTTTATATCAATTAAACTGAGATATAGTTTATTTCAGCGAATCAAACCTGCAGAAAACAGTTGATCTGCTGCACATTAATGATCCTGTCTTCAACCCCAGTGGGAGCGGAGATGATTCCCTGGATGGCCTCTCAAATCATGTCCCCCGCTGTCCTTTGACCCCTTCGTTGTCTCCACGGAAACGGACCACGAGCCAGTCTAAGACGGAGCCCCCTCTTCTGAGGACCAACAAGAGGACCATTTATACAGCAGGCAGACCACCTTGGTACAACGTCACCGGGACCACCTTCAAAGAGGCTTTTGTCATTGGTAAGCATACAGAGGAGTGAGATGAATCATTTTCCTCATGCTTAAATGTAAAATTCCAAACCCAGTTTCCTAAGTAATATACAGCTCTAGAGAGAGAAAAAAAAAAGATACCACTTGTTTGAGCTGGATCATGTTGGTGTTCTGGAGCTGGTGATCCTGGAGAAGGTTCTCTCACAAATTATTTACACACAGTTTGGAGAGACTGGCATGAAGGCTCTCTGTACTCTTCCATTCACCCACTGGACAGTGCAGTGCCAGTCCAGCAGCTTTGTTCTGAGCTGTTTGAAGCTTGGACAGATGTTTTTTTTAGATAGGAGAACGTTACAATGCAATAACACTGATGCATTTGTAGCAAGTACTCTGCAGGCAGGGGGAAGAAATGAGGAACATCTTCTGATGCCTGAGATACCAGCACTCATTTTCCTTAACATTATAAATATGCTTATTCTGTAATAAATGCCCATCTCGTGTGATACATTTGTAGCATGTTTGCTCTTAAACATCATACTTTCAGTCAGAATTAGTCTCTTCTCATCCATCCAGGCAAGTAACAGATGCAGTTCAGATTGAAGTGTGTTGCTGAACTCAGTATTATTGTCTGCTGCTAAATGAACAGTTATCTGCAAATATAGTTGCACTGCCCTTGTCCAAAACAAGTCATTTGTAAATATTGAAAAAGGCAAAGGTCCAAGGCCACTTCCTTGGGGAAATCCACACTATAAGCTTTTAGGGCAGAAAAGCAACCATTCAAACACACACTGCGTTGTATTGGATAAGTAGCGGTTCATACATTCGAAGTCCATGATTTGAAGTTGAAGCTGGGTGGATGCTTAGAACTGGACATGATGTACAAAATCCAGATATCTTTAACCCTAGTGGGGCTCAAAGTACCGAAGTTGTTTCTTTTTAACATTTTTGAGTCAGCAGTCATTTCAGACACCCAAATATCTGCTCTGAAATGCTTGTGAATGTGATTTGAAACGTTATTTCGGTAATTTAATCACATTAGTATTGTCTTTGTGAGCATTGGGCAGCAGCTGTCTGGAGTCTTAAACTCTCAAGATGCTCTGACTTTACTGTGGCTTCACTCTGCAGCTGGCAGCAATGTTGCTGACCAGCACAGTAAAATATCTGCCTCAGAGTGAGTCCTGCAGCAGTAAAATGAAGCCAGTGTATATGCGGGTGTCTGACATTCGTGGAGCCAGTGTTCCAAAGATAAACCCTTCAGATTGGCATGAGTGGGGATACGTAGAGGGAGAGGTGGACATTATCTTTAGTCGGCAATCTGTTATTGTCAATGGCCTACAGTGACTGGTAACAATTTCACACTTGGCTGTACCAAGGCCTTGGTTTAAAGGACCAGCGTGTGCAACATGAGGGAATAAGACGGAGCTTTGCTGAAGAGGAAAAAGCAACCTGCAGGAAAGGTTAGTTAGGGGAGAGGAGTGAAAGTGATGTGAAGTAGGAGGTTCGAAGTAGGGTGTCAGCTGCTTGAATGGCAAGCAAAAGGATGGATGGCTGAACGGACAGGGGAGTGTGAAGGGTGATGATGGCAAAACATTGTAAAACCTCATAGAAGCCAGAGGTGGCTGCTATCTTTTCTATTGTCTGATTTTATTGCTAATAGAAAAGGCAGTTTGATCTGTTGCAACAGGCCGGTCTCCACCACTGGGTGACACTAAAAATTTGTCGTCTGTGCAAAATTTATAGGAACTCGGTGAACTGGCTTTATTTTCTCTTTTTCATGCTGAATTTACAAGTCAGAATAAGTGCTTCTGTAATCTTCCCCACAATGATATCACACACAGAAAGAAGCAGCACTGCAGTGTTTCTTCCCGTGTCTCCTAGTCAGCAGTTTTAAACCGAGATGGTTCTTATCGGAGCAAAAAACTCATCCAGCGTTGTTTATATCACACAAGTACCTCCGTAGGCTGTTTCTGCTCCTGTGCTCTCACATACATGCGCACACCAACAAATACTCAGCCTTTCCTGAGAAATGCATCCTGTTTTTCACCTGCGCGCCACCCAGCACGGACTCTTGGCTCAGTTCCCGGGATTGTTGTCCTGAAGGATTTCTGTTGTCGGGGGCTCCAGATTAACTTTTGGTATCTTTTTATTTATTTGTTTGAGAGGTTTCTGACTCCAGTTCAAAGAGGGAATTGGAGTTTGTGTTCCATTTCTCCAGCTCTGGTTTTGGTGAAATACTTTGGGCATCTCATAAACCTTGTCTGTTTCCATAGAAACAGGTTCTGTGACATTTAATCCATCTCAGAACACATTGACTTATCGTATGTATGTCACACAAGTGCACAAAACTATATCTGCATTTCAGCTCCGCGTGCACACACGTGGCCCCAGCTGTGATGGCACTTGCCTCCGGTTGACTTTTGAGATTTTATTGTCACGATTATAGTTTCATGGTATAATTATTGTCAGAGAAATTATCACAATTTTACGATCATTATGTGTTAATTAATTCCACAACAGTATAAATGTGCAAATTTAGTTTATATTGTTTGATGCAAACACAACAGAGTAATATAGCAACAAAGCAAAGTAACCAAGAAGTCTCAACTAAATCCGCTTTGCTCTGTAAAGAGTAAATAAATCCTACATATGAACACTGGATGGATAAGACCACATGACCTCTACCTGGACTTTGGAGGATTCTTTCTGGAAACTATATTATAAAAATGGTTTTGAACATTTATTTTCAACCTGATTTAGACAATTTAGAAACACAGAAAAGCATCTAATGGAGCTGGCTTCGACTTCCGGGGGGTATTCCATGAAAGTTGCCCAACGAAGAGAGACTTTTGTTATTTATAGATTATAATGCTGTTGTTTTACTGGTCTGGACCACTTGACATGACACTGCGCTGTGTTTGGCCCCTGAACTAAAACGAGCCGTCGTCCGCAACGACACCTTTTAGTCTCTTTAAAGCAGGGATACATTGAAAACCTGCAGGATTGCGGCCCTCGTGGGACCGAATTGAGTCGGTCCTGGTGGTGATTGGTTTGCTCGAGTTCAGGTGAGCAAGCTACAGAATCAAGGCAGGAAATAGCTTGGGAGAATTCAAGAAAATGCTTTTCTTCTTCTAATTTCTTGAATAGTTCAGCTTAGTCTACCAAAAGCAGTGGTGCACATCTGTCTTCATCCACTAACAGTGCTGTGTGTCTCTCTCTGTCATGCTCCTTTAGGTCTGTGTGGAGGAAGTGCCTCTGGGAAAACCACAGTTGCCAATAAGATAATTGAGGCGCTGGATGTTCCCTGGGTGGTTCTGCTTTCAATGGACTCTTTCTATAAGGTAGAAAATCCAGCTGACAGCACTCTGTGTAAAGGTGTAATTAACAGTGTAAGCATTTTAACAGTAATGATAAACGATTGCAGCCTCTCTCACATCAGCTATAGGAGTTCTTTTGTTTTTCATACTGAAGTTTTCCCAGAGAGTTGATGAGCTTTTGATTGGAAAACGATAGCCGAACATAAATCATATTATAGTGATTTTTGAACCCAACACCTCCTCTGTACCTTCCCTTTGCTGATTTCAGCATAACAGATAAAAGCTGCAGACTATTAACATGTTGAGCACAGTTCATGTCAATAATACGATTGCTCTTCTGAGACTTGATGTCAATGATTTCCCTTATTCTTGCCTTGCTGAAACAGTTGGTGTTGTCTGCGTGTCTCTATGGATTTGGGACTAGTGTTGTAGACTTTATTTGAATAGCAGTTAGTAAAATAAGTGGGGAGCATTACTCTTAAAAGAAATCCTCACTTTGATGGTTTGCAGGGTTAGATTGTAGATGTTCTCTACATGTGTTAACAGAGGCCATGTGGGTGAGAAAGGAAGACGGCACCTTTTAGTACGAGTGCAGACTTTTCATTTCGGTCGATTGACGCTTCATTTAATTTAATTTTAACAGATGACGTGGTTCACTGCTTCATTTAAAGGTCAAACACATCTTAATGGAATTTCTACCTTCAGTATATATGTCTTAAAGGTATAAAAAGACAAAAGTTTGTTGATGAATTTTGGAACTTTGTGGCCTAGAAAGGACCTAATCGACAGACATCAAGTATTGATTACTAACTTATACTAGATAATCTAATTATATATGGGATGTCGGCAACCTGACGATACAAGTAAACAGGTATTAAAAGGGACATAACTTCTTTTAATTCTAGGTTTTTCTGTACTTGTTTGTGTCTCAGGTGCTGAATAAAGAAGAGCAGGAACTGGCTGTTAAAAATGAGTACAACTTTGATCACCCTGATGCCTTTGACTTTGAACTACTGATTACCGTCCTTAGAAAGCTGAAGAAAGGAAAAAGCATCAAAGTGCCAGTGTACGACTTCACCTCTCACTGCAGGCGCAAAGAATGGGTAAGAACTTGTAGTTAACACATCCAGCTGCTTCTCATTTGATTTAGTAAAAACAAACCAAAACGGTGCCACTCCTTTTAAAACGTTGAGTCTTCACGCTTTTTTTTTCTACTCTAATTTCTTGTCTTATCATAGCGACGCACCTTGATTTTAGTGAGATTTTTAAGATCAGTCTTGAGAGAATCCATCTTGACGGGCTCAAAGTTGTACGTTTATGGCCAAATCACAAAAGTGACTTGGAGATTTTTAGGTGCGATGATGGTCGGTAATGACAGATCTCACTTACTGGTAGGTTGAATTTGTAGTGCCTTTCATTTGAAATAATATATGGTGGTAGTTGTCTGAGGAGTTGCAATAGTTGCATTTTAGGACATGCAGTGTCAAGTAAGGCAAATAGACTCACACTCATCATGTTTGATATAACGAAAAAGAAAAACTCTAATCTTCTGTTACTATTATCAAGAGTAGACATTTATGTGATGTAACAATTTGATCTAATTTAAAGCTTCTTTGATTGTTTTTTTGTTTTTTCCTAAACAAAAAGTTCAAGCTTCTATGTCACAGGTGTCAATCTGGTCCTCGAGGGACTCTATCTTGCAGGTTTTTGTTGTTTCCCTGCTCCAAAACACCTGACTGAACGTAATGGCTCATTGTGAGGAAGCGGGCAAGAATCAGGTCTATTGGAGCAGGGAAACAGGAAAAACCTGCAGGATACCTGCCCATGAGGACCGAAGTTTGATACCCCTGTTCTATGTACTCTCAGTGAAAGGAGCAAAAAATGGGGGAGAAAACAGGAAAGGGGAATTTTTAGTCACAGAAGGAATTCCATGTTAATGATTCAGCTCCTGAAATTATTAGATTACCAAAAAATTCATAATTGGGTTGATTATTTTAATATGTAACAGTGTTTTTCTGAGGATTGCAAACACTATGAATGGTATTCAAAACAAATAAAAAGAGGGGGAAAAATAAAAACATATTTTAACATTTGGCCACCATTCAAGTGTGATTACCTTTTATTCAAAATATGTATAATTTCTGTATGTTTTGTCATAGTGCAGTATACATTCCAGCAAAAATAGATAATGCATATTCCTCCTAAGTCATGCAGCTTGAGTTATCTGGTGTTTTTGTTGACATTTTTAGATTAGATTGTGATCAAATTCTACCCACGCAGTCCCAGTGAAGCGGGTTAAATGGTTGTGAAGAATTAAATGAAGTTGTCACAGAGCTGATAAAATCTGTATTAATGGTAAATAACCCCAACAGACTCATCCACTTACATTTATTTAAGTTGGTAAAATCAGTCCAAACTAAACACTAATCTCTTGATGGGAGAAAATTACTGTTGCAGTTACAAATCCCTCCACACTTTCAGAGATGCATTAGTCATTTGAGTTGATGCTTGCTAATTTGCTAATAATTAGGGCTACAGGACATTAACTCAAGCCAAAAGCCCAAATCTCCTCCTAAAAGCATTGTGGAGGATCAGTCTTGCAGTGAAGCATTCTGATAACTCTTGGCTATTTTTTTGTTATGTAATTTCATGGCTGAAAGGCACAAAACCTCACGGGAAAACGCTTATCTCCACTTGTGACTGGGATCATTTTACGGGCCTATTTTGTACTGCGTGAATGTAATTAAGCTTCAGGTTAGGGGTAGGTGTAGGTGTGTTTCCCTCCGACCAGATCAAGCAGCTTTTCTTCTTCTCTGATGCAACGGGAGGTTGTCCTTTCTCACTCTTTGAAGCACCAGCACTTAAACATGTTAAAGAGCCTTTAAATCCTCTCTTACCAATCAACAGGGAAATGAACAAATCGATAAACACTCATCTGTAAAATTCCCTTTCTCTCAACATTGCCTCCACGCTCTCGGGCTCTCCTTCCAGCTTTGTTTCTCCTTCTCTTTCTCCAAGTCAATACTGGAGGGTCCAGCCCATTGACTTTAGAGGGAAGCTGGTCACGGGAAGGTAATAGGATTGTGACGTACTCGGCACCATTTTGTCTTTCATTGAACCAGTGATTCATCTCTCTTTCAAACCCACATATACACGCTCGCTCTCCTGGTAGCAAAGCAGGAATCCAGCAGGATTTATGCGATGACGCTGAACCGTGTTTGTGTGTCAAAGCGGCTGCATAATATCATACATTCGTGTTCTGCTGGTGTCTGTTTAGTTGTTATGAAAAAGCTTCCCTCCTTTTACTCTGCTCGTTGTGACTTTATTTCTTTGTATTAAAATCCGATTTTTATCTTATTTCAGGATGATTTTGGACAAGATTAACTTAACGTAACTTAACTCGGCACAAAAAGCAAGGAAATTAGTTTTTGATCAATTTATTTCCTCCGTGCCATCCCACAGCAAAATGTGACCAGCATGAGGAGGAGGTCCACACGATACTGAGGTCGCTGATGGTGTGAAATGAAGTGTGGAAAAAAAAAAAGGGCAACATGTTGTATTTATTCCTGATTACTGTGGGAGAGTGCAACCATCTGGTCCACCATGAGACTTGGAACAAAAGCAAATACCAACAGGAGAACATTGCAGAGGGTTTCGGCACATTGTTAGGGGGGCACTACCTTTAGCTGTGTTGCTCATCCCACAGAAGCACAATCTTTACAAGTTATACCTCGTTGTGAAGGTGACTAATCAAGCTGTCCAGTGATGCACAATACAACACCTGATTACATTAATATTGCAGGGATTGTGTTTTGCAAACGCAACATTCAAACCCGTTTGTTTGTGCGTTTGCTCTGCTCTGCAGATTTCTTCTCAGGTTATACCAGATTAAAACTCTGACACATTATAGATGCTTAATTTCATTAGTTTGTTTCTTATTAATAAGGATTTTGACAGCATTTATAATCAGAGTAGTTCAAATGGACTCAAAGTATAGCTTTTCATATATAATGTTGTAGTATTGTGAGATTGTAACATCCATTTTTATATTTTTCTTTAATAAAGAAGCATCATCTTTACCAGTACAGACAAGAAGATTGACAATTCCCATTGTAGTGTTAATTGTACATGTGATTACTTCTCACAGGAAGTGATCCTTGCCTTTTTTAAATTTGTTTCTCCCTGACAGAAAACGGTGTACGGCGCTAATGTCGTCATCTTTGAGGGCATCTTGGCGTTTGCCAACAAGGAGCTGCTAAAAGTAAGAAGAATCTTTTATTTACTCTTCGTCTTTTAAAAGTTTTCACATTTTGTTGGATCGGTTAACGCATCTGGCATCAACTGCATCATTTTGGACTTTCACACTTGAGATTTTTACTCACTTTTGTTTCTGTCAGCTCAGATGTGAAAAGCTTCATGTGAATTATCTGCGAGTGTCATGGCGGACGCTGCTGATCATTGCTTGTATTTGCAGTTCATTACATATCAAATATTACTCAGTCAGTGATGCATAACTATTGACTAATGGAAAAGTAAACTGACCTCTAGTTTATTGTGCTTATTCATTTATTTGTTTAATTTACTTTGTGCGATGATAAAAGAAATTGAGGGGTTGGAGTTCTCACAATATTAAACTGTTAATTAACTTTTATAGGTGTGTGGATAATTATGACCTGGGAGAACCACTGAGTACTTTAGCAAATCACATTAGAGGCGTCAATAAACAGCGTGGCGTTAGCAGTAATGAGCAGATTATAATGTGATTGTTTATTTAGTCATTTATTTGGCACAAATGGTTCTTCAATTGGACTGGATCTCTTCCAGGCACCACACAAACTCCACTGCTTTGTTTCCTACACAATATAAAACAAATTTGGTCTTTTTTTTTTAAAAAACATTCTTGATATTCTCATTCATATATTTATGATTTTAGGCTCACTTTTTTTTTTTTTTTTTTTTTTTACCTGACAAAGTTTTTTT
>JAOXYM010000024.1:20775773-20786375 GCA_028567055.1 Leptatherina wallacei
AGATGCTCCACTGTGCTCATAAAGGGATGGACATGGTCAGCAACAATACTCAGGTAGGCTGTGCTGGTTTAACCATGTCATGCAGGAGTGGCACCCGTTGCGGACCAGCCTGCCTGGAACCATCAACCATAACACATTCAAAGTCAATAAAATTCTCTATCTTTCGCTTTTTGATGCCGAGTTTGATCTTCAGCAGGTTGTCTTGACCAGTGGTTCCCAACTATTGATCCCCATAAGAGCACAGGGGGCCTGGGAGGTTTTTACTATACAGAGCTGGTGTGACGGTTAAAATTAAGGCTATGTCCGCACGCCGAGACAAGACTAGGATTCGTTTGGTTTTTTCAATTGGATGTTTCGTTCACATGGAACCAGCATTTTAGGAGCCTAAATGCACCCATTTTTTAAACCAGGTCCCAAGGTGAACAAATGGGCGTCATCAAAATCTGCTCTACAACATTACTATAAACATGTTTCCTTAGTCATGAATAGAATGAAATCCAATTTTTATCCATGTTCTGAGTGGTTTAGTGAGACCAGTGAGCTAGTGGAGCTATGGTAGTGGAGTATTTTATGTCTGTCTTGGTAACCTTGACTTTTTTCTGCACCATTTCATTAATTAAACATGACTGAGAAACACCACAGTTCAGGTTATCTGTCCTTAATAAAAATACAACTTAAAAAAAAACAGCTTATTGATAGTTACATGAAGGGGTTCTCAAGGAAAAAAGGTTCCACTTGTCTTAACCATGTCTACATATTGAAATGTATTGAGTTGCTACCATGTGATTGGCTGGTGAGATAATTGTGTTTACAAGCAACAGGTGTACCTGATAAAGTGTCCAGTGACTGTATATCTGATTATTATGAAAAGATTTGGCTTTAGAGGGTAAATTTAGGAATTAATGACAAAAACAAATGTAAAATTTCACATAATTGTATTTTACAAGCTGCAAAAAAAGGTTGATTTGGGCAAATTTATGACAAATTTAATAGTTTTGTTGTAAAGTAATTGTTTTGTAAAATGTTGCATTTAAAGAAATACTTTCTTTGACAATGCACCGTGCGTATACTTGTAGGTTTATTTTTCAGGCCACCTATAGATAATTGAAAAAGCAGCAGAAAAAGATGATTGAGTAAAATACCTCAGAGCGGGAGCTTCACCACCCAACACTTACTTTTCCAGTATGACCTTTGCATTCTGTGAAAAAAAAAGTAGGAGACGCAGTTAATCACAAAATCCTTCAGTCTGTGTCTGTGTCAACAACATCTGTCAGAAGTATTTATCAGGCAGGACGGCGTGTAAAAGTTAGACGTGGTTTTCAGGAAGCTTGCTGGATGGCCTTGTGGTGTTTACAACCTGCTTCCACTTCTTTAACACCCGCTTTTGGCCGAGGATGTTTGGATGTAGTTGAACATAAAACGGCAACACCTGAGGCGCAGACTCTCTCCTCCGTACACGCAATCACACGCTCCCCTCAGTGGAGGCGGAGTGACACAAACATGTTGCATCAGTTAAAGATGCTATATTTAGCTCCGAAGTATTCTCAACGTTTCCAGGTTTTCCTCTCTGCAGGTGTCACAGCTTTATCTAAATTGAATTTTGATATAATATAAAAACTGTGGCGTGTTCTGTCCACAATGACACCTGAAAAAAAACATGAAAAGGTTTTCATCTCTTCCTCTTTGGCCTATTCTGTTTCATCAGTGCTCGATGAAGAAGGATGATGATGATGATGAAGAGGATAAAAGATAATGATGGAGAAGAAGGATGCTCAAGAAGGATAATGACAATGAAGAAAAGATACGATGAAGAAGGAGGATGATGGAGAAGAAGTAGGGCAATGACGAAGACAAGGACAATGACGATGAAGAAAGATGAAAAAGAAGGAGGACGACAATGATGGAGGACAATGGTGAAGAAGGACGATAGAAAAGAAGGACTATGATGTAGAAGGATGAGGATGAAGAAGGACGATAGGACAATGACGAAGGAAGATGATGGAGAAAAAGGTTGATGGAGAAGAAGGAGGATGATGATGGACGATGATGAAGGAGACTGATGGAGAAATATGACAAAGAAGACAAAGGATGAAGAAGATGAAGACGTGACAAGGAACTACGAAGAGGGACAAAGGAGGATGAGGAGGAGAAATGTAAGATGGAAAGAGAACAAAAGAAAGAATAAAGAAGAAGAATGTTTCATTCATTATTTTAACAACTAAATGATGCCAACAACCATTTTATGTCCTAAACTTTCTCTCTTAAAACAGAAATATTAGAACTTTGAATAGATTCTTTTTTTAAAGAGCTAAAGCCTCTGAAACAATATTTGTGTGTAAATTAGAGCTTTCTGTGTCTGGCAGCTAATAACCTGTTTAAAGTCTGTCATCTGTCTGGAATTAAACTGTATTTATCCTCCAACTCATTTTCTCCTAACAATTTACTTTTGATGCCTTTTTAGGTGTCGTCCTTTCTAAGAAGCAGCTTTATTTCAAATCGTGTCTGCAGTTAATCTACAGACAAAAATTCTTAAACTCTTGTACAAACCATGACTGTTAATCTGAGGCATCATTAGGTCTGCACACTGGAAAAGGGTTTGCATGTTTTCTCTCTGAAAACATGTCTGTACAGATACGAACATCATTGATTGGCGGATCAATACAGCAGATTCGCCGAGTCATTATCTCAGCATGTGCATTAATTAATCACTGATGTGTGTGCGTCTTAAATTCTGCAAGACCAGACAGTCGACTTTCCTCAGATCAGGGTTTGCACCCAATAAAAAAAAACCATCCCTGCTGGGCTCACTTTTCCAGTTTCTCTCTTCACCCAGCAGCTGTGCACATAAAACCTTTGATCATCGCTGTCCGAGGGACTACTGAGCTTTTGATGAGGTCTGTGGCTGAAAAAGTATCGATGGATGGAGGGAAACTTTAGACCAAAGTGGTGGAGCGTGTAATGTGTGAGGTGAGTTATGATATGATGAGCCACATATGATGAATACAACGACGAAACATCCAGGTTCTGCATCTGAAAAACTAAAAATGATTTAATACAGAATAATCTCTTTAAAAAGTGTTTACAGTTTAAGTTGCATAAAAGCCTGATACTTTCAAATGATCGTATGCTAAAATAAAAACTCTAAACGCTAGAAAACAACAGGCTTTATGTTTATGACATCATCCTGCATGTGTGGCCACTGAAAGGTGCGAACGCTCTGAAGAAACACTGAGACCTGATGACTCAGAGGTGGTGTGGGTCACATTCTGTTAGCAATGTGGAACACCAGCTTCCTGCCGGAGTGGATCTACATATTCATCTGATTCTCCTAAAAGCTCCAATAAAAGGCCACCGGACTTGTTTTTCTTGATTCTTGGAGACATTTCACTTCTCATCCAAAGGTTTTCAGTTCCGACTAGTTGCTGGGGAGTGTGAGAGGAACGTTCACGTGTTGAGGTGAACATTAAGGTCACCTGATCTTTGCGTGGGCCGTTCAAGTCATTGCCAGCTGAGATGTTTACCTCCCTGACCAAAATGTGTGAACTGAAACCACCTGGACAGGTGAGTCAAGGCTGCATGGTAGGTGCTGGGAAGGGGATACCTGAGGCTAAGATGTTTGTCTACAACCCCATTTCCCAAAAAAAGTTGGGATGTTGTGTAAAATGTAAATAGAAACATAAGCCAATGATTTGTTAATCTCCATATTCTATATTGTGTGTTGGTTTAACTGACCCTGCAGAAACACACCTGTATAAACAGGGACATGTGCGGCTCCTCCATGGACTGTATGGCCGACTCCACCAGCGTGACCGCGTTCTCCAGGCGATCGCTGTGCCGACGGATGAGGGATCGAGTGTGTTTCAGCTTCTCATCCTGATGTTTGGTGATCAGACCAACCAGATCCTGCTTCCTCTCCTCCAAGATGGCTACCAGGCTGTCAAAGTGCATGGCAAGGTGCTCCCTCTGTCTCTGACCTTTTTCCTGCAGTGAGATGGAAAATTCAGTACACGACAAGCTGAGTTTACTGTAAAGAAATAAAAACTTGAGCAACTTGTTTACATGAGCTGCATGACGGATATTTCATTTTTATTCCTGCTAACTTGTCATAGAGTCAGTCTGATTAACGAATCATTTCCACCCAAACTTTTAAATTAAATCCATCTTTCAAAAACAAGAAGCATTACTCTGGTTTGACCCCCAACCCAAAAGTTCACCAGCAGCTTTCCTGTTCTGCATCGAGCCAGTAACTAAAACAAACAACCTGACCTATGAAAACAAGCCAAAAGTCACTTCTTATAAGCAATCCCGGCAACTATGATGGTAGGCATCACAGAGCAGAAACGTGTGTCAGCAGTAACTCCAGCAGGACATAACATTGCTATTATGCATTTATATATTGCATATATGCATTATATAGGCGTATGCATTTATATAATGCATACCCTACATAACTTTATTTGATCAAAGCTTACCCTGAACATGACTTGCAGGCTAAGATACCTAAAAGAGGTGTTTGCAATCAGTGTTTTATTCAAAGTATGGAAATAATTGACTCAATATCAGAGCATTGATATGCATGTAAATATATCCTCTATTTATACATGAAGAAAATAATTTTCACTATGAGGTGAGAAATCACTTTCTTATGCACTTCTACTGGATTATGAGATATAATTGGGAGGGATCACTTCAGTATAAATCTGTATGTTGAGCTTTTCATAACATCCTTCTTAATCTGCCTTTTAAGGCTGATGTCAGGGAGGAAAAGCCTGCATGGCAGACACCACAGATTACATAATTGAATGAAACCTTACAGGACATGCAATGACTCTTATGAGGCTGTTGGGTGGATACGAGTTCATCCTATTGCACCATATATCTGCAACTATTCTGCCCCAGAAAGCTATTTTAGGGCAGAAAATATTTATTCTTGCTTTTTTTAAGATCAGAAATGCCTAATTTAAGACAAAAACAAAACAATCATCTAGGAATTCAACGTTTTTTGTGGAAGCATAATCTGTTTTAATCTCCCGACACCTGAGCAATAAAATGTTTAATCTTGATTAAATACACATTAAAGCTGCTTAACCAAGATTAGCTTCATTTCAGCGTTTAATAAACTGCTCTTCTTTGTCGTTTCTCAGTTCTGTCTTCGTTCTATAATGCTGGATGACAAGACATAGAAGTATCCAGCCAAACAACGTTATCATGAAGTCTAGTATGAGACGTGTGTTTATATCTAGAGCAGCTAGATGTGGATGTAAGATCTAATCTGATGATTGAAATAAGACTTATTTTGTGGTTATGTGCGACTGTAACCTCTACGGAGCGGCAGATTTCCTCCATCTGGGAGATGACCGCCTGGATGTGGTCGTTACCGGCGACCAAGACTGCGATCCCATCGCTTAGCGCCGTCTGCAAACATTCAGAACATCACTGACGTGAAATAAAGACACAACTTCCAACAGCAAGGAATGATCAAAACTAATAAATCTCAACTCCAGCAAGCATTTGAATAAATTAATAAATAAAACTAAAATGTCATCAAATCAAAGTGCACATAAAGTCACTTCAGGCATAAAGCATTAGTGTCTATTTTCAGATTTACAAAAAGATTGACACACACACATACATATATATATATATATATATATATATATATATACACACAGTATATAAAAAAATAACCATTTCTGAGCTGCAATCTCAATTTAGGCTGCACTTAAAACACATGAAATTTTCCCATTTTATTCCTATATTTTTGTCTCATATAATTCTACCAATTTGACAATTGCACATAATTTCTATCCTGATATGGAGGATATTTTATTTGCTATTATTTCTTGATTCAAAGAGAAATAAAAATAGACTAAAACGCCACTGAAATAATGAACATTTTTTACTTTAATTTTCTATCTAAATATAACTTTATGGGCAGATTCTTACAAAAGTTATTACAGTAGATGTGTTTCGTCTCAAAAGAAATAATCACTTAGCTTTTAAGTTTTTACAAAGAGAAAAGCATCAGGTGTTTATACATGTAATAGTCACAATAAGTCTTTAATGGATGATGCTGCAGCAAAGTAAACTGGGTTTATTTATCACTGACCCTATCAAAGAGCAGAAAAGCTTCAATCAAATAAATTAAATGAGTGTAAAAATGTCAAATATTCTCAAATGAATGCTCTTCTTTGTCTTGAATTTAATCTCTTTGGAATATTTTTTACTGTTGTTAAGACATTTGATCTTTACATCTTTAACTGTGTTCATTTCTTCTCATGTTATGGAGAAAATAATCACTAGATTAACAGGAAATAAAAACTTCTGTCTGCAAGTATTTGTGTTTTCATGCAGATCCTAAAATGTTCTGGACTCACTGCCTTAAAAGACTAAATTGGAGAACAGTGCTGCTGGAGGAAAACACAATGTGAGTCACTGGCATGCATCTGTTTAGTTTCATGACATAATGCTCTTATTTAATCAGCTGTTACAGCTAATCTACAGCTAAAGTGCCATTTAATGAGCTGCTGGTGAAGCGAACATTCACACTTCGGTGTAGGCCAAATGAAATGACCAAACTTTTTGTTGCTCGGTTTTGCTCAGAGGTGGAGAATCGACAACTTTCCCGAGTCTCATTTAAATTTCAGATGAGTGATTCAGAGACAGAGTGAGAGATGGAGAGGCCGCGGTTGAAATGTCAAACAAAGCCAACTGCTCGATAACGCGCCGGACGCTGCTGCTGCCATCTGCATGATAAAACTGCTGCACTTTGTCTTTGTGTGACTTTGTGTGTCAAAGAGTTTTCAAAAAACGTAACTTTATGCTTTGATTTTGCATACAGAACAATGTCTTACATCACCGCCGCTGACCTTTTAGATGGATGGACAGATGCCTTGTTTTCAGCGGTTACATATTTACATGCATACTGTGCATTCGCTCTGGGGATCATCTTGTTGGTGTTTTGTAAAGAGATACCGGGATCCAAACAGGAAAGGAGATGGAAGGTAAAAATAAACACAAGAGGAAGAAGATAAGGTCACCATCTCATTTCGAGAACTAGGACCCATTCAAAGTATCTCAAATAAAACATTAAAAATGAAACATAGTGAAGTTAAAGGATGTCGCTAAAAGGATTAAATTAGACTGGAGTGGCGTTAATGGTTACAGGGGGGGGGGGTCCATCTGAAAAGAGGTGTGATGAAACGAAGTGACTCAATGAAAAGCTGAGTGGTGAAGCGGCATGATGGAAACTATGGAAGTGAGGAGTGAAAATGTGATGTGGACAGATATGTAGCAGAGTGGAAGATGATAAAGGAGGAGTGTGATGACAATGAATTTAGATCAGAGTGAAACGAGGGGGAGTGGTGTGTTGTGTGAGGTGAAGTGTAAGAATATGAACTGAAAGGGAGTAAAAGGGAAATAATCTACTACAGGAGTCTAATAATAATAATAATAAAGAACCAACTAATGTTTTTGAATATAGATATAATAATAAATGCATGTTTTTAGCAGTTTTTCCAGTTTATTTTCATGGAATAATTGCATTGAATTTCCACAATATGACACTAAAATTACCAGTAATATTTTTTAAGATATATTTTTCTTGTCATTAGTTTGGAAACTATGGGCTTTTTTTTTTCTTACATTCATTTTCCACAAATAAAAACATCTCATAAAAATGTATCCAACCTCTTTTTGTAAAAGTTTTGTTTTTCTTTATTTTTTAAACCGATACAATCAACGGTTAAAACCTAAAAATAGGAAAAAAAAAATTGGGATTCTTGCAAAATAAAGGGTCATGTAACATTTGTGGCTCTAAACGAGTTTTAGCTGGGCTGAGGGCAAAAATGGCTCCTTGCATTGTAAATATTGCAGACCCCTGATCTAAGGAAAAGAGAAATATTTCCACATCTGTCTATGGGCTGTTTTTATCCACTGTGTTGCACTCAAGAGCTTTCTGTTGGTAGCAGCAGATTCTGCTCAGCTGCTTTATTGCATATCCAGTTGTAAGTGATGCAAAAGCCAGTTTTGAATCCGATTTGAGCCCCCAGAGTGCATAAGCAGAAACATCTGCAGAAATCTGACTGGAATTGAATTTAAAACCATCTCCACATGTGATTTTTTGTTGTTGTTTTTGTTGTCCAGACTTTCTAAATTCAGCCACAACAGACTCTTGATATGCAAAATGTGGATTTAAGCTGGCAGCCTGAGCCTCTTTACCTTCTGTGTCATGTAGACGCTGCTGAGCGGAGCCACGTCACACTCTTTGTGTTGGCCGAACACTTTGCACATGGAGCAGGTGGGCGTCTGGCAGGACAAGCAGTAGATGTTGATCTTCTCCTCTTCGTGTTCTTCACACATCTGCTGCTGCTGCTGCTGCTCTGGCTTTATGTTTACAAGCCTGCAGGAGACACAGAGGCAAACGGGACAATACGATCAGAACTGGTCAGTCTAGATTGCGGCTTGTACTCCTCAATCAATGAGTGTATAGGCCTTTAAATCAACTTCACACAGTAGAATCGGGTCTGGGAATCAGGAATCTAATAGATACAAGACTCTTTTTAAAATATGGATGTCCCAGTTCTGGACAGAGAAGGTTGATTGTTTAATATAGAAGTAAAATAACCCAACTATTCTAAACTGAATGGCCTCTGGAAGCACCTGCCAGTCAAATATAACCCAGGCCTGACATCCCTCCCCAAGCGATTTCACAACCATTAGTGCTCCGACTCATGTGGACCACTCCATCTCATATGATGCCTGAGTGGGTAAACAACCCACATGTGACTTGAATGACTCTAAAGGTGCTAATGACCCCTACGATAGTTTGAATACCTGGAACTCTGCTTCACAACTCTTGGAAGTGAGTCTTTAAGAACTCGGGACTCTTAAAAAGGCAGTAAAAGCTCTTAAATTCTCACAAACAGACATGTTATGGTGCATTTACCCTCAGGAAACACCAGGTAACGGTTTGTTTTAGAGGCTGCAAGGACATTCGTACGCCAACACAATGAATCTCTGGGTCCTTTGACATGCGTACCTAACATAAACTCTGTTAGACATCAAGCGTCACCATCAGACTCAGTCAGAAGGGATTCTATGATCTTCACAGTATTACTTTAAAACTGAAGAACAACTTTCATAACTTCATTCTAGTCTTTTTTCAACTGTTGGCCATCTGAGTGACACCCCTTTGAGTTGAGCTTAAATTAAACTTGGCGAGTTTTTCCCTGTCATTTCAATCCAGGAGCAGCAGAGCATCCACAATCCATGACAACAGGACTTGGCAACATCTTTCTGTATTGTTGAAGCAGCTTAGTTTACTTCTGTTGTCACTGACGCACTATAAAACGTCACAAGAGGAGCTTGGCTGAGATGTCTGCTGTATTTTTGCTTCTGGGGGGGAACGAAAGTGTCACTTCTCATTTATAACCCAGTTATCTTCCTACAATACACTTCAAGAATAACATAAATCTCTCCAGTTAAATGAGAATACATTTGCAAGTCCAGTATCTTCTAGTGTTGATGCCAGATATTTAATGAAAATCTCTGAAGCTTTTCTATCTTTGCATAGGCATCTGTGACAGAATGGGTAAGTAATTAAAGAATGCAAACAAATTACAAAACATTTTTGAACAACACTGATAACAATCATCTATTTAGATAATGACAGGTCTAATGAACGGCTTTACCAGTGACTCATTTAGCTGCTAAAAGGGAGTAATTTACATTAATTCAGCATCACTTGCTAATCAACTCGAGGCAGGTGTACTGAAGAGGCGTCACCCATTAACATTTCACTTTTATGTAAAGTTTTTCTTTACAATGATGTGGCCAAATTCAGGGGTATCATCCCAACAAAAAGCTCACAAAATATGAGATAGAGGTAAATTATGATAGAAATATTCCAATAAACTGTGTTAAAGTAATAAAATCTATGGGGGAAATGCTGTATCAATTCGTATTTCTAGATTAAAGACAAAACTGTGGTCACACCGAAAGCATCACTACTTTCTTTTGAATGAGTTAAAATATTCACTATTTGCACATTTTTCTTTGAAATCCGTTACTTTTCCTGAAAGTTTCTATCCACAGCATCCCATCTACCCGTTTTCAGCTTGAGCTGCAGGTGTTTTTACGGACTTCAAATTTGTCTCTGATAATAAAATGAAAAGAAAATTTCATATGATGAGAAAATAATCCTGAATTCGGGTGAGAGAAGAAAAAAAAAACAAAAATCACAAAAAAAAGACCTTCAGTTGTGTTTTGTGTTTTCATTTAAGGATCATTAACTTTGGGTCAGCTTCGCTGGAAAAATACCCCCCCCTGCAGGTTGTGTAGATGCAACAACTCTGAGCATTATTGTCATCAGCAGCCTGTAAACCAGCAGGATGTTATACTGCCCTCTGTTGGTGGTGCTTCATTACTACAACACAGACATTTTTAATTCTGATTTTAGGAAAAATAAGCAAAAATAAATTGAGATTATGACAAAAGGATTATAAACAAGATCAAAATGTTCATGTAAAGACTCTTTTGTGGATACACACACACACACCACCTTTCACCATGTGAATTTAGTCAATTACTCTGTTCTAGTTG
>JAOXYM010000024.1:20786475-20812361 GCA_028567055.1 Leptatherina wallacei
GGGGGGGGGGGGGGGGGGGGGGGGGGGGGGGGGGGGGGGGGGGGGGGGGGGTGCATAAGTGCATAGGATATGGTCAGCTTGCACGTTCTGGAAGAAACTATAAATTCTGAAAAGTCTATAAGGGTTTTAGAGGGACGTTTGCTCCCATCTAGACGACGTATATTTCAGGGAAGGTCTCGTGTATCTCAGTAGGACAATGCTAAACCGCATACTGCAGCTAATACACAGGAGAGGAGTCCAGGTGCTGAAGTGGCCTAGCTCTTTCACCAATGTAGAACATTTGGAGCATCTTTAAAATCGAAAAATACATCAAAGACGTCCATGAACTCTTCAGCAGCTGGAAACCTTCATCAGACAAGAAAGGGACCAAATTCCAAGAGCAAAACTGGACATTGGACATGATCTCATTTTGTGCATAAAATTGTAAAAATTTCTCAGTTTAGACGTCATGTATGTTCTGTTGTGAATAAAATATTGGCTCATGTGATCTGATTTTTAGTTTTTATTTTAAATGTTCAAATTCAAAACACATCCCAACACTTCAGGAATTCAGGAAAACAGATGAAAAACTGGTTGAAAATTAACAATTTTGGCAAAATATTGTAGAAAAACAAAAAACATTTTTTACTGAAACTTCAAATTTGTGCCACTTTGTCAACATGGGTCCTTGTTCAGGGCCTACTTTCTCTAGTTCTTACCCCTGATGTCTCACCTGGAGGTCTCCTGCTGTCTGTAGATATCGATGATGTTCTCCACCAGCAGGTTCCTCTGCAGGCCGTAGACTCCGTGGCGGTCCAGTACCACCTCGTGGCGACATGATGGACAGCGGAAGCGGCTGCCGCTAGAAGGCACGCCGGGGGAGCTGCGGGACTGCCACACAGGGTTAGCCGACTGGAAGAATGGGAGGTATGCATTAGCTTCAGTATGTTACGCTGGGCCTTTTTAATTTGGTGCTGAATGATGTCACCCCCAAATGTGGTTGAGTGTTGTCAGTGGAAACTGATATTTGTTTTAACAAAATTCAGTAGCTCTTCTCACTTATACCATCTGAATCATCCAGATTATTTCATCTTTTTTTTGATACATTTGACAATTTTTTGAAGCACATTAAAAACGCTCTGAACTTTAGACACTTCTGACCAGCACATAATAAAAAAGGAAAAATGTGGACAAAGTGAAATATGTGGGCCAAAAGAAAAAATATAATAGCCTGAAAAAGAACAAAAGATGACTAAAACACCCATTTACACTTTTACTCTTGCTCTAAATGGTGCTATGGTGACTGGTTATATGTCTAATAAAAGATAAACACACTATTCTGCTTTGTCTTCCTCTGTAAAGGAGAAGTAGGAAAGATTTTTGGGTGGATTAGACCTTTGAAGTTGCATATACACACACACTGTCTGACCTGGAAGATGTCGTTGGCACACTTGCGGCAGAGGTTGTGCTGGCAGGGCAGGATGACCACAGGCTTGGAGAACATCTCCAGGCAGACGGGGCAGATAAGCTGCTTCTCCAGGTTCTCCATGGTGGTCCCGCTGCCGGCACCGGGCCCAGAGCTGCTGCCTGCTGCTGGGGGCTTGAAGCCGAGAGCAAAGTTCATCAGCTCCAGTGGTGATGAATGGGATGTGGGAGAAGACAGACGACAATCTGCTCTATCCTAATATTTCTACTTTCTTTGTCTTTTGTTCTAGCTATAATGCCATCCCCCCCCTCCCCCCCAACATGCCCATACCTTTGCTTCTCTGTAAAGACCCTCCCACCCCCCCACCCCTCCTCCTCTCTGTCCCAGTCCCAAAGCAGTCAGGATTGTTGACTGTCGGTATTTTTAGCTCCTCGGTTTGTTCTGGCTTGGGTTACTGTCCAAACGGCGTTCCACAGCCGGACCAGTGGAACATCCGGGCGCGACAGGGGATCACTGCAGCGACCACCATCGGGGTTCAGTCGCAATGTTTTCATGAAGTCTGACACTTCAGGGGGGACCCTGGCGGCTGGTGACATAATGCAACCTCTGGCGGTCATCTCCGAGGTCATTAACACTTTAGTATCAACAGCTCGGGGCGTCGCTTAGACAACTTGGACGTCTATGTGTCCCTTCATGAACGCACTTAGCATCTCTGCTTATCCTGCTTTCTGACTAATCTCAGTAATAGCTGCAAGTAGTTGCAGCTGCTGTGTAAATATAAAGGTTCTGACCTGATGATTCCACAAAGATAAGAAACATCTTGGTTGGTCTCAGGGAAACTTTATTTTCTAAGAAAGATTCATCCTTTTTATATTTATCAGATTTTGTCCATATCATTAAAGCTTGATTTGAATAAACATCCTCATGAAATCGATATTTTTCCATTTTTTATATATTGGTAAAGAAGGTTTTCAGCAGATGTTTAAAGATGCAAACATTTGTTTCCTCATGCATCTCCTAATTAAAGGGATATCAGCTGTACAGTCTCAAAAATAACAACACAACTATGATCTAAAAACAAAGTGTGCGATTAACGTCACCAATCGATTAGAGGCAGTATGAGTTCAAGGCTCACTGGGAATGCTGGTCTCCACTTTAACCCAGCTCTCAGGACTAATTTAAGCTCAATGAAAATATTCAGGGAACATTTGAGGCTCAAGAACTCCACCTACTGTTTTTCCTTTGTATGTGTTGGCATAGAGAGGAAGACTACAGCGATGGCCTGATGAAGCTTAGTTGTGTTAAAAAATGGTTCATGCTCAGAGAACCCATTACATCTAATGTCCATATAGATAATTAATTCAGGACTCAATCTGTTTAATAATTTGTTCCATTTGCCCCAATATTTTCATATTTGTTTGTTCAAAGCTATAAATAAAATGTTAAAAAAGATCCAGTTTCCTTATTAAATATCTTGTTTTCACATTTTGTACCATCTCATTAACAACAACCAGAGCCCACGATGCACATGTAACACTAATTATTTCAGTTTGTCTGCTTCTTCTCATTTCATTTCATGTTTATTTTGCAATTCTTTTAGTTATTTCAAACTATTTTCTATTAAAAATGCTATACTACAAATATATCGGTTTGAAATGCCTCCCATTAGAGGACAGTTTAGTTTTTACCTCTTTCTTAATTAAATGTTTTGCAAATGCACTGATTTTCAGTAGTATGGGAAAAATATCTTAAAAAGGAAATTAGCTTTATTTTTTACATTAGCAGAAAACAGACTGACTGCTACTTACAGCAACTTCTAATCAGTTTCAGGGTTTAAACCCCCCCATATGAAAGAAAAACTACATTATTTTCTTATTTTGGCCTTTATATTCGCCCACCCATCCATGAGGTGGCTCATAATTCAATTTCAAAAATAGTCTTGCAGTCTTTAATCATTTCACAGATGTAAACATTAAAGAAAAAGGATTTTTGAGGAAATCCGCCTTTTTTATTTGTAAGATTATTTGTTTAAGCAGGTGATGCTCACGTCTACTATTTTCATTGGGAAATTGTTTTCTTGTGTTTTGATTTACTGCTAATTGTTCCATTTCTCAAATAGAAAATCTAGAATTGACTAAATATTTTCTGACTGCTTTATTACACTTTTCTTACAGTATTTGTCAATAATTTCCCATTAAAAACACATCAATACTTTTATTTTCAATTTTAGAACATTTTGAGAACATTTTGGCTTTTAATTTAATCCATGTTAGACATTAAAGGTATTACTAATGAGGTATCAATAAAGATTATTCCCTTATGCCTGGTGTTACAAATTGGCTACAAATCACTTCTGGCCTTTTTAGATTTCTTTTCTTTTATCTAATACATTTATTTTATTCACCATGTATTTATTTTCATATCAATTCACTTAAATATTTATTCAATAAATGAATAGTAACTAAATTGTTATTTTTTGTTTGGTTACTTTCCTTATTTCCCACTATTTATTTTGTTGTTATACAATTGTGAATAAATTTAGGCATCATGGGATTACTTTTTCTTTTTCTATTAAATCTTTATCTTCATTTCATTTCATATTTCAAAAGCGTCAACACAATCATAGCTGGACATCAGGTTCATAAGTTGATGTTGAAACAGATTTAAGTTTTATTTTCTGTCAGATTCCTTTTGAAAAAGAGGATTTAACTTGTTAAATACAGAAAAAACAAATTGATTACTCATGCTTAGTTTGGGTTAACCCAGATTCTCTTACAAAAGCAAACTCAGAGGCAACGTGAGCTTTTTAAATCTGTCTGAATGCAGGAGTCCACAACAATAAAGCAGTAAGTGCTTTACAGAGAGAACAAAGAAAAAAAGGTTAATTTCATGCACCCACTCCATTTGCTTCAAGTTTCACAAAACCTCCTTAAACTCTGTTGTGAGAAAACAAAACGAGCTTAACCTTTAAAAAAGCTAATAAATTAACAGTTTAACTAATCAATGACCTCTTTTGGTCTAGAAATAAACACAAGTCATGGCACAGATGTGGTCAGAGCATCACGTGTGTTGAAAAAATTAGGCCAACCTCAAAATACAGATCACAACAAATGAGCATCTAAATTGAATCTTCTGTGGTCTCGGGTTTGACCCGGATCTCGTCCAAAATTTGACCCACAGACGCTCTGCTGCCCTCTGATAACCGACCACAGCAAACTCCGTTCCTGGCGACCAAAACGCACGAGGTATGTGCTAATCAACAGAATGTAGTTGGCTAAGTGGACCAAGCTGCTAATGGGATTAAAAGGACTATTTATAGGCTTGGGAGTGGACGGCTGCTGCAGAGTAAGCTAAACACAAACACACTGAGCCATTCATGGCACAGACCTCCGTTTGACCATTCAGCTCATTCTGGCCAGTTTCCCTCATTATAAAAACATATTTCCCTTCAGTCTCACTTTCATTGTCCACAAACTGCTAAAAGGACAATTATCTCCTAACCATCACCCCAGATTATTTCAACTCAAGGCTTTAAGTATTTAATGTGGGGTTGAGTGCAAAATACACGAGTGAAAATAATCCCATTATCTAAATAATACTTGTAAAATATAATCTTGCCGTTTGAAGCTGCAAACTTCTAGATTTGTGCACTTCTTGCAGTCAACATCTCCATATATTATAAACAGAGTAACCTAATATTAAAAATGTTAACCTTCATCCCCTTATCTGCTAATTTACCATAAAAATCTGCTCAGATATTTGCTTTTAATGCTTCTATACAAGCAAAAGGAAAACCCTACGATGGGAGTTGTTAAAATCTTGAGATCCCAGGTCACTTTTTTGTGATACAAACTCATTTTATGAAACAGCTTTTGAAGAAATGTGTCATCAAGATAGCATCTTTAAGTTTCAATGTTTATTAAAGCTGCAAGCGGCGATGGAGGCCCTCGCACCTACGGCGCCGCTTGGCCTATTGCACCGCCTCGTACACCAGCCATCGATCAGTGAGTGATAAGAGGTAGTATTGTCATGTTTTTCTGATGAATGCAGGTCATTTAGGCCTTAAAATGGGTCACTCCCTGTATCCAGGGGCGGGGTTAAAGTTGTGACGTCATCTGGACATGTGATTGTGGTCAGCATGGAACTGGACCGACCCATTTTCAGTTTGGTGAAGACTGGCTGTTGTATGTAGGACATAAAGAGAGGCCGTGCTTGATGGCGAAACATCAAAGTCCGTGCGGGCGCCACGTTTTTGATAACTTTTGATTACACATGCCTTGAGTGTGTTCACACCGATTTTGAGATCAGTACGATAAAATCTGTAGGAGTTCGAGCACATACAGGGACAAGAAAAAGGCTAAATTGATCCCAAAAATGACACTTTTTTCAAGATGGCCAACTTCTCGAACAGTCTCGGGGACACCAAAATGTGACATTTTTCAATTTTAAATGGGAGGGTAGCTAAAATTTGGTGAGTTTTTGAGCATGTTCAGGCCCCCAAAATGCAAATTCTTTTGACGGAAGAAAAATAAGAAATAACTTTTGCATTTCAAATCGGCCTTGCACCACCTTCGGTGCTCAGGCCTAATAATTAAAATAAAAGTAAAAATAATGATCTAAGGTAGAGTAAAAGCATCTTGGACCCCCTCTCATTTCTCTTACTTCAGATCAGCCAGATTTTCTTGTAATTTTCAGAGGAGAATTTTCTCACTGTGCTCAATAAATATTTCAAGCATAAAAATGGCATCGAACTCAAGAGATGACTCGGGAATGTGCCGATACACTGCAGACAACTTGGTTAAAGAAAAAAAAACTAAGTTGCATCTTCAGGCACTTTTATTTACCAGCAGCCTGTCAAATACACATCATTTTCCACATTTCTTTAGTTCCATCTAGAAAACGACATCTTGCACCAACAAGATTATTCCTAAAAGAGCAATTTATGTCAACGTTGGTATCTCTCAGCATGTTGTGCAGAGTGCGTTTTAAAACTTGGAGGAAGCTGGACAAAAGAAGAAGTGTCAGGCCTTAAAAACAGCAGATCAGTGATCCTGAGAGATACATCTGGACCTTCACTTCAACCTTCTACTGTTCAATGAAGCCTCCCTAGAGGCTGGACCTCGACCTTACCGAAGCAGCGTGGGCTCATCTGGACAGAGAAGAGAACAAAAAGGCAGCAAACATCCAAAGAAGAGGTTTAGAAAGTCCTTCAAGACATCTGGAGAAATATTCCGGAAAATGTGACAAGAACATTTATCCAAGAGGAAGAATAGAAATGTTTTTACTAAATATTGACTTTCAAGCTTGTTAAAACTGTACAGTTTTTCCTTATATGCCAAGTTTCCATGTTTCAACAAATGATTGTACATTTTTTTCCCCATTTTCTTGAAAACATCCAAGTGGAAAGCTTTTCTTTTGTTGTTTATTTTGCTTCAATCCAAGAGCTGGAAATCTGCATCCATGTAAGACAAAATACCAGACAAGAAATTATAAAATCCCCCTTATTTTATTGAGTTGATTTTCATCACAATTCATTTATACATCATCCACAGGGAACCAAAACAGGAGCAAAATCCCCCCTCCCCAAACAACAACAGAATAAAAACCACCATTATCTACACTGACTAAATGTTTCCATCATGTTGCTTTACTCACATGTTCAATTCTTATTCTTATTTTTTCCACTCTTTAAGAGAAATACAGGACATCTGATAAGATTGTCCAACCGGCAAACTAACCCATGAAGTAAAAAGAGTGCAGACCTAAAAAAATCATTTATGTCTCGAGGAACATTAGCTCCGCACTTCCTTTTTTTTTTTCTTTTAGCAAACATCAACATGGAGTTTGCGTCGCTGAACACAGTGCGAGCCAACAGGTTATGCACTCTTTAAACAGCCATCTTTTATGTAATATGGCATAAATAAAAATAAAAAAAGTACATTGTTAAATCAGTTCATAAAATCATTGTACATTACCAACATGGATTTTGTCAGTTATTTCTGTTTTAGGAGTTATTTACAACAATTAAATAATAATAACTAGTAGAAGAAAGAGACAAATGTCCTTCACAAAGATTCAATTTTAGTGTCCAAATAAAAAATTATATTTTGGCTATCAACGATAAACGTGACAAGAGATCTCTTCAAGTTTGCAGACAGTTCCAATGAGAAACACCAGCTGATATGTACTCAGCAGAAACAGATTGACGGTAAAGGGATGCAGATATTTTTAAAATCAGAGTTTGTTTAAGAGTAATTGAAAAAAAAGGGTCCAACATGTAGCTCTGCATCAGATGCAGTTCAAATTGGGCAATTTTGGCTGCTGAGACAAGACATGTCGACGGGTTTTACAAGCTTATTTAACACAGTTACAGCAACCTTTAACCATCATTAGAGGAGATGAAAAATAACTGTCACTCATTACAAACTATGAATATTTGTTTCTCTTTTTTTTTTTTCTTTCTTTTTTTTAAATAAATGACCTTCAAGCAACAGTACTCTGCACTGGGCAGTAACTTTTTAGAGGATATCATGTTACTGCTTCTACATGAACTATGTAAACATCACTGATGGTTTAATGAACTTATATGGCAGCAGAATGGTTTTTCCTGGACTTTTTTTAATGTCAATCATGCAAGCTAATCAAAACAGTTCAGCACCGTGGGAACTATGCTTTTTTTTTTTTAAATGTCAGTATCACCTTCATGTGCAAATGGAAGATGTTAAGCTATCAAACGAGCCAAGCTTAAAAAAAGACTGGCGAAAGGAGGTAACTAAAAAAAAAGTAACAAAACTCACTCAGCAGCACATTAAAAGCTCACTCACCAACGTACCCCGTTACACACAAAACCAAAGAGAGAAAAAGCCAAGTTGTGGTTTCATATGGTGGAGCATGAGTGGAAGAAGCAAGATAATACAATAGGAGCCAGTATCCTTCCTGTAAATTCAAGTTCTGCAGACCATCAGCTGAGTTCTCAAAAAATGATGTAACAACATTAAAAGTCCTAAAATGTAACAATTAAAATGAGCTTTTGGTGTTACTGACCAACTGCAGCAGCAACTCATACCATTCACAAGATACGAAAGGAATAAATCCAATCTAGCTTTAAAGCTGGATGACAATGGGGTTGACCTCTTACGCTACAACAACAGGTGTTTCTGTACATCAGGAATCTTTTTATAGCTCTGGTAACCAATGAAGGGAGATCATTCTTTGTGTCCTAACTGCAGGAACTGCAGCCTATCAGTTCACAGAACTTCTTAATGTAGGAGAAATAACCCACCATAAACCCCCAAAACTGTAAAAGAAGGCGAAAAATTTGAAAGAAATAAAATAGAGTTCTTAACTTTAGCCTAAAGATTCTCAAACAAAACACAAAGTAAAGGAGCCACAGCGCGCAGAGCACTGAGGAATTACTGCATCATTTACACCCTCCAACAGGCTGCTGCATCACAATCTCTATAAAGTTGGTATGTAGTAGACTATTGGCTTAAAATCCGCAGCAGTTGATTACAGTGTTGTTTCATACAGATGTTTTTGTAAAAAACCAGGCTGTTGTAAATAGAGAATACTTCTCCGAAAGTAAAAACTCCCAAAAAACTGATTTCTGTGAGCTGTGATCGTCCTCAGTTCCTGCTGTGTAGACACAAATAAGGTGAAGCCACTTCCCCCAGTAGCATAACCATGAAAAAACCCTGAGATTTGAACGCACCCATTAACTCAACAAGGAAACTTATGTCCTGATGAAAAAAGAAGTAAAGAAGCTAAAACATTAAACAGATTAAACAACGTTAGTCGAGTAACTTGTCAAAGACGTCAGTCTCTCCAAAATGATCAATTACTGCTTTTCTTTGTTTAAATGACTTTGAATTGTGGTTCTAACAAAAGGACTGAGAACCTGATGGACACTTGACCAACTTCGGATATAGACAAAGCTAAAAATGACAGCTCTTTGCAGCCTTAAAGACAACCTTGCAGAAGATAAATCTTGGCGGGGAAAAACCTCCTCTGACTGCCTGGTGGACTCTAAATGTATTTATTTATTTTTTCTAAATGAAGTGCTCCAGGGAAGTGAAAACAAAACCCACAGGGGAATATGTGCATGACTGAGAAAAAGCAAAGATCTCATGTGGCTGTATTATTGTTCAGAAAACCAACGCTGATCCAGATTCCCTAAAGGTTTGTAAGGAGAAGAGCATCTGCCACCAGAGGACAGATGAAGCCTTTATCTATCAGTCAAGCTCATGTAAACGCTCCATCATCGGATCATTTTCCACACAATATTCAGGGGTAATTCAGCACAACACTCTTGCATATGGAGAAGTGACGGATAAAAACACATCAAGAGTTTATCTGCTGTCAACTGAGTCATTCTTCAAGGCACAACACCGTCAGTCTGGATGTAAAGATTAGGCAGGTTTCCATCCTGGAAAACTGAACACAGGTCAGTGAAAATGATCTTTATGGGTTAAAGATGCAGGAGTTAACGGATTAGTCCACCAGCTAAACTGAGCGCCTGAAATACGCTATAAAAATGGATTAATTCTGCAAATTAAATAAAAATACTAAATGTACTAAACACGATACAATTACATTAGAAAACTACCTCAGGTCCTAGTTAATCTGGACCTGAGGTCACCATTGTCAAGTCAATTTCAACCCGATGGTCTCTGTAGTCCTGTTGTAATGTAAGAGGTGCAAGAAAAGATCTGCAACATGACGCAACTAAAGGAAACGGCAACAGACCTGTCTCATGAGGTGCATAGACCCAAGTGCATAATATACAAACAACTTTGACAAAGTTAGTTAAAGTTGGAAATGTGGCTGAAAGAACAAATGGCATTTTAACAAACTGTTGGCGTGGAACCAGTTCGTTCAGGGCTGGCTACATAAAGCTTCAGGCTTTGGTCAACCAAATAACAAGACTGCAAAACAAGACTGAGAACAATAACAACGTAAAAACCGAGAACGTACGATTAATCTCCTCGAGTTAGTAAATGAATGATTAGTTTGCTTCCCGTGCTTTGGCATCGGTTATTCATCAATTAAATTTAAGATTACTCAGAGTACTGCGTTTTGTTTTCTTTCTTTCTTCTTTGATCCACAATGACAAAGGCTGGAGCAAATGCTTGTTATGTTTTTATGCAAGGGTACACTGAACAGTTTTTGCTTCCGTACAGTGAAGAAAATGGGGCATGCAGCAGGGAAACAAATAAAGAAATAATGCATGCACATCTTTAATTTACTCCTGATCACGCTCTGAATCCTCAGCTCAAGGTTTTGGCTCAGACATTTGTCAAACTATAAAATGTAAAGATGTCCTGATGACAAACTTCTGTAGTCTTGGGCAACTTATTCACCTTTCAAAAGGAGACGTGACGTCTGATTTTTAACAAACACACTTGGCATCAAGAGCTAGTTTGAGAGGATAAATGTTGGAGAACGCAACATTTAACTGGATGAAAAATCTCTCACAAAAGAAGGGAGGAAGAGGAAGAAGAACGGGGGAAAAAATGTCTGACGTCTGATGACGTGTACGTGTACATACCACCAACCCTCAGAGTGATGTGGAGGAGGAGCAATATAAAAACCAATTAAGTCCAAAATGAAGCAACGGTGGAAAGGTTAGGGCAGAGAAAAAAATTCCAGTCCTGATCTGGATAGCGGATATAAAAAAGAAGAAAAAAACCTTTCCATTTTTATGCCGATTGCTCTCACATCGCTGTTTTTGCCATCTTCCTGGCCAGTGTCACATCCTTATTGGTTGGAATGGGATGACCGGAACAGATTAGGAGTTTAGGCTTAGATGGACAGCTATGCAGGTCAGTCAGCCTCGAGTGGACGTGTGGGAAGCTGGAAGAAGGGGGGGGGGGGTTGTTGCCATGTACTTAACGGCTGGCCTGAAGTTGTCCACGGCTGTCTTTGCATTGCCAGCAAGTAGGCCAATTTCCATGAAGTTCCATGGAGGGAGCCAGAAGTGTTTAGGTGCCCACCTTGTAGGTTCTTGGGTACATCAAGTAGGTTGAGGTGGATCAGGATCATGAGGTGGATCTGGGCTGGCTGGTGACTTTGGGCTGGTTCTTCTCAGGGTTGCTGGCAGCAGTCAGATGTAGCTGGATCATAATAAGGGCTCGAAAGTCTAAAGGAGGAGAAAATTTAAGTTGAAAATGAGATGGGGAGAAAAAAAGAGGGACAAAATAGACTGAAAAGATTCTGAACATACAGCAGTAAATAAAAGGCTGAATCTAAGACGCAACAAAAAGATTGTCCTTTTTTAAAAAAAATACAAATCTTTTATGATCAGAAAAGTTTGAGAACAAAGTTGAATCTTCAATTAATTACAACTTTGTGTAATAAAAACTATCCGTAAATTATAATATATTCAATTATAATTATATATAACCAATTATTCTCAGCACTTTCAAAATGATCTGCAAGCAGGACTGGATATGATTTAGGAAAAAACTCAAAGCAAAAGATACTTTTTTGTCATTGTTGACCTTGTGTAGGATTATTTAGAAAGAAGAGGATGTCTTTTGATATAATTGTGGATCCAGTTTTTTTTTTGTATACACTATATTTTCTAATATTTTCACTCGACTATTTTTGTTTCTATTACAGACTGAGCGGAACTGACCAGCTCATATCTGAAAAGTCTTTGATTGCATGCTCATAAGCAGCAAGTGTTGCACAGAACATAAGAACAGAAGGGGAATGTTGAAACCATTTTTGAAATTTATTTCTCGTAGTAAATTAATTTAACTACATTTTATCAGTAACCAGTGCACACAGCAAGAACATATAGGTAAACTGGATTCACTGGTAATATTCAAAATTTCAGAAGTGTTGTTGTAAACATTACAGTCAAGCTTCCACGGGGAAAATAAAGATTGTATCTGACCTTCCTGCTTTTGCTAGTTGGGGCTGATTCACATTGTCACTTTCCTGAAGGAGAGAAAAATCCACATTATTACTGATTTACACACACACACACACACAAAAAAGAAAAAAAAAAGAAGAAGGATGATCTCCTTTGGTTTCCATGTTAGTAGAAAATAAAAACACCGGTTTCTGCAATGTTAGATTTGCAAAAGCTTTACAAAAGACCTCCAGAGAATTAAAGACTTTTTTAACAAAAATGAGCAGAGCAACTAATCCTCATATGTGGTTTTATATTTGAAACTATAAATGAGAAAAAGAAAAAAGTAGGAACATTAACAAGAAAAAGTGGCCTGAAGTCCATCTTGTGTTATAAAGCAGAGAAATACATTCTGAAAAATATCTGATACTGTGCAATGGGCTGTTTTCACTTTTTTTCATTTCAGTGAATATCTAGTTCATGCAAGACTGTATTTTTCAATTGAATAACTTAATCTGGATCTCCCTCTTCCCCAGGATACATGCTAAAAATGTCCCGTGGTATCATGCACAAAAACCATGTCTAACCTCAAGTCTCTGGTGCAGCATAATCATGCAGACTTTACAAAAGCCTTTCAAGCAAACAGTACAGTGACTTGATGCAGTTCTGACCAGGAGCATATGAATGGGTTGAAAAGACATGCAGGTACAAAACAACACGAACAGGGTGTTTGTTGCAGTTAATGTGTATGACAAGAGCGACAGGAAAGCTGGAACAGTTTGTTACGGGTCAGTGAAGAAACAGAAGCCACATACAGTCAGACAAGAAGCTGACATGCAACACTGAGGACGAAGACGGCTTCTCATACGAGACGAAATGGATGGACGACAATGGGACAAATGAATTAGACGCAGTGGCTCTTACGAGTCATTTTGACCCTGGCAAGGTCTCCCCAGGGTTTTCCTCCCCTGCCGTGTTGGCTGAGGTCGGCGACTGGGGCTCAGGTGGAGGCATGGACATGGGCATAGGCAGGGGGATGGGTTTACTCTCGTCTTCTGGGCTTTCTGAACCCAAATCAGATGCAGGCTGGATTATGATTATTGTGTTACCTGTTGGATCGGAATATTAACACACAAATCCTGAAGTGTAAGTGAATGTTAAATGGGTAAATTGTTTTACAGATGAGAAAACATGAAGTTAAAGATACTGTGGTTAATCAAAACCATCTTCCTCTAATATGTAGAATATTTAGTTTAAAAAGGTGGATACAACAGCATACTTAGTTGCAGCAGGATTCATTCAAGCCGTGTTGAAGAAGGAACATGTTTATACCAAATAAAGCCTGTCAATCATACAAACTATTTATGTTTGAACATTTAATAAAATCACTGCACCTATTGCTGTTTTACTGGCAGTATGTAAGGAAATGGGGGATGGCTCAAGGCTTGCACCTTAATGAACTTTCATTTCGATCTGCTACAGTTATGGTCCTGTTGCCAGAATCAGTCAATTTCAGATATTTTGCCTCCAACGCTAGTCAAGTTGAATGGCTAAATCCTACAATGGTGATTAATACAGCCCATAACAACAGTGAGGAATCTAATTTAAAACAAGAGATCTAGACTTAGAAACTTTCTCTACTGATGATTCAGGAATAAAGTTTTTCTTGTTTTAATTTAAAGTTGTGTGTCCATTACACCTCTAGGCTCAGACATTTTGACGGAGCAGACCAAAGATACAGCACATGTTGTAGAAATGGAGAAAATGCGTCGTAAAAATATGCAAACACAAAACTTAAGCCGAAGCACAACTGCAGAGGGCGGATCTAAAATCATACATGTGACCACAAATTAAACTGCAGACTTCAACAGATGCAACACAGCAGTAGTTTTAATTCACAGAACCGGGACAAACGTTTGCAACTCCCAGGTCAGAGAAGTCCCACTGCTCAGAGACATAAGACAAGTTATCAGTGAAGGCCACCTTCTTTCTCTTTGTCGTCAGCTTTTCTACCACAATTTAGCAGCAAAAAGACACATTAGCTGTTTAGATGATTACTTTTGTTTTGCCACTAAAGTAGAAATCAACTTTTTAAAAAGTCGATATAGTAAATACAGTATTGTGGAGCTATTGTTTAGATTGTTAAAGCACCGCTCAGCGCTCACCTCCGTCCTGTTCCGCTTTGATTTGGGCCTCCAGGTCTTCAGGGTCAACATACTGATAGCTTTCATCATCATCTGGAGGTTTGCACTTCCCACAGCAGAAACAGCAGCAGCAGCAACAGCAGCAGCAGGTGAAAACTGTACAGCACAGCACCAGACTCTGCAGGGATTAACAGCCAAACATATTTTTAGCCATATGACAGTCAACATTGACATCTAACAGAATTTAATCTTCACATCTACAAATTGTTGACAGTGAACAGTGAGGATTTAATTTAGTCCTTTCAGACAGATTACAGATGTAATTTTGAACAGTTAGTACGACTGGGGATGTTCAGGAAGCATGCACGTGTATGCACCATTTTATATTCAATCTAAGAGAAGACTGAGACAGGCCAGGAGTTTGCTTCGCCGATTTAGACGTTTGTTTCTCGCACCAGATAAAATGTTTCGCTTGAGTCTTTAGAGAGCAAGAAACACACAAAAAGGACTACAAACAGATCATAAACTACACAAATGAATCATAATCTATGGCTTAATCATTTCTGACTGTATTAACAAAACTTATCAGCTTCACAGGGGCAGCACATCTGCTACACATCTGTTGTGTTAGATTGCATTACATAGTGCAGATGTTGCTTGTTTTTGTTAGCTTTAATCCACATTTCTGGCCGGACTAGAACAGCATGGTCAGCCTAATGCTGCTGACAGTCATCAAGCACCACCAGGGGGTCAGTCAGTCAGTCAAGTGTGCGAGTTTTCTTCTTTCAAATGTTTTGCTTATACCACGAGCACATGCAAATGAGAACCATTTGAGACAACTCCATGCTGTGGTTCCAGCAGTATGTTTGTATTTTGCTTATTCCCTTTCTTCTTCTCCTTTACTTTAGAAAAGTTAACCAACAACTGTTCTAACTACAAATGTACATGAAGAAAGATAGAAAGACAAACCTTAAACCACCATTTAGACATGAGGAAGTAATATTTGACGCTTTCCTCTCCGAACTGTTCCGATACATAAAGGCCCATGGAGCCATACTCATTGTAAATCCTCCTCTTGTTTTCATCATTTAAAATGGAGTTGGCATTGTTGATTTCCTTAAACTTCTCTGCTGCCTCCGGGTTGTCTGGGTTCTTGTCTGGGTGGTACTTCAGTGCTAATTTTCTGTCGGGAGAGAAAGGAAATGGTGAAACGGGGAAATTATGAGCTGATGGCAACAGAATTAATTTACTTGTTACAAGACAAAGTTTGCAAGGAAATATCATGTAGCAGAGATGAGATCCACATGTTCTAACCCAGGTTGTCAAGGTTACAGAGATGGATTTACACCTCTTTATAATGCATCAATTTCTAGAGGAAAAAATGAAAAAATACCTTTAAATTCAACTATAATATATTTTTTTCTTTTACTAAAGGTTATCCAAGTTGAGCATTTCAAGTGTAAAGATTTGTTGAAGGCAATTTGATGTCAAATTTTCTTTTTAAGCCAAATGTTTTGACACTTTATAACCTAAACTTGTGAAAAATGGAAGAAATTACCAGAAAAAGGCTTATTTGAAGCTTTAACTTCACTACTTAACTAAACTCATTATTTAACCATAAAAGCATTTAAATCATAGATACCTACTATAAAAATATAAAGTCATTATGAGCTGCAAACAAAAGAAACCTCAAACTGAAGTCAGGTTGGGTTCTGAAAACATGTTATAGCCAAGTATTCCACCAATTTTGCACATGAAAACATCCATTTCAATACATTCATCATGTAAAAAAAAATCCCAAAATGAAAATAACCCTCAGCTTTATGGTTCCTTGATGTTAGTTCAAGTATGTACTTTTACACAGAAATATGCTCTTTAATTGAAGAGGAATGTCTCTTTGATGGCATTGAAGTCTTCTGTCCACATATGACTAAATTTCCCAAGACAATCAAAGGACATAATTCCAGGAATGTAAGGCATGGATTAAAGGGACTACTTAAGGTAACAATTACAGCATAGATGGTCATCCTACTCAGTGGCTAAGCCTTCATTAATGAGAGAAGTAATTATTCAGATTACTTAATGTTTGGACAGATTACCTGTATGCTTTCTTGATGTCTTCTGCTGATGCTCCTTTCTCAAGCCCTAGTATCTTGTACACACTCTCCCCGGAGGTGGACATTTTCCTTTGGGGACGGGAGGGGTTTTGTTCAGCCATGGCTCACCTCTAAAAATAGAAAGAAAGCTCACTTGATCAAAATTATCTTTAGATGATGAAGCATTGCAGCTCAGAGATTAAACATCGCAGCCAGTCTTAATGCTCTGCTTCCAGGGGACTGCTGAGGCCAACCTGAAACAGTTCAAAATATTTCCAGCTACTTGTGTTTGATTACAGTCCAAAATGTAAATGAAAGGTGCCAGATTTTTTGTTTCAGCTCATTATTGGGTCATTCGACTAACAACTCTGTGGGTTTGGTACAATCTCAGTTCTTTAATCATTTTTGGTGATATTCATACACAGCAGGCAGCTAAAACCTCTGCAACCCCACTACACACTACGTCCTTTGCACCAAACAGAAAAATCACCGGAAAATCTAACAGTGAATGAGCAAAAATTTGCCTCAGGAGTTAGCTGGAAAGATATCAAAAGACTGACATATCAACAAAGTTTGAGTAATATCGTCAAAGACTTGTTTGCGTTACCTGTAACCAGTCAGAAACCAGTTACAGCAGGTTTAAAGTTATCAATCCTCAGGTTTTCTTTAAGTGCTTTCTCATATTTAAACTGCCAAGTGCTCCATCATTTGTCCTTGTGCCATGTCTTTGGTCTTCTTGCACCACATTTAAGAAAATACATTTTAGAAGAAAGAGTTCATTAGCAAATTTCAAGTCCTTGTAATCTTGTTTGTAAGCTGAAAGAGCATGGCATTCTTTTAATAATGTCCTCCATGGAGCTTTTTCCAGTAAGGTAGAATTAGTGGCAACAATTACACAATACAAAAAGGGATTTCTGTTAAACCATGGCTACCGTATAAACGCACTCGACTATTACTCAGCCATTCACATAATGCCACCTGGGTCGTTGACTAAAGAAGATTACATTTTGCTGATCTAACAGATTACACATTCAAATCTACGTCAGACAGGGCCAGTGTCCTAGTCAGTCACAGCTCTACACACACACACATACATTACATATATAAACCACACAAGCGTGTAAATACATGCACACACCGCCACATCTACCAGAGAAGTTGGACCATGGGCTAAAAAAGGGCTGAGACAAAGGGACAGCAGCTTTAACTGAGATTAACTGAGATTTCCACTCCTGCCTTTGTAATTCTCAAGCAAAAAATTTAGGAATCCTCGAAAGCAAATAAATAAGGACATGAATAAATGGCAACTCTACATTACAGAGATGTGAATTCACTAAATGTATCATCAGGTATGGAAAAGAATTAGCTTTGGATTCTTTACTTTAGATATTATAGACATGGCAGATTTGTCAAAAGGATTAAAACTCAGACAAATTTACAACCGTTCACACAGTGATCCCAGCTAATAACTCGTTTGAATTGGGTCTTTGTTTTGGGAGCTAAGCATTACAAAATCACATGATCTTTTCTTTTTTTTTTAAGAAAGAAAAAAGAAATAACTCAGATACTAATGTTTTAAAGAAGAAAATGGTCAACAGTGCCTACTCTATATTTCACTTAATCGTCAATATCATAATGTTAGTTGTGTAATACTAACAAAAGTAATGATGCTTTAAAAGCTCCCAGCTAAAATAGTAACTTCATTCATTTATTACTGAAAAGATACAGTCAGGATTTAGTGAAGACTTAAGGATAAAGGGTTTTGTTTCATATTAAAATGACTAAAATCTCAGTCTTTTGAAATCATCTGCTGCACAGCTCACTGACATAATAGAGGGTGCAAGCCATCACAGGGCCCCACATCCTAATGCACTAATAAAAATATCTAGTTTTTCCCCAATACCTTCTGCTAAAACTAAACTAATACTGGTTTAGTTTTGTATCACCACTACTTGTACGGAGGATTCCTCAAGTTCGACTTCATTGACTTGCAACTGAAAATCCAGATTTTTATTTAAACTGATTACTTTTTGCTATGACCAAGAAAATGTGTGCATAATTGAGTCCAAGTCATACTTTTTGTTTGCCAGTTATACTTGAAACAATTATGACCCCCCCCCACACACACACACACACACAAAAAAGAGAAATGAACAAAAAGACTAAACACCTGCCATCAATCTAACCGATTCAAAATCATTCAGCATCATCATGTGTGTTTAACATATCAGCGTCCAATCTTTTAATCCCAATTATCATTGATACTAATAATCACACCACCCGTTATGTTAGTTATATCATGACTGCGGCAACTGTGACCGTTGCAGATCGCTCCCAGCTGAGTCAGCAACATGTGACTACAGCTCAGCACTTCAACCAGCTTCATAAACTCTTCTTACCGCTTTGTGAAGACAAGACACATCTGAGTCTGAGGGGATTGTTTTCATGACTTATCGTGACTAATTCAATGAATAATCATCCTACATAAATGTAATAAAGCATTTTGTGAGAAAGATTTGTCATTTATTGGAATTTTGTAGCAAAAAAAAAAAGAAAAAAAAAGAAGCCATTCAACAAGAAGTAGGGGTTTCTCAGACAGTGGTGTTTCTAGTGTGCATTTCCCAGAACCACAAAACACTTAATTCAATATAAACGAGACTGACCAGAGTTTCATCCCTCTGAGTGCTACATACAGTGCTATACTGTGTATAGTATGGATTCTTTCAAGTAACACCATCAGAGACTGTATGGCACCAATTAAGGCATCATGGAGCCAGTCTCAGCCTCACAGACAGGCCTTTGAAAGTGATATTCAGACCAGATTGGACAAATGAGGTATCCCACTTAAGTCCAAAAAGTGTTACAGTTTTCTCATAAACATGTCATGTATTAATCACATTAAACACAGCTTTATATTATTCCTTTGGCTAAAACACTGTAAGGAATATGGTGATACACTGATTGTAATTTTCCATGGCCAACCTCCATTTACCCGGGTAAAGATCCTAAATCACCACTTTTTTCTACTCTTCTTTAATGAGCAAAATGTTGCATTTGCACTTTTGGAAATGAGAACTGGGGAATGTAACAAGGTTTCTTTGGGTTGTTTTCATCACTTGTATGTCCAGTGTAATACCTAAGACATTAATACAAGTTCAAACGCCCAATTTTCTCTTTGCAGGAACTGCAATTTACTGGTTCTGTGTTTTCAAAGAAAACCTTCAAAAGCATGTCTTTATAAAAAATCCAGTGATCCAGTTAATGGAAAGCACAACATGTCTGAAAGGGCTTGTATCACTTTAAAAAGGCTAAATTTGGTCATATTAAATACTGATTTGACTTATTCACTGTCCTCCAGCTTACTGATAAAAAAAAAAACAACCTTTACACATCACATTATCAGTCATATCAGTACTGTTACTAGTCCATTTACCGACATACACTTGCTTCACCTCTTCATTCAAACAACCTCTCTGAGTTATGAGCTGCTTGGTCAGGATTTGCACGCAAAGCAACCACTTCCACTTGTGTTCTTTTCAGTCAGACAGACACAGTGCTTTCTAAAATTAGATTCCCATCCTCAGGGTGTCTTTCAATAGAAGACTGCAGTGAATTCTGGTCAGGAAGCTGATGACTGCCCTTCCTTTAACACTTTTGTGCTTTAAGGTCAGTTTAGCATTTAATGAGAAAAGCTTGATTCTTCGTTTTGCACCACTGCAAGAAAAACAGCTTTTCTTTTATTGTCTTTCATCTAATTAGTTAAAAACCTTCTGATGTGAAAAATAAAATACGCTTCTTGCTGATATGCATTTACTATTGTACCAGATGATACTTCAAATAATCTTAAGAGTCAATCAAAATGTTTTTGTTTTTTGTTTTTTTTTTAAAGTAGAAAACAAAATTAAAAAAATAATAATCTTAAAACCAAAATCATTGAGCAATACTTCAAACATAAATTACTTACTATGGAGAAAAAAAAAAAATCAGGGACAAATTCCTCCATCGACACAAGAAGCATTAGAACGTGTACATGCATGAAAAGTAACATAATGTTTGCCAGCCTGGATTGCTGGGGGGGGGATATTGCAGGTTACATAACAAAATATGTTTCTCTCCTTATTACTGGAGCATGTGTAAGATTTTCCATTCACAAATATGTCCTCATTCACTGATTACTACTCAAATAAGCATCATTTTTAGCTTGTCATATCCAAGGATTTGTCATTTTTCTTGTCCCTTTTATCCCTTTTCTTAAAGAAAAAAAAAAAAAAATCAGAAAAAAAATTGGCGCATTGATTACAGTTATTTCAATAAGCTGTCTATTAACACCCACAAAAAAGAAAATTGCAATAAACCCTGCAAAAAGGTGATCACAACAAACATGCTAGCAACACCACAGGCCCAGATGGCATCCCTGCTTGAGCCAAGATAGCTGATTTTAATACTTATTCAAATCTAAGGGCCAGCTTTCAATACTTCCTCCACCTCCAACATAAACCAGTTTGACCACTGTGCAGCACGATGAGATGTGTGCGCCGATCAAAACTGCCACCTTGCAGCTGACCCTGACGCGATTGATCGGGTGTTACTGAGCCAGATCTATTAGGTTGATTGGCAAACTGCAGTCTTTCTGATGCAGACTTTGAAAAAACGGGCCTGTGTGCATGCAAATGTTGCATGTTTAGGATACCAAGAAGACTGATGATATGAAAATTACTCCAGTCCCTGTGCTTATCCTCATATTTCTTGAGAACAAACTGCACATTGTGCTGAAATATGTCCAGTTTTTTCAAGTCTGACTTTTTTCAATGGCCTAAAAATATTATAAACTAGTTATTTGCTAGGTTTGTCTCATATGTTTATGCCCCTTAAGTTATATGCAAATGTATCAAGTGGCTTAACTTAAAACAATGTATTTTTCTGAAAATGATCAGGTACAAGGACTGGATGGAAAATTAGCAAAAAAAGGAGCCACAAGAAGAAAAACTTTACAAGATCTTCAGAAAGCCAAGAGAACTCTTGCTCAAGGCCTCTTCAAGAGGTGACACGAATTCTGGCTCATTGAAAGCAACATTTTAAGAAATGAGGGGGTGCTTAAGACTTCTAAACCATGAGATCAGTCTTATAGTCCCACACACACTGTTTGCCAAAATCAGTGAGTTATTTGTCATTTACAAAATCTTGATCATATCAAAAAGATGACTATGACAACTGCATCTAAATGAATGGCAGGGCCAGTTTATCAAAAAGACTGCAGAAAGTCTCAATTTTGTTGCTTTTGTCTCACAAGTCATTTTACTTTTCCAATATAAAAAGCATAGGCACAAAAATGGCCCGTTCCATTTCTCAGATCCATTTTTAAAAAGTACTTAAATCACCTTCAAGAAGCTATTAATAGTTAAAGAAAAGCATCTGACATCTATTCTGCACAAACGCAAAGCTTTTTAAACAGCTTGAGATAAGATAAAAACTGAGGGAAAAAAAAATACAGTGAGGTCTGCAGGCAACATCTCCCATTAAATTCTCATTCAGATACAACAGCTACAAGATTACTACGCTGCTCCAAAAATAAGCATCTTGATAGTTAAAAATAACTCTGAAAAGGTGTGTGACATGTTAACCGTGTGATTTCAACAATAAGCGCCAAGGAAAACTACCATGCCAGAGAAAATACTCAAACTGAAAATCCAATGGACTCACAATGAATACAATATCATACAAAATTACAAGCATTACCTCATGGGCCTGCAAGATTACACCAGCAAGTACCAGAACACCATCACCACACAACAAACATCAGGTTGACAGGTGTGGGTGTTGTTTAAGGACTCACTGCATGTTTGAGCATACGTTGAGAGCTTAAAAACACATTGAAGAGTCATTATTAAACGACTGCTTGCTTACACAGCAGACGATCGGGAAGTTATAAATGTGAGATTTTATTAACTGTATAACATGTGAAGAAGTGCTTCTGTTAATCGGCATCACATTGTGGATGCAGGACTTTTTAAACAGCAATAGAAACTGAAGGAGTTCTCACCCTGATTTATTTGTATTTATTCAGTTTATTTAAAACAAGGGACAATGCATACTAAATCAACATTTCTGTTCAAATTTAAAATGGAAATGTACCAGAGTTTTAAAAAATGAGCTAATTTGAATCTGCAGTCCCTTGGCAGGTCAAAAAACAGTACAATAGAAATACTTTACAACAGAAAAAAATAAATGCAAAAGTATTTGGTAATATAAAAACATAATAAAAGGCATCTAAAATATACAATGGGCTTGTTATTCATGAGTACAGGTTTGATTACTTTCAATCCATTTCTTAAGTTTGGGTGTAAAAACTGATAGCTGCTGCTTTCTCTTAGGTCACTGGGAAGACTATTCCAGTAGTTTGAGGGCCTTATTGGGAAGACACGTTTGTCCAAGCTTACTGTATCTGTAATGCACAACACAGTCTCCTCAGGTGGTTGCCCAGCCCTACCACTGCTATCCTTCTGCTTTACAAACTCGTGCAGTGGCGGAGGTGCAAGTCCATGTAGTATTGTAAAAACAAGACATCTAAAAAATGTAAAACATTATCAAAATCAAGTAAATGGTTTCTTTCTCACTATGACAGGCAGCGATATAATTTAGGATTTTGATCTCGTAAAAGGACTGCCCAAGTCCAGTCCTCGAGAGCTACCATCCTGCAACTTCTAGATGCATCCCTTGTCCAACACCCTGAATCAAATGGCTGAATTTCCTCATCTGCATGTCATTCTGCTCTGCAGAGGTATGAATCGAAATGTTTCAGGATAGTAGATAGAGGACTGGACTTGGGCACCCCTGACCTAGTGCTTTTAACATCTGCTTATACTCTGATGGTTTCAGAGTTGTCCTGTTTGCTTGGGACCAACAATTAAAACAGTAGGACATGTGGGAAAAGATCATGGCATTCATGAAGAGGTTCTTAAAAAAGGGTCAGATGTGTCTAAAATTAGCCAAAATTCAATTTAATAAATCTAAATAGTATTGGCCACCTTGCTCATTGGCCACCTGATCTACCACCTTCAACGAACACTCGGCCCAACTAGTCAGCAAAGAATTAAGGTTTAACATGTTTCTCTGCTTCAAAACACCTGATTCATATGAACGTGTCATTGAGCAGAACGTAAGCTGTTGGATCCATATAAATCAAATCAATTGATTGTAGCAGAGGAGGGGTCCAAAATAAACTGAACCAGAGTTGGACATAGCATCACCTTTCAAGGTCACAAGTGGGAGGATAAGGAATCCATTATAAATTATGATTGATGTTGAATTCAAGTGGTTCAACAAATCAAATTAAATACAGTAAATCCATAGCTCTTGGGGCTTGAGGATATTTGTCTGTCTGTTAATCCAACCCTGAACAACCACCATGGCTCTAATACTGCATTAATATACTAAACGGTCAAGTGGCTGCATTCAAATTCAGTACACAAAATAGTATTACAGGCTGTTATGTACAGGTTCAACCATTTATTACTTATGTATTAATGTACCACTTAATCTAAAGGCTATAATTAACTTACTTTTTCAAGAATAAATAAATATTGATTTTGGATTAGAATATCGCTTAATTATTCTAAAAGAATTTATGAACGTAATCCATATCCGGTCTTTATTTTTTTACTCAACAGTTTTAACTAGTTTATAAACAGGGAAGAAAATATATGATCTAAAGAGGTAAAAAAAACAAAACCAACACTTTTATTTAGGACATCTTTTTGGCTGTGGCTTTCATCAGGTTGTAAAACACGTTAGTCTAACTAGAAAGTCGTTCTATGTTGCTGCATTTCTGATCTCTTTGGATCTTCCCTGTGTCTATAGACTTTGAAAATAGGCAACAATGCCCCTGAAAACACAGGAAATCATTCTCTTACTAGAATAAGGGGCTATCACACATTTTTCTTTGGCTTGTCAAAAACCATTATTATGATTTCCATGACTGTTCACACAACCTTTAAGCAGAAGTGTTCTTTGGTTAAACATTGCATGAAAGTAAAACAGCTACCTTTCTCACTACCAAATGATCAATTATTTTGGATTGACTTATGATAGTCCAAAAAAAAGGCACAGTCATGGGGATGGCATCCAAACCAGGCTTTTAAGTCTCAAGGGAAAAGTAAGAAAGTAAATTTATCAGCCGCTTCTGCATTCTGTAGTGTTCTTGAGCATTTGCTGGATAGTATGTTTAAAGATAATACAAAGTGTGTGGCACTAAAAGGATGTGCACGCAGCGCATGCACAATTTAACGAAAAACACAGAATTCTACAATGTCTGCAAATTCCAGTGACAAGCACTTCGTTTGACAGCAAAACAATATAAACTGACATTCAAGTGAAGAACTAAAAATTCAGCCGTCATGACCTGAAAGCACTGCAGGTCATTTAAAACATTTGCAGGAAGAAAAGCTTCATTTATGGATGAATACTAATCCTTATAATTCTATCACAAGCAACAGAAACACAGTAAGAAGCAGAATGCATGAGCTACCCTTCATTTCTTGATATATTGTCAGCATAAATGAAAATTAAAAAACTGAAATGTGCAAGCATATATGGAAATACATTATAAAAAAGGCAAAAAGAGAATTTGTACAATTCTAACAAGCTTGGGGGGGGGGATGTGTTGCAATGAGCACCTTTTTCCTTTAACACAGCCTGGATTGTTAGACAAGCCTTCTTGGGATTTGTTTAAGTAGTCTTCAGGAATAGTTCTCCAGGCTTCTTCAAGGCTTTCTAAAGCTCTTCTTTGGGTGTTAGCTGCCTTTTGTTCTGTTCTCTGTCAAGATGATCCCACACCGCCTCGACAATGTTAAGGTCTGGGCTTTGGAGGATTCATCCCTCCATCAGACCTGTTGCCCCTGATTTTCTGTGCAGTTCTTGTGACATTTGGCATACCTCAGGTTTTCCTTTGTCAGATCTTTACTGGGTTTTTCCACCATTTCATCAAGGGCATCATTTTAGATTTTACTTCTCTGCTGCAAATATTTTTTTTTTTTTTTAGGTCTGACACTTCTTTTGTCCTACACTTGTCCAGTTCCCTCAAATTTCTTCGGGACACACTGCACATCATGCTGACAAATGCCAAGTTTGCAGCTGATCTCTCTTTGGGAATTACTTTGTTGGTGCAAATGCTTCCCTCCCCCCCATCAAACTATGTTGGCTTTGAAATTTTTCATAGATAGATGCTACTAAAGAAATGGGGGGTGGTGATTGCAGACGAGTCGGACCCTGCAGAGAGCATGGAGTCTCTCGTCTGAGGACATTCATGCCGGCACTTAATTTGTAAAAATCCAAGAACTTTTCTGAGGCCTTTTTTGCCAGACTATTGATTAAACGAATAACCTTAT